>JAANDG010000168.1:0-257201 GCA_036852015.1 Pelodera strongyloides | reverse complement strand
CGACTGTCTCTCGAAAAATGAGTAATTAGGGAGAAAGCATGAAGTTCTTCCTTATCGGACACCTCGGCCCCTTTCGATGTCATGAACCGGCTGCCTCTCCCATGAACGAAGGTCGTCTTTGTGCAGTTGTCTTCGACGCGACATGATCCTGCTACCACTCCCATAACCGAAGGACGTCTTTATGCAGCTGGCACATACTTCGCGCCTTGTGAAGAAAGCCCAAGGACGACGCGCGGCTACTTAAGGAAAGAACAGGACGACTCCCCACGCCTTGGTCTACCATCGTCTACTATAATCCAGTCTTCAAACGTTACCTTTTACTCTTGCATTCAAATAAATATTAGACCCCGTTTTTCTTATCACAACATCATCACAAGACACCACACGGCTGCTATTTCGCTTTAAATGCTTGATTATTATTAGTAAGCCATGAATCTACTTTGTGAAGTAACGGAATGTTTCGCGAATTGCATAATAGGCAACAGAGTTAATTAATCGGCAGTAGGCAGTGCATCTCGGTAGAACATGAACATCCAAACAGCTTTTCTATAGTTTTTGGGGACATGGAAATCCAGGCACCACTAAATTAAGCCCAAATAAACATACTTTCCATCACAATTTTTTTTGATCGCACTATATATATATTACTTTTTAGAGGATTTACGACTACCAACGGTGATGGGACGTGTGTCAAAGGTTAAAGCCAAATTTTCAGTTTATCATAAACATCGGGTTGAATAAACTACGCTAAATGTCATTTACTTATGGCGCATCAAAATTTACAACAATCGTATTCACTATTTCACTGACATCTAGAACTTATACTTATGTTGAGCATTTAGTATATTGAAACGTATGTTGAACATTTACACCCCACATCTCCATTCCCATTTATTGAAACGTTTGTTGAACTAAATAGAAATACACAAATACACTTCAGGCGGCGTTAGCCAACTTGTATATAAAGAAACAAATATCGAATCTTTATTTTACGTAGTACAAAGTACAAATGACTTTTTTTCTTATCACAATGGTCTGAACATCACGATACTAAAATTCCACATTGACAAGTTAAAATGTCACTAAGCGAAATACCGGTCGGTTTTTGAATCAAATCGAGTACACCATCATTCTTATGCAGCCTATAATTAGAATAAAAAAAATCGAGCTATTCGAGCAACTTAGCGTCAATACGCAGGACGCAGGAGTACGGTTGCCCACGATACGTTTCAAATACCAGCGGGCATTTCGCTTAATCAACAATCTGACTAAAATATGTTTTACCAAGTCACAGATTATATATCACAAGTGTATAAAGAAAAGTGAAGCGTAATTAAGCCGTTACAATACCCGTATCTGTATCAGTAAGCATTAATACAGTCCTGTTCATATTTATATGGACACTTTAGCGCAGAGAGTTGCCACAGAAAATGCTGGGTTAATTTTTTACGTGAGCTCTACCTATCGTAGTAGTGGTGAATTTCCCAAATTTCAGTGAAAAAATATGCTGATGGACTATTCGCATAAATATGAATAATACTATATTAATTCAATCTATAACAATAATGACTATACTATTATAAGTTCATTGCAAAATGCGAAATTGCATGACTATAGAAATTAGCAGTACATGTCGAAATTCGGTTAATAAACACATAAATAACAAAAATAAGAACATAAAAAATCAAATAATACTGGTGTAAAGTAATTATTATGCTAATTTTAAGGCAATTACAAATTGACCGGCAACTATTTAGAGTCACAACAAGGAAATAAAAATCGAAACGTTAATATTCCTCTACTTTTGGGGATCTTGGGAGAAAGAAAATGGGCTCTGTCAATTTTACGGGACTTGGCTCTTTTCCAGGAATCTCCCAAGTCTCCCAAGGTCTGGGAGTCTCCCTCTGCTTCCCAATTCCCATTTACAGCTTGTTGATGTCAAGGACATCGTCCTCCTCCTCGTCATCGTCGCTCATATAGAGAGGAACCCTCTCAAAACCGTCCTTCGACCGTGGAAACATACCTTTTCGATTGAAGAAGCCAACGAACCGCCCACGCATGACGAAACACTGAAAGGAAGAATAAGTGAATAAGTAATACATTTATAATTAATAAATTTGCCTTCAAGAGCGTTTTTCGTTACTCATCAAGGGTTTGTAGTTCGAGTCCTATTACTATTATTTGAGGATGGAAGTAGGCGATAAGAATTACAAAGTACTCGTTAAAGCAAAATACCGGCCGGTTTTTGAAACGCATCGTGCACAACTGAATCCTTATGTATTTATGCTAATTTGCTCGAATTTAGCTAGATTTTTTATTCTAATTTATGGTCATTTGCTTAAGATGCTGTTCTATTCGATGCGTTTCAAAAACCGGCCGGTATTTCGCTTTAATACGATACTATACATGTATATGAGTTTTTTTATAGATGAACTAAGACACCATCCTAGCATCAACAAGGAAGAGATGACTTTTTTAAACTCTTTTTACGGTATAAAAATTATTTATTGCTTGTTCAAACTATGGCAAAAAAAACTATATTCGCAAAAAGTGTTATAAAAAGGAACATCACTTACACATCCCAGAAGTATCAACAGTGAGAAGATTGCAACAACAGCCACATTAGAACCACCACTACCGGTTAGGTCCCTCTCGTGAAAAGGCTCATCGTCAGTTACCTAAAGTTATTAATAAAGTTATCATATTTTGGAAAATACGGTGTTGTATCCTTATACACATTAGAAGAGGTGGTGGTGAAATCTAGATGACACACGTGTTCGACGACATTGTCAGTTACCACGGGGCACCGCCGACACTGGGGAAACTGGGTCCGGGTGTCGCACCTGTATGGCACTGAAAAGGAGAGGGCACGCACCAGCCTGGCAGCATTCGGGGGTGCAGATCTCACTTTTTGTTGGTGCGGCACACATCCAAAACTATTGCGACCCTGGAGCCAAGTTTCGCGTTGTAGTTCTCCTTGACTTGGAGTTCATTTCAAGGTTGCGTAAACCGTCAGTAAACCTCGAGTTAATATATCACCGTTCGCATTCCGGTAGCTGTAGAATAACCAATAAATGGGGGGCTCCTAAGGCCGTATTCACCAACACGCAGGGAGCCCTCCCTGGCCTCCCCATGGAGCTAAAGGGTGCGCAGAGAGTGTGAGAGCAGAAGAGATTCAAAGAGCTCGTGAGCCTAGAGAGGACTCTCTGTGTGTTGGTGAATACGGCCTCTGTACACATTTTTTTTTAAATTATAATAATTCGAATTAGTCAAACCCGACTGACCTCGACAAAGAGTGAAGCATGCAATTGTCCATCTTTGCGAATTTGCATCGTGTGCTGGCCATTTTGAAGAGGAATGAAGACGTCACCTAAATGTAGTTCGAAGATGCTTATTAGAATGGTATTCTTCTCTCTCATCCTTCAGCTCAACATTTCTCACTCAATCTCACCACCTCTCCCTACTTCCCTCTCTCTCAATCTCTCACTTGCTGTCGTCGTCGTCTCTTTCCCTCTCTCTCTCTCTCTCTCTCTCCCTCTCTCTCTCTCTCTCCTCACCGTTCCGAAGACCTACCTTTGACTAACTGATGTACCCGTCCGTTAGATTCGACTACAGTAGCTCCTTGTTGAAGACGAGTCCTGACAAGAACTCCCTTCGATCTGAATTTAGCTTCCTTTTTATTTAGGGACCAATTTAGGAAGCTAGGGCCAAGCGACTATTATTTCTCTCCCTCCCTCCCTTCCTCCCTCTCTCCCTCTCTCTCTCCCTCTCCCTCTCTCTCTCCCTCTATATAATCTATACCGGCTGGCTCCTAAAGTACAGACCAAGATGTCTACAGCTACAGTATCCTTACCTGAGCATCATCATATTAATTATCGATCGTCTATTCTCCTCATATAGCTTCCCGTCACCTCCGTTCTCGTAACAACAACTTGTCTGTACCAGAAGCGCGTCCGGGCGGGCCCACTCCTTTTCGTCCCAAACAAATCGATCGATAACTTGTTGTTGATTTTGGAATCCGGCTGAAAATCATTACATACGGGTGAATCCATTTGGTGACGGTTCACTGGTTTTTTGTGGACTAGCCCATTTGGCGACAGGTGGTGACAAGTTCATCGAAAAGAGTCAACAATGGTCACCAAATGAGCACAAACCAGTCCAGTATGGTTTTTTTCGGTAAGAACCATTTGGTGACGGGTCAACGACGGTTTTTCTCTTGGTTCGGCAATTTTATTTTGTTTTCCTGTGCAATAAACTAATCTGTGCCTCAAAGACCTCAAGGCCCCAATTGGATGCGTTTCATGAAGTCTTGAAAAGCTGTGATCAAGAGAACGAGCAATAGTCCATTCTGGACAGAGACAAACAATACCAAAGATAAGTAGCACAAAGAACTAGCAATGAGGACAAGATAGTTGAAAATAAATACGCATTCTAGCCTCACATGGATTTTTCGATGAAGTAAGGCTCAAAGAACGAGCAGTTCTGGCATGACAGCTCATGTTGAATACGGCTACGGAAGTCTATTGAATTGAATGTAGTAACAAACCCTTGCAAGTCTCCATCTTCTGTTGGTTCATTGAAGCTTGTGACGAGCGGTAAGTCTCCGCCAAGCGGTCTGCGAACCCATGCGTTTGATTGATGTAGCGGACCTGGAAGTTTGACTTCATAGGTAAACATGGCAATTTTAAAAAATCAAAACTATTCTACTTTCCGAGGGTGCGAGTCACTGCTAACACGGGCAAACGAAATAATTGCCGAAACTGCAGGAAACCGTAGTTGGCCCGTCACCAAATGTTTTTTTACCGAAAAAAACAGTGAATGATTCGCGACCGGTTCGTGACCATATGATAACGGTTTTCGATAAAACTTGACCACGAATTGGTCACCAAAAGGGCAGGCCCACGAAAAAACCAGTGGACCGTCACCAAATGGGTTTATCCATTTCCTATGAAGGCAATCTAGAAAAGCATGGAGTATTGGCAGAGCACACTCAGCACACATACACAACACATGCGTACATAACATTGTGTATTATTGCTTGCGTAAAAAAATAATATCCACCTTCAAACCTCCACTGGCAAACATGACCACGTAGTCGACGGCGGGCACATAGTGAAGCACGTCGTCGAGGAGCATCTCGAACGGCGCGATAGAATCATAATCATGACAATTCAGCTGAGTGTGAGGGATTTCAGGCAAGAAAACCACAGTGCCTCTGTAATTTGAGATATTCAGAAGTTGAACAACATGAGATTGAGCTTGAGGTTAAAATAATACGGCGCTCCGCTGGCGCAGCTCTCGCGTCCGACCCGCGCACAATGAAACAAACGCTCACCTCTGCAGGATTGTGTAAATTTCCTTGTTGCTCGAGTCGCACCACTCCGACGCCATATTATAGACGAGTGCCTCGGTTTTCTGGAATAGAAACGCGTTAAAGCGGAAAACCGGCCGGTTTTTGAAACGCATCTTAAGTACCTGCATTCCTATGCATTTATGCAAAGTGAGGGTCTAATTGAGGTCTAGTTTTTATTCAAATTTTTGCTCATTTGCATATGCAGCATAAGAAAGCAGGTGTACGCAATGCGTTTCAAAAACCGGCCGGTATTTCGCTTTAAATCTCTCAATCTCTCAATCTCTTATCTAGAGCTATATCTCCTAAGGCAGATCGAGCAATTTTGTCATCTGGAACTCTTGGTCTACCCATCCAGAGACCTCTATAATCCAGTAGATTGGAATCTTATAATATAGCTCTAAATCCATGAGTTCGTTGCTTATTCTCCATAGAATTCCTATCACTCTATTCGGTAAACTAGTTAACCTAGGTTCTGTCAGTGGACAGCGTGCCGTCACGGAGAAAAAATTGCTACAGTATTTGTAGTACCTTCTCAACAGCCATCACCAAAGTGTACGGTGGCAGCCCTGTGCCCATTTGTGACAAATGTAGGACAGGATGAGCGATACGGCGTGCACAGCCCTTCTTCTCTTCGAGAATTGGCATCGCGGCGGACGTGGACTGGATCTGGAAACAATCAATAAATCAATAGACTTACTTTTTAGATATCCTCCCTCTACCTCCGGTTCAATCTCTCTTCTCCATCTGCCTCTCTACCCTCTTTATTTTTCTTATCGCCGCTCTCTTTCTCGTTCTCTCTCTCTTTCTCTCTTTCTCTCTCTCTCTCTGAAAAAAAAAACTCCTCAAAACTATTAAAATAAAAACTTACAATATCCTGTTGTGAATAATGATCAGCCGGATTAGCAGATGGCTGTACACTGTATTCATCAACTGCGTCACTTGTCAGCGTTTTGCGCAACATCTGAAATAAAACATGAGCTTTTAATTATTATAAAAGTTTAAAGCGACATGGCACATGGTTTCTGAAACACATGATGGGCGAGCGTATTATGTAATAAGTTAGATCGATACACCACATTGCAATTCAGTAACCACGTGCCATACCGCTTTAATACCAATTGAGGTTCTATCCCCGCAGTGTTGGTGAATGAATCGGTGATTAGTTATTGATTATTATATTGTTATTTGATTACTAATCAAAGTTGCAACATGTGCTTTATGTGGTTTGCAAAGTGCGCAAAACGTTATCAAACAAAATCATAATGAAGTGTTATTAAGCACGGACCGTCTCTTCTTCTAGGATATGATTAGACATACGATTTGTGGGAAATTTCCCTAATTGTAAGCCTAAGCCTAACCCACCCCCGCACTTTTTAAATACAAAAATATTTCAAATAAAGAATTTCCAAAAACATCCGTCGGAGCAAAATACGATGTGGAAGTCTTCTAACTCACGTTGTGGAAGTCTATACTTTGCGTTGTCGTACGTTTATATGTATCGCCCATTTTACATTTCCAATATTACTATTTCAATGGGTCAAGGAATAAAGTGAATACGTTTATTTTGAGTCGTTATCCTATTATACCAGTGTAAAAAGCTCCAAAAATACAGAATATTTTGAGCATAATTCGCTTCAAAAAGGAAGAAATTGTTAATAATTCAGGGAGAAACTACGGTAACGAAACTGTACGATTACCGTAGCCAGGCAAGTGAGAAAGTTGAAATGGCAGTGGCAAACATACGGTAAGAAAATGAAAAGCTGTGAAATTACGGTAACCAAGAAAGTAAGAAACGGTAAATTCGTGTGAAAAAGTTAACGGGTGAACTTGCGGATGGGGAAGAACGAGTTTTTGATAAGGGCAACTTTGCGATTTGCTAAAAATGAAAGAAGCAATATGGAGGAGATTCATTAAAGGTAAGGTCCGCTGTTCTATGCATGCCCTTCGAAATGCACCGTCTACGGTATGTTTAAAAAACCGTACATGTGGAAACCAACTCAATCATATTTATACCAATATCAAAACAGATAGTAGAACCAAAAAGGGCTATGCGCGCTACCGCGCGCCAAGCCCCAAAAGAATGGTAATTTTCATTGTGATAACAATAATCAAAAAATACCGTACCTTGAGAATCGCTGCTACTGTAGCAGACTGCTTGTTGAGAAGTGTAGTGTCGCAACCCATTCCGACGCCGACCTAATCAATAATCAATGAGATATAGGAAAAACGACTAACGAATAGAACACGAATAGAAATTGAAGAAATTGTATGTACAAGAACTAATTGTAGGAGTACATATACGGATCTACTACATACTACTATATCCACGTTGTCCTGTTGCTAACACCATAACTTAGATTTATACTCGCTTGTTTGCGAGGCCTTTAGTTCAAATGGAGTTTCTTACTTACCTGGAACGCATTTTCCAATTCAAAGTCTTCCATAATTTTGGCGACTGACGAATTTCGAAGAGGAGTGTTCGTCCTAAAACAATCATTTCATCAATATCACACAGTTTGTATGTTTGTACGTTTGCAAGGAATCCGTCACAGTCTAAATTTGAACTTTGAATGTAAAATAGGAGCATTATACAACTCACACGTCACACTTTTGCCCTGTTCCAAGGGCGCCATCTAATGAACGCTCAAACGCCTCCTTGTGGAAGAGACGAGGTACCTGTAATTATGTTAATTATAGGGCATGGTTAATTATTTCTTGCTCTGCGAATTCGCAGTAGTTCTGGTGCGAATTCGCAGTGCAATTGTATCAGCGAGAAAGCAGGAACTACTGAGAGGGTGAAAAGTTGTACGTTTTTACAATGTGATTTCGCAGAGCACATGAGATAGTCTGCGATTTTGTGAATTCGTCTGAGTCTGCGAATTCGCACAGCCCACTTTTACGGTGCGAAAGGAGAGAGAGAGAGGCAGAGGAGAGAGAGAGAGAGAGATGCTATGCTACCTTGTCAACCGGAATTCTGCTATAGTAACTTAATTTCTCCTGAAGGGAAGGGAGTAGACAAGAATTAACAACAGAAATTACCTTATCACCGGCACTGAAAACAACGCTCTCGAGGACGCCATCAGCCACCACGACAATAGCTGCGGGGAACTCATCGTGGACGAGCTGAAAGATGCAATTAGAATTAGTAATAGTTTAGCTGACTCTATCTAAACCAGCGGTTTGCATTCTTCGTCTAGCGAAACAGAGCAACCTCGCCCTTAACAAGAGCCTACTTGGGGTCGAAACCGGGCTACCATATTATGTGTGGTATATTCATGTTTTATTTCTTGAATTTCACTTATATCTTTAAAATTTGATTCCTCTTTTATTTGATACGCATAGCCACAGTGACGGACGTGCGGTAGCTAACCTCGAATAACGTAAACTCGCTTTTTTACTAATAGGTAAAGGGAACCTGTCTATGTTCCTTTTCGATGAATTTGGGCACGATGATCGCTGAGAGTTCATCCTCCAAAAGTGTTAAATCACTACACGAATCATCAGCCAATTGTCGGAGAATCTGCAAGTTCATGCGTGGTCTATTGGTAAAGTGCCAGAATAAGACGGTAGAGGTTGAGGGTTCGAATCCGGCTCAATGCAAACAATAAGACAGCATAATGTTAGTGTCCCACCGTAGTTAGGGCAAAGCTGTACGTTAGGGTGAATCCTACCTTTTCCGCTCCGGCGTTCACTCCGATCACTGCAATCCGCACGGAACCGCGTCCTCGGCGAAGCATAGTACGTTTGGCTAAATATGTATACGGTATTTTGACTTTTGACTGTAGTTTGTAGCCTTTTATCACGTCCCAGTATTTATGCTTTTCTTTACTATTCGAGTTTTGGAGTAGTTAGCAGTTTCTGAGACCGTTTTCACCAACATTTACTTCTGTCATAAATTTTTGACCATCAAAAAGGTACTTAGGTTAATATGACTGAAGTACGCTGTAACACGCTTTTTGATGGATTTCACCAACAGCTAAGTACGGCATTTGGCAATTTGCCAACCTTGCAAACAATGGAAATACTGAAGTACCGGGATACTTCCATCTTTTCGGCCCAAGTACGCCTCCCATGCTATAGCCGTTTAAGTACCATGTCGACAGAAGTAAATGTTGGTGAAAACGGCGTCTGTTCGTTAAATTCTCATGACCAAGTGAAAAAACGTCGTTCCATTTCTGTACGGGAACTTCATAAAAAGGTTGTAAACACTGACGATCGTTATTTCCGCATGCGGTAAGCGTAATATTCTTCACAACAAGAGTTCCATTAATGGTGACGCGGAAGGTTTCTGGTTCCAGAGAGTACGCGGATACGGTAAACTGCAACATTTTTCATTACACTTTAGAATTAGTTTTAATTTCTCTAACTGGAAACAAACAAAAGAAGTAAGAAGACTGCAAAGCGTGTTTTTCGGTTTTTTCCTGTTACACAAATCTATTAGCAGGACTAGCACACATTTTCATGATGGAGGGCGGATCATTGTGGTGAGCAGACTGGGATGATTAATAGAGAACAAAAATAGCCTAAACTTAAATTAGAATAAAATACAAAAATAAAACCTCATGCTCTCCGGGCGCCAGCAATCTCCAATATTCTCCGTCTTTTGTCGTGCGCATATCCTTGCCGCTTTCAATGGAAATTGTTGCATTTGCAACTGGCTTCCCGGCGGCGTCCTATAAGAAGTTAAGAATTAAAGCGGCATAACACCTGGTTTGTGAAGAGTACACTCCGACAACTGAATTCCCATGTGATTGTGATCTACGAAAATCATGTGTCATTCCAGCACAAAATGATCATCACACCACTTACACTCGTTCGGATACAAAACGGCGCACAAAACACGGGATTCGGTTTCAAAACCACGTGTCCTGCCGCTTTAAAAATATGTATGACCACTCACCTTCACAACACCCTTGACTCCGATATGTGCCATTTCGAGGAAAGATAATAAGGAGTACTCATGATCAGCCCATAATCTGAAGAAGAAAAAAACGTAATGTCCATATACCCCTCTGCGTGTCCAGAGGCCATATTCACCATTCAATACCCCATAGGGAATTCCCCGCCTTTTTCTCTGCGTGTCTTACATTAAAATGCTATTTTCTGTCCCCAGGGACTCTCCCCGAGGGAATAGGGGTGGTGAATACGGCCTCAGGTCTTTGGAGAGATTGGTTACACAAAAGCGACATCTGCAGTTACACAGAATGCGCGGTTGATGGTCGTATGCATAGAGTTTTTAGTTAACTTCGATTAGTAGACATTAATTCCATTGCAGTTCTAACAGTTTTATGAGGTCAAATTGTCATTTATGAGGTCAAATTTTCATCTTTCAAACAACGACTAATGCCACGAGTTCATAGAACACTCACTTTGGAAGCATTTCATTGGTGGGAAATTTGAAGCAGCCCATTTCTACCGTAATTTCCAGAGTATTTGATCTAATGTACTGCCAATCCTGCATGCCTCCAGCTAGGTGATACCTGGAAATAAGGGTAGTCATAGCGGGGATTGAACCCACGAACCTCCAACTCGCAGAGGAGAGATCTACCACTGCGCTATGCTAGCACACTATAAAATTAGATCTCAGGGTTTCATCACTAATCCTGCGCCGCGAGGATTCGAACTCCGACCACTTACGCAGTAGCCAACACTTTTACCGACTGAACCACCCACCATCCAGCTCCGTTCGTGATCCCATTCAAGAATGTGTCGCCCTCGACTTGAAGTCCACATCTTCGGCCAGTTTTCCACATGTTCTCATGAGCTCTAGCGTAGCGATAGGCAAGTCCAACAAAAAGAATGTCGTCCTGCAAAAAGAAGACACCTCATCGGAATCGAACCTGTGATCCTGATATTACCCCCACTACACTAGTAACTTCTCACGTTCTACATACTGAAGACGGTTTAATGGTGGATGGTGTAATTCTATATTGTAGTGTAAATAGACAACAGTTCAGTGGTCAGTTCTAGTTGTGAAACAACTTTTGTCAGTAATAAAGAATTTCTACAGTACCCATAGGTGAAGAATGCAAGCAAACAGACAAATTCAAAGCCAAGGCCTAAGGTATGTACCAAAATCCAAAATACCTTGGTTGGTGTGTAGACCCCATCACGTCCAGAAACCGAATCGTCCCACGGATAGTTGGCTACCAGAGAACCTCAAATACGGTAACAATGATAAAACTTTTAAACTCGTGTCGATAGCAGCAGAGGCGAGGTGATCATCAAAATGTTTAGATAAGCCTGTTTTGCAAGCCTACGTGGGCCTTGCCTTATAGGCATGTGAACTGCATGGGCCTGAAACTAGACGACACTTAGACCAAAGCGATCGTTTACCGTAAGAACGAATTTATCTCAACGCCTTTTCTTACCTCCATGTAAATTGGCTGAGAGGACAAATGGATACTCAAGCAACCACTTCATCATGTCCTTTGTTTCTTGTTCGGGGGTTTCACCACCGGATTGTTCCTGAATATAACCATAAAAAAGGCAGTCTCTTTCTTTTTTTGTACCTCTCCACTTCTCTCTGTCTTTCTCTCCCTCTCCCTCTCTCCCTCTCCTTTCTCTCTCTCTCTCTCTCTCTCTCTCTCTCTCTTCACTTCTCTCTTCGTATTGGGTAAAGTGGAATTCCACCAACCCTATGTTCAGTAAATTGAGGGGGAAAGTTTCGATTCAAATCGATTCCGTGAGCGTTCTCTCGGCCCTGCAAGCTATCGATATAATAAATAAAGTTAGAAAAATCAGACTTCTGGCTAGTTGCGTAAGGAATAAGGAGCCTAGCTGATTTTACGACCCAAAGTATCCCAAAGATCCTTTCTGCTATGGAAATACCACATTATTTGCTAAAGGGATTGATTCAAGGTTTCCTCAAACAAAAATGCTGGCTTTATTCCTTTGCAACAATATTCCAAATGCAGAATGTCAAATCTCATTGCTAATAAAATTGGTCATTTGTTTCCGTTTGTAGGTTCGTTTTTAACTTTCATCCTCGGATGCACACACCTTTTGGTGTATTTAATAAATAAATAAATAAATAAAGTAAACCTAAGCTTACACATCAAAGAACGCTCAAATATCCCAAGAAGTAAACGCTCACCGAATACCCCATTCTATCACCGGGAAATCCACGCTCGTACCCATCAGGATTCATCGAAGCCATCAAGTGCAACCTCGTATTGTTGACGTATTTAGTGATCCACTCATTTTTACCGTAATTCTTACAGAAAACATCGATCAGGTAGAGAACGGCTTCACGACCGACAACCTAAAACAAAAGGTTTTAAGTAGCCTACCATGGAAACTATGACGAGTTAACAGGTTATGAAGACCTACTATTAAATCGGGTAGATTCGCCGACTGAGGCAACCCGGCCCTACTCGTGCGTGCGTGCGTGCGTGTGTGTGTGTGTGCTAGGGTGAATCGGTTGTGTGATTGCGAAAAAGGGTGCGTGTAGCTCAACCGGTGAGTGCTTGTCGAGGAGACGAGTGACGCGGGTTCGAGTCCGCCCCACGTCATTTTTCGCGCAAGACACAAGATTACCCTAGTGGAGCCAGTTTAGACTTACTGACGTGATGCGGGAACGATCCCGGGTAGCTTGCCCCGTCGCAATACAAGCTCTTTCCCGGTTGAGCTATGCAAGCTACAGCGCACACAGAGTCTTTATTGTCACATCAATCGCAACTTAGCTCACTCATTTCACCAAACTTGTATATATGAGCAAAAGGGTTGACCACAAGCGGCAGGTTATTGTTGGGCGTAAATTGTGCTGGGAAACTTTACTAAAACAAAATGAGAAAATCATAAAATGAAATAAACTACCTCATTTCCGTGCATATTCCCAACGATCTTGACCTCGGGCTCGAGGAGCTCGTGCTCCTTTGGATTGTCGGAAACGATCATTACCCATCTAGAATGAGAATAACGTAGTCACAATGTCAATATCCAGAGAGTACCCCGCAGCGGTCCAGCATATTCAACTTTTTACTTTTGAGCTTGTCACCCTCTTTCTCTAGCTTACAATATATCGTTACAGTATGATATTCAGTGAAATATTCTACTATATTAATATAGTTACAATAGCTTGCAATATGGTAGTATATGATAGAGTTAAAATAAGTAGGTCTGACTAAGTTACTTATGAAGGGCCGATAAAGTAGGAAATGAAACACCATCAGTTAAAGGGTTTTCCAAAAACTCACAAGTCCCTTCCTTCAGTACTTTTGCCCGCCGAATACAAATAAGTAATGTCCGGGTACTGTAATTCAATTCGCTTCAGAAAAGCCGTCATCGCAGTGTAGTCGTGGTTGACTAATTCGGTAGCGTTGACATCCTCGAATGGCCCGACCCTTAATTTAATTATGATAATTAATAATTTAATTTATTTAATTATGCTAATAATCATAAACTTCATTTTAGTTTATTAGAATAATGAGCGTACTTAATTTGTGTATTCAAAAAAAAACTATGAAAAATAAAATAAGAATATCTAATCGTGTGCGCCAATGAGAGGCTCTCAATTACGGTCAAACTACAGTAATCGAAAAAATCGGATTCGATGGAAATGTGTCACTATTGTTGACAAAGGATTCGCAATATTTAAAAAAATCAATCAATAATCAAAGTCTCACTTTTTGGCCATCGATTCCCTGGATGGAAATGTGTCACTATTATTGACAAGATTTCCATAATATTTATGAAGCGCATCCTGTTCGCCAAGCCTTCGCAGCTCGTCAGTTGCTACAATATCCGAGTTCCAGTCCAGAGCCTGAAAATCAATGTGAGGTTACGGTAGCTAAGAAATATTTACTTGAAGGTAGGTAGCTGGGCACTATCGATTGAAAATTTTTTAATCAGACTATGGTATCGAAGTTCTCAAATCCCATTGCTTTGAGTATCTTTTTTTGTAAACTTAATTTGCATAATTAAAAAGTCAAATACCTGAGACGCGCATATCAGCGATATTACCGTGGCAAGAAGTCTGCCACCGGGCATTGTGGGCAGACCTGAAGTAATTAATATAATTACAATAATTATTATAATTAGAGCTATGTCAGCAATACAAGAATATCGCGTGAGCTTCGTTTTTCCAACCAGAAAGCACAAACTAGAAGCAATGCAGTTAGAAAATATACGTTCCAAAAGCCGGATGTTATACCTTATACCGCTTTACTAAAATAATAATTTTGGAAAATACAACCCAGTGGTGGGTGTTCACCAAGACAAGTGCAAAACTGGCTAAACGCCTCGTGCTTGCAATAAAATAAAAGGTGCGATAAAGTAAATTAATGGTGGAAGGATAGAGTCATAGAGTGGTTGTAGTTTGTAGATGAAATGATCTTTGTTGATTTTTGACGTAAAAAAAATAAATCCAAATATAAAATATAAAATATAAGTCTAATGCATAAAACTTCAGGAAATGAAGGATAGATAGAAAATACTCTAGTTTAGCTAGAATATATTGCGTTTGGCACATGCATGAAGGATATATAATCAAACAGAAAAATATTGTTGCCTTATGATGTTATTAGTTATTATGCATGAATGCCGCAGCTACTGTGAGCGTCAAAATATGTTGAAAATAAACATAAAATTATGGAAAATCAATTTTTAAAATCTGAATTTCTGTGAAAAGTGAACAACGAAATGTACACAGAATGTATTGTGGGAAAAATAGGCTTTTTCTATTAATGCCATGAAAAATGAGGAAAATTTATTGATATAACGCACATTATAAACTTGTTTGATAAATACATCTATAAGACATGAGGAAGCTTATACATAGATGATAAATCTAAACAAGATTAAAGCGTTACACCGCATACATATATGCTAATTTGGGACTTGAAGCGGCATGCTATCTGGTTTCGAAAAGTAACTAACAACATTACTCGTATATGGGTATATGCAAATTGTGCTCCATTCAGTGCCAAAAATGCTCAGAACACGGAAATTTGCATATAACACATGAGCTGTCCAGTAATTACGAAAAGAGCGCATCATACCGCCTTAAATTAATATATCTTAATTAGGAAAAATAGAAAGTGAATCAGATGAAACATGGTAAATTGCTAAAAGTATTTCATGTACATATACAGAAAGAAAGTGATCAAGATAATCAATTATTGAATTTGTGCTAACCAATGTGAAATATGATAAAGGGAGGGGAAACAGCTGGAGAGAGAGAAAAGTAGAGAGAGACAGAGAGACAGAGAGAGAGAGAGAGAGAGAGAGAGAGAGAGAGGGAGAGAGATTGAAGGCCAAACATTGCAAGTTTACACACCTTGTTAGATAACACCTTATGACGTGTCCATTTTGGCGTATGAAGTAAAAACCGCAAGGCAAATTCAGCAAATTCCTTCTCAAATTTGCCAAATCTATCCATTCGATGTTGAAGAGATCTATGAAAGGGCTTACATGCTATAAAAAGATCATATTATTCAAAGCAATAATGTTATAATTTCTTTTTTTTCCAAAATACAGCCATCTAATATTAGGTACTCCCTAGCTAGGGAATCAGGAAGAATCATGGGCGATCCCTCCTGGGACATCGAGTAATTTGTCATCTGGAACTCGTCGCCTACTGCTCAGAAGCCATATTCACAACTCCGATTCCCTCTGGGAAATATTCCCTGGGGACAGAAAATAGCATTCGAAAGTGAGACACGTAGAGAAAAAGATAGTGAATTCCCCATGGGGAATTTAGAGGTGAATATGGCCTCAGGACCTCTGCGGAACATGTCATAAGTAAACATTGAAACTGTATTTTCAGCCTTGAATAAAGGTTCACGCTGTTGAAGCGTAAACGATTTATTTATTTAAGTAAAAATGAAAGCAGAAGCGGAGTGCAAAATGGCCAAATCTATCTATTTTATGTTGAGAGTTCGATTGAGAGCTACGGAAGTGCTTATATGATACGTTAAATGATAAACTAGTGCTCTATTTTTAAACATTTCACCAAATGATGTAAGCTTAACCGGAATACATACAGGAAACAAGCATACGCTGCACACCTTCAATATAAGATCATACACTGTAATTACGGAATAAAACGCACCATAAGTCTTTCAGTCATAGTCAGTATTTCAGTCAAGCACCATAAGTCATAAGTCGCACCATAAGAAACGCAATAAAGAGCGTTTCAATAAGCTTAAAGCGAAATGCCAGCTCCTTTGGAAAATTTGCATATGATAAGCAAATCCTATGTATCCTATGCTAATTTTGCGCGATAGCCGTGGACGATCGCGCAAAATTAGCATAGGATACATAGGATTTGCTTATCATATGCAAATTTTCCAAAGGAGCTGGCATTTCGCTTTAAAGCGAAATACCGGGCGGTTTTTGAAACGCATCGTGGACAACTGATTTGTTACGTATTTATGCTAATTTGCTCGAATTTAGCTCGATTTCTTATTTTAATTTGTGTTCATTTGCATACGCTGCATCTATTCGATGTGTTTCAAAGACCGGCCGGTAGTTCCCTTTAAAAACATGTAAAAGTCCATAACTTTTGTAGTACTAAAGGCCTCTGTGCTTCATCAACAATAAAAAATAAAAACAAGATTAAAGTTAAAGTACTTGAGAGGGATGGAACTACAGACATCCACATATTAGTAAGAAAAGTTAAATGTAATACTTCGATGAGATATAAAACAGAAACTAAAAACACTGATAGTCTATAATTAGCATTCAAAAGCCAAAAAACCCTCTAATTGGCTAGTTAGCCGAATAGGGGCCGGTCTAAGCGCGGGCAGGGCATGCAGTCCTTTGCGCTCTCGGGCGCGCACGCTGTCAGAGGCGAACGCCCTAGCGCGGAGGGGGCAGCTGGCTAGACAACAATTAAGATAGCATGCATTTAGGAGAGGTTCTAGCAGGTAAACTTCATAGAGAGTATGTAATCTAGGAGAGACTGGAGTCGACAAATAAACCAGAGAAATAGAGACTGCGGAAATAGAGGGGTGGTTTGACAGGGGACTGGGTCAAACTAGCCATGTTGAAGACAGGTTGCGAATCTATTGATCGAACAGATATAAATAGATTATCATTGGGATAATTAGCTTGGACAAGTAGGCAAGGAGAATGATAATTAGTAGTGAATAGGCAGAAAGGTTTTGAGACAGGGGTCGGGACCCCACCTTCTATCATTTTTTTTCTGTCACATCACTTTTTTACATTATAAATTGCATTTTATACACTATTTTTCTGTAAATTTGCAACTGTAATTTATTAGGAGCCTACAAGTTCCAAAGCGCGTAGCACAGTAAAATTTTGTTCGCGCTGTGGCGCGCAAGTTTTTTTCTTTGCGGTGTTGGTGACATGACTAATCAACGTGATTACACACTACCTGTTTTTTTCGCTCTCTTGCCTCACCAAAAGAAAAAAGAAACAAAAAATGTTTATTAGATATAAGATTCATATCGTAATCAGACGTCGACATTTTATTACGGTGCATCTGTGCATTGTCCACAGGTTCTTTTGCACTTTTGTCTAAAATAAGTAACTTTATTTACTCGACAAATCAATTTTCACAGTGACACTGCTTTAGAAAAATGTATTGGAACTCACGGTTCCCTAACTTTTTCAAAGCGGTGTATAACTGCCGGTTTTTGAAACGGATGCTGGACGCTGTTCCCATGTAGTGTCTGTAAAATAATGCTCCATTCTGCGTTTAGTATCACTTATACATTAGCATATACAAGATATGGGAACGCAGATGTCCAAAATAAGTTTCAAAAACAGCTGTTATACCGCTTTAAACTATTTAGAGTACCGCTATTGGGTCTCTTCAAATAATGTCTTCTTTTTATAATTTCAATTCTCTATTCAACGCGGATCACAAAAACTCATCTAACATATGGCCAAATCAAATGCTTACCGTAAGTCGCAGTAGTTTGTATTCTCACAAAATTGAGAAAATAGTGCACAATCATAACAGTCGTCCATGCAGCCCTCGCCTGCAGCGAAAAAGAAGTCAGTGAATAAGCACTTCGAATAAGCAAGTCATTCGGGTCACAATCACATTGCAAAAAAAACGTGCGCCGTTGGTTCGCGAGGAACGCGCCGCAATATAGCAATAAAGCTATATTATTTCTTTCTTTAAAGGAGGAGGCTCACGAGAATGAAGTGCTCGAATGGTTTCCTTTTATCGAAAGATGATGGTATTAAGTTCCGAAAAACATGCTTTATAATGCAAAAGCTTTTAACTGGAAGGAGTAAATCAATATAAAACTATTAATTCTATCAAAATTTTGGATCGTAAAAAATAGTTGATTTCCATAGTGGGCATGCAAATTTTGTGCTGGCTTGCAAAATGACTTGTAGATTTGCATGTTTAGCTTGGAAGTCTACCTTGCATACGATAGGTTATTTTATTTGACTTCGAGTTCTTAGATTAATTAATTCCTCCAAACTAAAGCGCTGAACCTTATAATACTTGTTTTTTGGAAGATAAACCCATTATCCTTCCATAAAGGGAAACTACTTGACCACTTCATTCTCGTGAGCCTCCTCCTTTAAAGAAAGAAATAATATAGCTTTATTGCTATATTCGGCGTATATTGCGGCCTAAGTTTTACATAAAAAGGGCAAACCCTAGAGGTAACAGATAAAAGGATGGTAAATTAGTAAGCACGTATGTTTAGGTTTCCAGATATGCGTAGGCATTTTTCTCTCTGCCTGTGCCTTATTAATTATTTTATTGCTTTTCTATGTACTCCTGGCTTAAATATATCTCATGAAGCTATTTTTACCTACAGATGCAGAATTTCAAGTCGCATAACTTGACATTGTTACACGTTTGTACATTCAAAAATAAAACTCACAGCAATAGTCACAGACGCACATGTATCCTGCGGGACACTCTCCGCCAACACAAGCTGAAACAGAAAGATTAATAATTGCCGGGACCGTCGGTGGCCGGTCACTTGGTTTCTACCGAAAAAGAAACCATTCGGTGACCGGTCATTGACCACTTGCTTACCTTACCGTGCGGTGACCAGCTGACGAAGGTTTTCGAGAAAACTTGGTCACGACAAAGTCACCAACTGGTCAACAAACCCTCAAGGTTTACTCAAATAATTTCGCTACACGCGTTTATCGATAGACTCCCAAAACAGGTGATCAACAACGTCAATGTATTCAAGTTGAAGAGGTATGTTTCAGCAAACTGTGGAAAGTGAGCTAGTCATGTTTTCGAGCTTTCCGTTCTTTCTACAAGTAATCCGCGAGCATCTGCCGGACGACGGCTTCGCGAGCTGTATTTTGCCTTTGCCCACAAAAATCCAAATATTTTGTGTAACTCACGTCCTAGTGCGTGTTTTCCATAGCCGCATCCGC
This sequence comes from Pelodera strongyloides, assembly GCA_036852015.1. Taxonomy (NCBI): domain Eukaryota; kingdom Metazoa; phylum Nematoda; class Chromadorea; order Rhabditida; family Rhabditidae; genus Pelodera; species Pelodera strongyloides. The sequence goes on along the minus strand of JAANDG010000168.1, from coordinate 237,517 downwards.
ACCATGTTTCCTCGTCGTTTATAACACAATTCGAAGTTACAGTATGCACAAGGAGGAAGAGTAATACAAAATAATATTGAGAATATTGATTCCATCTTTGTCTATTCATTTTGAAGGGAGTTGTGATGTGTGTACAGTAGATGACCGTTACAGTAGCTTAACTCATAGCAGTCATCAAGTAGTAGATATAACAGACGTGTCAGAAAGAGCAACTATAGAGTTTAGTATTAATAACTTAGCAGATACCGTACTACAGTACTCACAATGGACAATCGCGGCGGTAGTCTATCTTACAGGTTTGCAAGAGGTACAGTAGTCTTGAATACAAACTGCAGTTCTGAGTTCAACTGTCGAGTGTTCACAATGAGTGAGGAATCCAGACCCCAATTCCAATAGATCAATAACTAGGCTATATTAGTGTAGTGTAGCTCTCGTAGTTACAACTACACGGACTACACTGCAGCAAATCGACAGGCACAGTACTTGGCGAAGTAAATTAGGTAGATTGTACTTTTGTACCAAAGGTTGAAGGTTGCAATCATCAAATTTGCAATGCTCTGGCTAAATAAATAGTGCACTTTAGGTCTAGTCTTTACAGTAGGAGGACACAAAAACCCCTTGGAGGAGGCCAGACTGGATCTATAAAGGGAAGCGAACTATTCAATGGGAATCAACTAAAGAACTGACCATTTTAGCAAACCTCAAAGAGAGAGAGAGAGAGAGAGAGAGAGAGAGGGGAGAGAGAGAGACTTATTCATATGACTGAACACCGACATTAAACACCCATGGCTACAAATACGCACCCATTATTCTACTAGTGAATGTTTGCGTAAACTACTCAACGCGGCGCGCCCTTATATTGATATTTGAACTATCCACACGATTACGGTAGTTTTAATGCAGCATAGAAATCACGAAGTGCACCCTTTTAAGAACAGCAATTGAGAGCAAACTACATAGAATTACATACACGCGGCAGGGAAATATGGGAAGGAAACCCTCTTGGTCTAGACTGTAGACATGGCGCATCTGCATGCAAATGAGCTGTTTTTTTGACAAAATTTGACAAGCAACGTTTTACGTGACTACGGGATCTCGCGGTATAGCTCTGCGAGACATGTACATGTCATAAATCAATCATTCAGGATGCTAGAGCGTTGTCCATGGTGGTGCTATACAGAATTTTCAAAGTTATGACTTGTTCCGCAGAGGTCTTGATCCGTTGACGACGAATACACATACAAATTGCTCGACGTCTTCGGGTTAGCCGTAGGAGATCTTACGGAGTAATGCTTTTTACTGCACATAAAAATGCATAGAGCAAAAACGTTCGTGCTTTACATGAACACACTTTGAAGTCGTGAAGCTTCCTAACAGCGGAACCTTTAGAACAATGTTTTGTCTGTTTTTTTTTTACCCTTACTTAATGCAGATACACAGAAAAAAAAGGATTCGACTTTAGGTGATGACCCTATCCCTTTAAACAAACAAAGTAAACTCTATCACGCCATTCATACAAGTGCTTATCTCGTAGTGATTCAATGGGGAACTGGCCAATCAGATTGATAATGATAAAAAGTGATAACAAATGCACCATTATTGACTAAATATTTCTTTTTCCTCAAATCAGCTGTTACCTTTTTCCTTATTATTTAGATTTATAGGAAGCTAGAAATTATAGTATTGAGAAGTTATAGTTTCTGTTGGTTCTTCATTTTTTAAAGCGAAATATCGGCCGGTTTTTGAAACGCATCGCGGACAACTGAATTCTTACTTATTTATGCTAATTTGCTCAAATTTAGCTCGAGTTTTCATTCTAATTTATTTTCATTTGCATATGCTGTATAAGAATGATGATGTACTCGATGCGTTTAAAAAACTGGACGGTATTTCGTTTTAAAGTGTATGTATGCGTGACCCCCTGCCCCTGCCTACAAGTTCAAAGGTCAAGTTATTTTGAGCACGCAAAGTTACGTTACGAGGTGTGAACGCAGTCACGATATTTTCGCAATTTTTATTTAATTTTCATTAAATATAGGCAGTTATCAGAAAATATTAGATACCAATACCAAGTTCAAGGAAAACAAACTCGGGGAGAGAATTCACTGAGAATGGGGCTTACTCGACCACAGTAAATGCGCAATTGTCCGAGCAAAGGCCCATTATAATATAATAAATACCCTGCAGTGTTAGTCAATTGTGATATGCTGTCACTGCAGGGTATCCATCCTCGGCCGCAATCCAGACAATTCCTTTCATACACAAATATTGTTATCCAGTCACTCCCATTCTCAGTGAGTTGTCTCCCTGAGTTCGTTTCTCTTTATCCTCGGGTACCATATTTTCCTACACACCTTCGTATATTCAATTAAAATCAAATAAAAATAACGATATCGTGATATACGATATCGTATATCGTGATACTACAATTACAACCTACATTCCCAAACAGCTGCACACTTGTTTCCATATCTCATATTTCCATTTCTACATTCGTCATTTCCGTTGTCTAGCTTATGTTTCACAAACAACGTGTCATACCGCTTTAAATTTGTTCATGGGGTTTCCAAGATGCCGAAAATTTACCGTATCTTGGAACTACACGAGAATATTTTTAATTTTTCATATTATATATGCAGGTTTCGTGCAGAAATACGGTAGTATTGACAGAATCACACCGGTTTTTTTGGCATACTTGGAAACCCCATTACCATTTCATTTGAATGAATTTCCAGATAATAATTTTGTTTCATGCGAAATTTCCTTCTGCTAGGCATTCTGACAGGAGCTGTTATTTCATATTCAATATTCACAGAAGAAAACGAAGCATTTGATATAAAATTAGCTGAGAAAAGTTTTGATTTTGCCGCGGCGACATATGCAGAAGACCCATGGCACTGTGCGAGGTAAGACTGTTTTATTATAGTTTAGGGCTAGGCGTATCACTGGTATGGTAGCTCCTGTTCCTGGTAACACAGCGGCCGTATGCACTAACACCGGGAATATGCTCCCAGCTCCCAGTGGGATGTGAGAGAAAGAGAGGGATCACACGAATCAGAGAGACGCAGAGACAAATTCTCCCAACCGGGGAGGCTCCCACTGGTAGTGCATACGGCCACAGGTAATCGATTTCTGTTTTAAAAAGCAAGTTCGCGCATTGAACAATTATATTTGCAGGAAACACAACGCTACGGTCGTATTCCGCACGACTATGCCTTGCGACTACTTGAAGAATGAGGCGAGTTCACTTCTCGATTTTTTAGTGATCGTTCGACGAGATGCTTATCCATAGACATAGGATTATTTTCAGACTTAATCAGGCTTTTATTGGCCTTGCTCTGGTTTAAAGCAGTATTGTACCTACTTTGGGAAATATGCATAGGATACGAATAACCACGCAAATTTTTGGTGCCCGTCCGAAGCTTGCGGCACCAAATTTGCATGGATACATAGGATCTGCTTATCATATGAAAATTTCCCAAAGTAGGTACAATACTGCCTTTTTACAATACCTTTTTGTTTGCCTAATCATGGGTTTCGTTGTTGGATAGGATTGGGAAAATTAGGCGTACAATTAGGTTTATCTTCTAAGTAACCTACTTCTTCTATTCAGTGCTGGGCTGTCATCACCACAGACGCCCATCATGTGACGGTCGCCTTCAGAGGAACTCGTTCAAAACTCCAGCTGATCAGCGAGTTACTGGAGACGATGGGCGAACCGAAGAAAAAAGTGAACGAAATTTTTGTCTTTTGAACGAAAAAAATTTGAACGAAAAATTTGAGTCAATTCAAATAATTATCATATGACCACCGTATCTTCATGATAGCTCGAATTCGGTGTGGCTGTGTGAACTGATTTGTAAAGGACGAAATGGAACCCTACTCTGGTCCGTAGGCGCGGCGCGGAAATGCGTAGCCGGGGCCGCGGAAAAGATCGCAAATTTGCATTGAAAATTCGGGAAACAGAGAAACCTCTTTTCTGCGTCTCCGCCTTTCTGTTAAAGGGTCAGGCCCATTTCAAATTACCCCTATTTTTGATGACTCCATCGGATTCTACGTTTCAAATATAGTAGGCTGAATTTTTTTCCAATTTTCAGTCGCAAAATTCACGCAGTATTCAGCAATTTACCATGGCCAGCCATACCCAACTATTTATCGCAGTTGTCACGCCCCTTAGCGCTAATTGGGCAACATCGCAATTGCCACGTCCAATAGAGCATATTGCCCAATTAGCGCGGAGGAGCGTGACAACTGCGATAAATCGTTGGGTATGGCTGGCCATGGTAAATTGCTGAATACTGCGTGAATTTTGCGACTGAAAATTGGAAAAAAACTCAGCCTACTATATTTGAAACGGAGAATCCGATGGAGTCATCAAAAATAGGGGTAATTTGAAATGGGCCTGACCCTTTAAGAAGCCATATCTTTTCCGTGGACGCGGTTACACATTTGCGCGTCTGAGAACGTAGTAATATGTCAAATCAGGAAGGACGCCAGCATACATACACTATAAACATAAACAGAAAAATACATTTTTTTTTAAATTCTTTTTCACTCAGTTGCATGCCGGCGGCTCCGTTCAACACTATTTCTACGTGGCGCTTCAGTCAATTTGGCCACCAATGGAACGCGTCCTCCATAAATTGTTAAAGGTAAAGTTTCACATATATCTGCGAGTACCATGGTGCGCGGCAAGTGCGCCACAAGTGCGCCAAATAAAATCGCACACCTGTTGCAACCCCCTCCCCCGCGCACCCAACGGAGTAGCTATGCACAATTAACGTGCAGATGCGATGCGGAGGGCGGATGAAGAGGATGCGGATGCGGATGTAAGTTGGATGGGATAAGCATAATACCCCAGACGTATAATTCAGATCAATCCAAATCGTCAGTTCATCTTCACGGGTCATTCTTTGGGAGGCGCGCTCGCTTCTATCTCGTCTGTAATGTTTGCCCACAGACATCCACAGGCGGAAGTTAGTTTGGTAAGAAATATTTTTTATAATCTTTTCTAAACCCTTCAAACATCATATATTCGACTTTTATTGTGCGCTGACGCTGACATCTGAGCGAAGAATTATCACTTTTCAGTATGAAAAACTAGCCCATTTTATAAATATGGGTCTCGTTCTTCATGATTATGATAAAGGCAAAGCGCAAAGGTAAATTAAAGCAAGCTAAGTAGGGCTGCGCAGGTTAGACGCTCGACTATTTCAGAAAATATTTCAGATCACATTCGGCGAACCTCGAGCGGGCAACCACGAGTTCGCCGACACCCAAGCGCGCCTCCTAAAGAACAGCTGGCGGATTGTGCACCGCTACGACTTGGTGAGATTTCACAACCATTTTTGTACTTTGTAGTTTACTGTAGTGGTAGTAGTTTATAGTGGTTAACAATATGGTTTATTGAACGACAATAAATAAATAAACAAAAAAAAGAGCATGCAGAGTAATAATGGACAACTAATGTCAAATGTTGCCAGTAGTACTGCTAATTCGAACAACTAAAAACAAACTAAAAACAACTAAAAACCCTCAATCGATAGCTGTGGCGGGCTCGGATGTTATTCAATTTAAACGCAAACATAGAAGAATTTACGAAAAATTTCGCGGTGGCCCGGTGTTCCGGAGAATAGAATAGGGCTAAATGTCCCCGAACTCCTAATAATTTCCCCGATAAACTAAGCGTACCGAGGCGCTTCAACAAAGATAAGAGTAAACGGATCGTTGTCATTCTTCAGCGTTAGATTTCTTTAACTATATTTCAGGTCGCCCACATCCCCTATTGCTACGAGCACCTTCTATCTCACACTTGCTCTCCTTTATTCAATCACGGACCATGGCATCACGGAACTGAGGTGAGATCTTATAGGTATATCATTATATTACAGTATTATATAAAAGAGAAAGGTTTGTTTGTCACAATTTCCGCAACGCAACGAAGCACTTTCCTCAAGTGTCGATAATTCATAAAGAAAATGGCGAACACGAACCTCCACCGAGATTTGGATTCGAAACCGCTCTACGGCTCTACCTTTTGAGCATGCATGAAACTTGCGTACTAGACTCGCTCTTCTATATGACATGTTCTGTTTCAGTCTTATTGTTAGTACACAAAGTTTAATTGTAAGTCTTATCCACAGTTAGTTCGTAACCAAAATCTGTCTTATTAGTACGTTTCCCATATGTATATTGAAACGTATTTTGAACATCTACACTCCCAAATATTGAAACGTATTTTGAACATCTATACTCCCAAATATGAAACGTATTTTGAACATCAACACTCCCAATATTGAAACGTATTTTGAACATCAACACTCCCAATATTGAAACGTATCTTGAACATCTACACTCCAAAATATTGAAACGTATCTTGAACATCTAAACTCCAAAATATTGAAACGTATCTTGAACATCTACACTCCAAAATATTGAAACGTATTTTGAACATCTCCACTCCCATAGTGAAACGTAAATTGATACCTAACTGTCAGAAAAACGGCAAAAGAAAATGCCAACAGCGAAAAAAAAAACAATAATAATAATAATTTTCTCAGATCTGGTTCCCGGGTAACATGACTGCTGGATCTCTGTACAAAATCTGCGGTGGCATTCCAAGATATGAAGATTCCACTTGCAGGTTTGACTTATCGACTTTTCCTTAACTTACTTATCGATTTTTTACGCTTGATTTAATTTGTGCTAAAGTCTTATCTCAACACAAAGCATTGCCAATGTTCATCCATTTCACAAATGATGCTATGTAATCCTCAGCTGAAAAAATACACAATCTAGCGGTGTCGCAGGCGTTTCCACTAAAAACTCTCGCGTGCAGACTGTTTAAAGGAACAGACCCATCAAATTAAACCTATATTTACGATTTCTTCTAAATTTTTATTACGAGTATTTATTACAATATTATTACGATAAAATTTAGTTTATATATGTTATAATAAATCTTAATAAAAGATAAGAATAAATCGTAAATATACGTTTACTTTGATAGGCCTGTCCCTTTGTCTTCCCTCATCCTCTTCCTATTACAGTAACTCTGTCTACCTCCACTACCGCATCTCCGACCATCTCGTCTACTTTGGCCACGAGGTCAGCGACTACGGAGACAATGGATGCCACGACAATAAACCATCAAGAGCACACAGCTTTAATAATAATCTTTGACAAATCATTTACAATTCCTTTTAAACTCTTCACTAATTGTAAGGGAGCTTGCTCGCGTGCTGCCCAGTTATGACACTCCCGGAGAAATTCACAAGCCCACGTAAAGCACTAGTCCGCTGCTAGTGCTATACCTGTGTGAAATGACAGCGAGTCATTTTCCATAGTCAAATTTTCACTTACCTAGGTGCGCCGCTCTGCACCGGCTCCGTTTTAGTACCCACGCAAACAACGGTCGCGCTGTGCTGGCTGCATCCTCGCTCACGCATCGTGCGCCTGATAACTGATAACATGATTTACAAACTTGCTAACGTTCACTTTATTATGCAAAAAATACAGTAAGAATATAACGTTCAAAAAAACGGATCAATAATTAACTAACAAACAAACGTGTAAATAATATTTACCGCTAATGTACTAAAAAAGTAATGCAATACCTTGTCTACCACGTTTTCACTCAGAATTTTCGTCTAATAGGTTACGTTACATTACGGTTTAAGGTTCTTACGTTACGGTTTAAGGTTCAAATTATACAGTATCATTTATGGGAAAATGTTCGAGATCAATAATCAACAATAACCATCACCCGAAAGGGAGGACAAACTACAAACTACAAAGTATAGGGTAATCGTAGAATAATTGCAAGTTGCAACTTATAAAAAAAATACATATAAAAATAAAATACAACGATAAGTTAAAACGTACGAAATTAAAAAAAAAGTGATAAAACTACAGTATAATAGCTGCGACAAAATAGAGTAATCTGCATAAAAATGTGTTAATGCGTCGTGCTACGCGCCACGCAGAGGCGAATAACTTATTACAACGACAATAGCGTGCATCTCATAGTTTGTCGATAACCTTTAAGAAAATAAATAATTCTCACATGATCCACTTCGAAAAATAAACTATAAGACAAACAGAAACACCAATAAAAACATCGATGCATATTCCGAATTCTTTCTACGAAGAAATTTGCCGAAGAGGGAAAAAAAAACAGAATACCGGGTCCTTGTTAACTCTAGGGCCCAGTCTTCACTCCAGCGTCAGTACATCCTCATCATCTAATGCTTCATTCACCACTGAAGCCACCACCTGGTCCGTCGCTGCTCTCGCGTCCGCCTCGCGCACACCACGCTCAATCTAAATCGAGGCAATCAGTTCGCGCGCGTCAAGCAATATCTCCCCAAATGCTCAAAAGACGCTGAGCATACGGGTAACTTTCTCATAAACGACCACAGTATGAGAAAACTACACTGAACTCCAAAAAAATAGAAGTAGTCATGAACGAAAACACTGTATCACAAATGCCTTTCCAATCACATATATTTAAAAAAATTTGAAAAAAAAAGTAAAAGTTTACAAAATTTATTATCCGACCTCATCATCGATATCGTCCTTCTCTTCAGCGGGCAATGAATCCTCTTTCACTTGGACTTCTGAAAATGGGACAGTTTAAAATTTAGAATGTTTAAAGCGAAATGCTAGCCCCTTGGGAAAATTTGCATATGATAAGCAAATACTATGTATCCTATGCTAATTTTGTACGATTGCCGTGGACGATCGTACAAAATTAGCATAGGATACATAGGATTTGCTTATCATATGCAAATTTTCCAACGGGGCTAGCATTTCGCTTTAAATAAGCTGAAATACCGTGCTAGACTGGAGGTTCTGCTGTTCTGCACAGCGAGAAAGAGCCAAAAATACAAAAAAAAGTAAAATTATTTACATTTACGATTCAAGAGTACGTGGCAGAATCAAATTTTTACAAGCATTTTTTTCCGTAGTGCCATAAAAATAATATACAACTATCAACGAGAACCGCAACCGCGACGCACCCAATTTAGGACCTGTGCTGGACCCGGTTTCCTCTTTGGGACTCGTTTCTTTCCCAATCTCCACCCTTTCGGGCTCGTCATCCGAAGCAAGATCCACACACTCTGGCTGATAGTCCGCGGTGAAATCCCGTCCTGAAAATTAAAAGAATATAACCACTACTAGGGTCATCGTTCCTTTGCCCCTATCTAGCAGACCAATAGCTATCGCAAAAAAGATACATTACCTAGCAACCACAACACCAGGGGAATCCCAATGCCCGCCGTATTTATGAAACTTCGTAATTCACAATTTCACTAAACTAAGTTTTTTTACATACGCCTTCACATGAGGTCGTCTTTTAGCCTTATTAGCCATATCTACAGTAGCATAATACCGTAAAATATCAACCTAATTGACTTTTCATACATTTTGACTGTTATCGAAAAATTGGGGTATTGGACGAGCGGGAATCGAACCCACCCCGTCGTCTTTGGGTTGCTGGTCCACTGCGTTAACCACTACGCTACCGCCACCCACCGCCAAATCTCTCAATTATTATTTGCATTAACTTTGGCATAACTGACTTTACCTACACACAAAAGATGTAAAGGCAAAACGAACTGACCCAGATGGTAGTCCGCCATCCTAGCCGCCTCCCTCAGCCCCGATAAGAAAGCTCCGTGGGTGGTCGCCGAGTAGTTTCTGGAATTGATAATCATATGTTTCAGCGCATAAACAAATACGCGACGGCAAACAACCTACCATTGGAATGCGTCAGGAAAATTCGGAAAACTTGAAATCAAAGCCGCACTGAGACATTCGACGCAAGGGAAACATAAGGATTCAAGTCCTACTATACAATACAACCGTGCCTCAACGTTTGATGATGCCAAATACCACAGAGGGCAACGTGGCGCCGGTGCCAGTGTTAATCCAACATGACCTGTCTAATTCCCTATTCCGACTTGTCCACTACTTCGATTAGTCACTCGCAGGAACTAGTCCCAAGCTTGTCCTGGAGATATTTGTCACCTCATCGTATACTCTACTATACTCAGCTCAACACCTCTACACAAGATGCCTTAAACCGTCTAACACTGGTCTTCGCGAACCACACTTGAATAAAGGAACCGGCTCTTATATTTATAAAAATTATATTTATATATTTACATTTGAGTTAAATTTAAATTGATTCGGTCACTAAGCTAATGGTAATCTCATCATCATCCTTTACGAACGAGCTTTATGCAGTAGGACAATAAAAGTACAATTCAACCCCCACCTGCACGTGTGCTCTCCGGCAAAGAACAGTCGGTACGAGTCCAAATCATCGGGATCGGCTCCTTCATACGGTACCGGTTGCGCCAGCGTTTCATACAGTCCAGCTGAAAGATATATAGATCAATAATAGAGTAAACGATGTATTATATGTACTAATATTGTATGTATATACTAACAAATCACAGGCAAAGCAATCACATGCTTAGGGAGGTCACTATTGTTCTCAGGGACCGGAATCGAACACGGGTCGATTGCGTTACAGACGAACGCGCTGCCACTGGACCACGCGGCCCTGTTTTACCATCGGCTACAACAGTGTGTTTCTACACACTCACTAAAGACAGTCAATAATATGACTGATAGTGGTATTCAGTCTTTAAAACTATGCAAAATAACTAAAACCCACGATGTGATTCTTTGCCCATATACGAAAAGGCTCCGTAGCAGTACGGGTCAGTGTGCCAGTGCGAGAGCGCGACGGAGAGGGGCTGGAATGCAAAGGTTAGTGAAAGGCCACATATATTTCTAGTTTCTACAGCTTCACTAATCATGCCGACATTACAGTAATCCTGCAATATTAAGCCTTGTTCATAATACAGTACTAATCGACAACCAGTTGAAGCATCGAGAGTACCATAATCCAGGAACATTGGCCTACGTTAACGTAGTCGCCAATAATACAGGCGATTCTACAATAATCCTGTAACATTAAAGCGAAATGCTAGCCCCTTCGGAAAATTTGCATATGATAAGCAAATCCTACGTACGTATCATCCTACGTTAATTTTGTACGATTGCCGTGGACGATCGTGCTTATCATATGCAAATTTTCCAAAGGGGCTAGCATTTCGCTTTAAGCCTTGTTACAGGATTATTGTAGAAAAACACCTGCGACCAGCCTCATGAAAAACATCTGAAATGTTTCCCACCTCCTTTGGGCACGCTTGTCCAAAAATCGTCTGAAGTTGGGCCATGGCCTTGGCCGCAAGGATCTTAGAATCGAATTCGGAAGCTGGAAATAAATATCATTACATATTATGGGTTGTTTAACATCGTGTTCTTTTTCACCGAAACACATGATTATGGATATAGTGTGGCTTGATCTGCAAGTCTCTTTGCACAATTTTACCAACATATATTGTTTAATTCGTGTTAATAAACATTTTTATGAAAACTCACTGAGGCTAGCCGACTCTCCCGAAAACAGTCCAACTAGACAAGGAGTGGTGCTTTCCGCAAGGAACATGAACAATTCACCACGAGATGCGCTGAAAATGTTTCTTTTGTATGAAAGCGGTGTGACGTGTGAAACTATGTACAATAGCATTTATATGCATTATATGTAATTGCAGGAGCCGTTCCGACACAGAATAGAACGGAACCCAGTCTCAGTTAAAAATAAAAATATCGGAGGTAACGGTTCAAGATGATCACATCCAAAGGGTATAGAAGTCTAAGAATAAACAAAAACTCACGCAGATGGACTGGTGATTCCGAATGCACCGGGTACTTGAATATAGTTCTCCCAGAAGGGACGTTCGAAAAGCAAGGCAATCTAAGAAACCGTACATCGTACATGGTTGACCAAACAAAAAATAAACAAACTTGCAATACTAGTATATCATTTATGGTTACGCGTTTGAGAGGGGGAAAGAGAGGGAGACAGATAGACAGACAGACAGACAGACAGACAGACAGACAGACAGACAGACAGACAGAAACACACATAGACACAGAGAGTCAAACAGAAAAGTTTCATGGTACAACCATACCTTATTGACGCATCCAAATCCCATTTGTCTGATGGCGTCCGCCTTCTGCTGCGGCAATGGCGGGTCGAATTGGGGCACCTCCGGAGTAAGGCCTTCTATGCTCTTCTTCAGCACACCTGACAAGTATTCCCATTAAAACAAAATTAATTAAGAAAGCTAATATTCCAACAAGTGTTCTATACAGTAACGAAACGTTTCTGACCTCAACTATGAAATGGTCGCATTGCGCATGCAAGATCGTTACTTCCGTGATTATCAACCATAGGAAACAGCTAACAAAACACAACCCAAATTATTACAAGTCAAGGTCAAGGCCAATCAAGATTATGCTTTCCATGCGATAAACGATACAACACTCTATTAGCGCACAAAAACAGAAATTCGGAAATAGCCCCCACCAAGCGGAAGCGTGCAGACAACCGCATCCGCCTCAAATATCTTCGTTTCCGGTGCCTTCGGTTCCGCACCTGGAGTCTCGTCCTCTGGATCCACGTGGCAGGTCACACGGCAACCTAAGCGATCATGAATGTATCCAATGGAGAACATGCACATTTACCATTTAGACATATTTGAAAAAATTTTAACTTCTCTTCTGTCCTATTTCTTTCCTGAAAATGCAGTGTTGGATAAAATCACGTTCACCTTCAGTGAGTCTGTGGCTCCGGTCCGGAGGTTCAGTGAGTCTATGACTCCGGAGGTTAATTACTATTTGAGCGAAACATATCACTAATAAACTATTTTTCGAAAACCATGCTAACGCTAACAATAGCAGGCACTCTCCAACTAACATGAAATGAGGAGATTCAGGCTCCCGGCTCCGTGCCCTGAGGATTTTCAGTCAATTCCCCGAGAGGCTCTGTTTCCCTGCCCGTCGACTAGCGTTAGAATACCATTTTCTGTCCCTAGGGAATATTTCCGAGAGGGAACTGGGAATGACAGTGGTGAATATGACTTCCAATACCCACCTGTCTTCGTGTACACAATCTTGTCAACGATGTGTCCTCGATACAGATTCTTCTTCTTATTCGCTCGGAATCTCTCGAACAGGCTCGACATGCCCGTCGAGTGTGCTGAACAAATAATCTTCTTCTCTACTACTTCATTATCAGAAGCTACCGTAGTCTACTCATAAATGACACGGTAACGAGCAGTACACTACGCTTGCGGACACACACTACCGTACTACCGCTCGATTAACCATGCAACATACGTATACGAAAGTGCGCACGTTTATAAATTCCAAATAATTGGCAAAACATTCAAATATTGATTATTGATTGCTGAGAAAATCAATCCAAACAACATTCCATAATATCATTCAAACCTGTCAGCTCAGCTCCTTTCAGATCAAAAGGCGTGTCATGATCCCAGTGAATTAAGTTCAGGTTGGACAACGTTGTACCAGTATTACACTAAATAGAATATCACTCATATTTATGGCCTAACTTACTAAAATACAATGTGTACATACGTATAAACTACATAAGAACACCATACATACGTAAGAACACCATACATATATACATACGTGCATAAGAACACCATAAGATGTGCACTACAGGGCTGGCGGCATTTACTATACGCTAAAGGGCCGTTTAAAGGCCGTATAATGGCCATCATCTACAGTATTATAAGATTACGCTTAGGTTACAGATACAGACATAAGATAAGGTAACTAGGGAAAATGGGAACAAAAAATCTCGACCCTACTTAGTAGGAACTGTTGTGTAGCGGTTCGTCTTAGGGTATCCTTTTGATTGCATATATTTGATGTACAGTATCAATAAACTATTCACTAATCTCACCTCCAGTTGGGCATAGTTAAAGTTCATGAGCTTCGAGAACAGTGGTCCAGAGGCCATTATATCGTTTTGACTGAAATATCACACATAAACCATAGTTTAATGTTCAAGTAAATAAAAATTAAAGTGAGTTTATCCAATCTCACCACTGAGTGAAAAATTTTCTCGAAAAGTGTAAAATTCGAATATTTAATTTACCAGACAGCTATCGCCGCCCGAGGCGACTTCCCAATACTGCACAGCGATACTTCAAATTTTATTGTCGTAATGCGACTCATCTGGCTTATTTTGGAGTTGCGAAACGTTGGACAGCTTATACCAAATCCTTGAAACTTAGTATGGACTTCGTTTCCGACATGAGGACAAATAAGCTCTTCTCCTTTATAAAAAAAGATTTAAAAAAAGGCGAAACAAAACACCCACTTGGCTTCCATCTCCTTCAGATTTCCAAGTTTCGCATCTATTCCTTTCAGCTTCTTGTGACACTCATCAAAGTGCTGAAACACACAACAAATCAATGACTGTAAACTACAACCCACATCACATACTTTGTACTTTGTAGCGCATTGATCGATATGATTTCATTTTTCTACCACATATGTGAAGACAATGAAGCAAAGCACTGAACTATTCAAGCGAACCGCTACGGTACATTAGGAACTAAAATATAAGCTCCTGATTCCTAATTGGTAGTTCGAATATTGAAAAGACTTGACTTACAGAAAAGAACATATAACATATTGAATTATCGGACAGTTTCTTATATTGGTGATGAAACATCATCATAGTTGAAGTAACCAAAAACCAGAATCACTATGAGACCCGGCCGTCCGACTACTTCCATGAAGCAAACCAACAAAGCAAAAATCACTCACTCGAATCACTTCCTTCATATCGTACTTCGCACAACGGAGCATGATGTCGAATTCCTGCAGAATTTTTGGAAAATCAGAAAAGGACAGTTTTACAACGAAAAACGTTCGCATAGGATCCAATATTGAGGGGCCGTAAACCCCAATTTCGAACCTAGGAAGCATGCGGACCTCCCCACATGTGCGGCAAAAGTGTATATGTAATTCAGCTGGCGCAAGTCTAGCGCACTCTGACTACGGACTGCTCGTTTACTGTCTAATTATGCTCCAGACGACAAGCTGCACGCCTAGAATGTACACAGTCCATATCACGATAACTTCCTCTCACACACTAGAGGAACAGGTTTTACAAAAAACTGTCGTAAAAAGGAAAGTAGGTAAGACGCACCAATTCACTCTCTTGGTTTTTATCAGTGCGTGTATTTCTCTCTTTTTCCATCGACACCATTTTCGCGGCAAGAATATCAGCTCCTTTCTTCAGTAACACCATCTGCAACGTCAAGTTGGGTGAACATAATTTTAGATAGACAAACATTTCACATCCAAGGAGGTAGTAGACGGACAAAGCGATATGGCGCGCCAGGTTATAATTTCCATGCGTAATTTCGGAGATGGTCGCTTAGTTGAGAGTCGAACCGTAAATTACCACTGATACGTTTCACCCAAATCTATATATTTGCATTTGCCTCCGGAGATGGTCAAAGCCAATCCGGAGATGGTTGATGTGTAATTTTACGCATAGATTTATAGCCTGTGGCGCGCGGTTTGTGAACGAACCGTACAATGGACAAGAACATTTCCACGTATTCTATGCAAGTTTAGCGTCCACCAACTCCGGAACAGAATGGAATACAATTTGCACATCATATTTACAATAGTTCATCACACACTGCCACACCAAAACCACTTGTTATGCCACTTCAAAAACTTTTCGGGACTTAACCCCCACGATCGCCAGAGTTGTGGGTGCGAAATGATCTACTCGTGATCATACCCAATCCCATTCAACGAAACGTACTTCGCAATGTATTTAGTTACATAACATAACAATAACTTAACCGCAGCGTAGATCACATAATCAACTTCGTAAATGCACAAATGTACAAAGGTGAGGAGAGTTAGCTAATTCCGACGACAAAATTCTCAACTCATACACTTAGGTTAGGAAGCATTCATAATTCATATCACCAACAGCAATTAAGCCTATTTCACAACCCACCAATCACAACACATTCACCAAGGAACAGTAATCAGCGCAAAGCACAAGAATAAAATTAATTAATTAATTAATTAATTATGTATTTCTGAACTTGAAAATTACAAACCTCATCTTGAAGTTGTTTCTTCTTCCTCAGCACATCTTCATAGACGTCCCAGTAGCGTTTCAGACGTCGAGAGCAACGGAGCTCAACAAGCCTGAAAATAATTATGAAACAAAAATACAAAACACAAAACTTGGGCAATCGTGTTTCTACTGCCCTAGTATGGGCGTCCATTAACGACAAAAACTATGGTGTGGGCGGGGTTCGAACCCGCGAATCTCTTTCGAGAGTGACGACAGGGAGCGTCATGCCTTTGACCACTCGGCCACCACACCTCTGGGGCTGGATTTGGGACGAGCGCAGGGTAAAGAAGCAAGCGCCGCGCGCTGGGCATCAATTAACTAACAACAAAAGGAAAAATATGATGTGGACGGGATTCGAACCCGCGAATCTCTAATGAGAACGACTACGGGAATGTCGCGCCTTTGACCGCTCGGCCACCACACCTCTGGGGCTGGATTTGGGACGAGCGCAGGGTAAAGAAGCAAGCGCCGCGCGCTGGGCATCAATTAACTAACAACAAAAGGAAAAATATGATGCGGACGGGATTCGAACCCGCGAATCTCTAATGAGAACGACTACGGGAATGTCGCGCCTTTGACCGCTCGGCCACCACACCTCTGGGGCTGAATTTGGTACAAGCGCAGGGTAAAGAAGTAACCGCCGCGCGCTGGGCATCAATTAAGTAACAACAAAAGGAAAAAATATGATGTGGACGGGATTCGAAACGCGAATCTCTAATGAGAATGACTACCGGAATGTCGCGCCTTTGACCGCTCGGCCACCACACCTCTGGGGCTGAATTTGGGACAAGCGCAGGGTAAAGTAGTAATTTCGGAAATTGGATAATTTCGGAAATTGGCACAGTCATTCTCTTTACTATTACGAAAGAGAGTGAGAGTGAATTATATTTCGTTCGTGTGATATTCTCGGAAATTAATATATTATAGCTAGTCTCCTTACCATTACGATAGACGAAGGTAAATTTTATTGGGTTCGTCAATAGGAAAGATCGTAAGACAAACGTTTAAAATATTCAATTTCAGTTGCAAATGTGGAGTTTGGAGCCCAATGTTGAGGTGACTTTGAGTGAGGCGACGGCTGAGCTCCCTTCTCCGTATAATAGTGGGTTTCTGTAGCAAATACTATAATTTGTGCTTTATGTCCCAGTGGTCTAAGGCGCAGTTCCAGAACAGGTGTCGATTCATGTCGGCAGGTTCGATTCCTGCCTAGGGTTTGTGTCTTGCAAAGATGTACTCATACAAAATATGTGTATTGCAGATGTTAAAACATCTAATAATATTAATATTTGGTTATTTTGTTGTATGTTCTGTAGTTGGTATAGATTATGTGGTTCAAAACTTGTCTAATTGACAGATTATCTAACGAGGTCTAGCTGAATGAGTATGCACAAAGTGGGATGTTATATAATTACCATTTATGTTTCACGCTGACCGTATATTACCAGATTGTGGAATATAACTGATTTTCCTTGCATGTGTGTTTTTAGAATATGCACCATGAAATATTGCTATTTTCAGCAAATCAACATCTCCTGAAGAGAATTCATTCATACCTCATACGATATGGATATATCAACTATGGATTTTACTATCGCTTGCTGCGTGAGTGTCGTTGATTTTTTATGTAGGGAAGGGGGTACGGTATTTTACCCTGGCTGAGTGTGAGTAGAACCCTGTGCAAGCTGAAATTGCCTTGTATTTACTCGGTTATATGTGAAGTGAAGCTCTGCGTATGATCTCATAGTCCCTCGTCATCTTATCAAGTACTCCGTTAATGAATCCCGAGCTTTTTCCAAGAAACTTTGCGTTTTCGAGCTTTTACCGACTATTCTCCGATTATTCTCCAAGAAGATTCTCGGAAAAACCTCGGAAAACCAGAGTTTCTTGGAGAATAATCGGAAAATTCTCGGAAAAAGGTCGGGGAAAAAAGGGGCGTGGTTTGCAATGTACGCAATGCTACAAATTACGATACAGTTCCTTGCGTTGCATTCCATAAAGGTTTCACCTCTGCGTTCGTTGGAAAAGGTTTTTTTACGAAATTTTTCTTTGAAATTGATTTTGATGTTTTTCTGCGTTTCTTATTTATGTTTTTTTTTATGTATGCGCATAAAGGATTGTGTTCTGGTTTATTACATAACTAGCATTTTCCGTTGTACTTCGGATTACACGAAATTATTCATTTAGCATCGCTCGCCGTAAGTTATCAATTTCGTACTCTTCCCATTATACATTTGTTCGATTCTCACTGACTACGCTTTGTTGTTGTTGTTTACTTCAGTGATCTGTTCAGTGTCTGGATATGAAGACTACGATTCCATTCCGTCCGAAGGATCAATGTGGCAGATAGAAACCTGGTCATCGGTTCCAGGTTCGCACACCCTCTTATCGTTTATCCACGACTGCGTTTGTAATAAACCATATTGACAGAGAAAACATGATACTTATTTTAGTGTTCTATTCTTTCACAAGTGGTACGAACCTGCTAGGTATTAATTTGTTTTTTCTGTGACTTGTGGTTGGCATTTTTCAAAAATGGCTACGTCAGGAGGTGTTATCTTATTTCTAATATTGTTTGTTTTGGCTTACATTGTAAATTTATGCAACTGGTAACTGCCTCACATTATGCTATACGTTCATTTTCATTTTAGTACATAATCACCGTACCATGGACTACATTGTAAACAACGATACAATAGTATTTCCGAGCTACGATGCAAGATGTTTAGTTAGATAGATTAGTTTGATGCTCAACTTGGTAAAATATTTTTTGTTTTCAGTTGGCCGTGGAGACTATTGGACTATTGCGGAGGACAGAAAGGGTGAAACAATCCCACAGAAGGAGACGTAGCTGGAATGATCAAGTCCTGGTAGGGAATATCTTTGTAATTGGGTAGTTTAAATGCGATAGTCTTGTTTTAGTCGTGATTGCCGTGTGCACGAACACGCGGGAAATTTTTTTTCTGCATCTCGCTTACCCTTTTGTTTCTAATTTGTTCTTGTCACCAACGGGAGGATTCATTTAGCATTTTTGGGTGTAATTGCATTAGGATGAGGGATGAGGATCCCACACATTTTCCGGCTTCTATCGGTAGGTTTTGTCCAACTATTTATTGTGGAATTAATTATTTCAGCATCAGCATGCGAAACCTTTGCCAAGTTAACATACCATGTTGGGGACCGGATGTAATTGGATTTTCGTGGAAGGAAACTGTCCCCATTTTTATGCTTATGCCTCGAGGTTTGTCGGTTTATGTTTGCATCTTCCAATCATCCAGTCTTCTTTCTTTACTCCTTTTCGCCGAGGCCGCTTATACATGTCTCTGCACTTTGTTATTGGGTAGACTTAGAAATACGTTAGGCTTTTTCTCTACCGAAAATGACTAACTGCGTTTTTTTCAATCAAAATTACGTTATTTCAGCTCGTTCTACAGGCACAGACGGCTGAAGATCTGAAGCTAAAAAGAGGATATAACGACGTGTTGATTTCCCCGCCTCGTTATGCAAGGTATCATTTAATATTTGTTTTCAGTTTATTTGTCGTATTGTGTGCTTTTCGTAAATCCTTTTCTTGGTGGTGTGTGTCCATGTGTCCCACGCTCACATGCAGTGGAAATTAGAGGAAGTTTTACAAAGTTTTGCGTCTTTACATTCGTACAACGAAACTCAAGAGTTGCGCGCGGCAACAGCTTGGGGGTGTTTCCCGCAAAAGAATTTGATGCGCGCCGCAAAAGTTTTTTCACCGTCTCTGGTTGCCGTTTTGGTGGGGGAAACACCCCCAAATTGTTGCGGGAAACATCCCCAAACCGTTGCGAAAAGGTGCGGAAACGGTGCGGGTGCGGGAAAAGTAGCAACTGCAAAAAGAAAGCAGCTTGTTGGATTCCAACCTACACTCTTGTTAGATACTTTCTCTGAACAGCGCCTTAGACCACTCGGCCACAAAACACATGCGAGATCTGTGCTGGCGGAAAAATATTAGTACAACAACTGCACTTACGGCAGATCCTCCGAGCGCTTTCAAAAACGTTGCCGAAAAGGTGCGGAACTGGTGCGGGACGCAAGTTGCGCCCCGCACCATTTCCGCCCCCTTTCGGGAAACATTTTGCGCGCCATTTCTATTCCGCGCGCATTTTGTTGCCCGAAATGGTGCGGCGCGCAACTCATCGGCTCTCAGTGTATAGCACCCGATTTGCGCGATAATTCGTGAGCTATGGTTTTCAAAACGGTGGTTGTATCGCTAGAGACTTCGTATAGGTACGTTTTTGTGAAGATGACAAACGTAAAAGGTTAATGATTCCAGGAGCTATTCGGTACAAGGTACGACTACGACCGTACGACGCTGTGAAAGGAAAGTTGCTGGATGATGGATACAGTTGCCGACAGGTGGCCAGTGGCGAATCTAAGATTCGCGGAGGTGTTATATACTAGTAGGTATTGGCTAAATTCTCCATAGGTACTAATTAGAGAAGTCCCAGTTCAGTTTTCTAATTGCTTTCTCCGTTTCCCTAAAGTATCCCTATCCTATCTTCTTTTTACATTTAGTTTCTTTGTACAAGTATAGTATTGTAGCAAATTAGCAGCGCTAGCAACAGAGTAAACTTTATGAAGCATCAAAGTATATAAATTAACACCAAGAATTAATAATGTATTTCTTTTATTAATTCTTGGTGTTAGTTTATAACTTTGATGCTTGATAACGTTTACTCTCTTTGTTCTGTTGCTAGTCGCTAATTTGTTAAAAGGTACGCGATATTGTCTTATATCGTGTGCCTTTGTGATTTTTTAAATCGCTCTGTATTTTACATAAGTATGTGTTACTCTGTTTATAATATACGTCGTATTCACTATTGTTTATATACAGTTTTTACATGTATAAGGTTTGGTATAATATACTAATGTCATTAATACTGTATGTATATGATGTACTCGTATGTGTGATGTATTAGTTTGTTCTTTTTTTACTACTTTAATATAATAATACACCATCTTTTAGTATTATTGTATAGGTTTTTACACTAGAAAAATAATGTATTTTTCGTGTATAGAATAAGATAGTATTATTTCTATTTTCCACGCATATTACGATTTTGTTTTATTTTTCATCGCTGTTGTTACTTTAAAATAAACATTATATATTTTTTGTAAACGTTCTTTAGTATTATTTTTTTATATTGCGGCGGTTTTTTGCCGCTGTGCGGCGGGCGGTGTGGGGTGTATCGTTGTCTGCGCCCTCCTCGGCGAGAGCGTTTTCCGAGCTTTTTCCAAGAAGTTTCCAATTTTCGGCCGGCTAAAAATCTAGTTGGAAGTTAGTAAAATTCTACCTGGTTTTTCCTCGGCCGAAAATTGGAAACTTCTTGGAAAAAGCTCGGAAACCAAGATCATAGTAAGTTGTAGTCATCCATCACAACGCATGCCTGTCTTATACCTAGCAAGTTTCTCAAGTAAAGTTTGTGCAGTACCGCTTCAGGCGGTGTCTAGACAACACTTTCATATGAACGAAGTCAGTACCTGTAATTCACTTGGCGATTCATCAAAATTGATTTTAAGCTGCTCCTCTCTCAACGAAAAGACCCAAGAAGGTGATAGTGATCGGAGCCGGACTCTCGGGAATGGCGGTCCACGAACAATTACAGAATTTTGGATTTCAAGTACAAGTTTTGGAAGCGAGAGTGAGTTTGCTTATTTGTTTAATATTGTTTCTTTTTTTCAACAGTTCGGGTTATTGGTTGTGCGAGGTGTGGGCAGTTTTGGGTTCGCGTCTACTTGAAATCAAGTTAATTACATTCGTCAAGATGATCTCACTGCATATGGGTGGAACTCGTGAAAAATGAGTTGCTGGTGAAACATCTCCTTAGTTGGAGACTTGATATGTAGGGGGAAAAAATTACCACATTTTGTGCATAGAGACAAAAACTATGGTGTGGGCGGGGTTCGAACCCGCGAATCTCTTTCGAGAGTGACGACAGGGAGCGTCATGCCTTTGACCACTCGGCCACCACACCTCTGGGGCTGGATTTGGGGCAAGCGAGGGGTGAAGGAGTAACCGCCGCGCGCTGGGCATCAATTAACTAACAACAAAAGGAAAAAAATATGGTGTGGGCGGGGTTCGAACCCGCGAATCTCTTTCGAGAGTGACGACAGGGAGCGTCATGCCTTTGACCACTCGGCCACCACACCTCTGGGGCTGGATTTGGGGCAAGCGAGGGGTGAAGGAGTAACCGCCGCGCGCTGGGCATCAATTAACTAACAACAAAAGGAAAAAAAAAAATATGGTGTGGGCGGGGTTCGAACCCGCGAATCTCTTTCGAGAGTGACGACAGGGAGCGTCATGCCTTTGACCACTCGGCCACCACACCTCTGGGGCTGGATTTGGGGCAAGCGAGGGGTGAAGGAGTAACCGCCGCGCGCTGGGCATCAATTAACTAACAACAAAAGGAAAAAAATATGGTGTGGGCGGGGTTCGAACCCGCGAATCTCTTTCGAGAGTGACGACAGGGAGCGTCATGCCTTTGACCACTCGGCCACCACACCTCTGGGGCTGGATGCTGGATTTGGGACAAGCGCAGGGTAAAGCAGCAAGCGCCGCGCGCTGGGCATCAATTAACTAACAATAAAAGGAAAAATATGATGTGGACGGGACTCGAACCCGCGAATCTCTAATGAGAACGACTACGGGAATGTCGCGCCTTTGACCACTCGGCCACCACACCTCTGAGGCTGGATTTGGGGCAAGCGAGGGGTAAAGTAGTAACCGCCGCGCGCTGGGCATCAATTAACTAACAATAAAAGGAAAAAATATGATGTGGACGGGATTCGAACCCGCGAATCTCTAATGAGAACGACTACCGGAATGTCGCGCCTTTGACCACTCGGCCACCACACCTCTGGGGCTGAATTTGGGACAAACTCAGGGTAAAGTAGTAACCGCCGCACGCTGTAACCAACTCCTGCGAAGCCCTGTCACATTTCTCGGGCCGAATTGCTGAATTTGAGACAAGCACAGGGTAATGTAGTGCGTAGTGCTCATTGCTCATTGGGCATTTTTACGTAACAGTAACATTGAGGAGTAGTTAAGTAATACCACATACGATACGCATCGCGAATCTACTGCGCCCTGTTGGTCTTTATAACGATTTATTGGTTAACAATCAATACAAATAAAGAACGTCAACCAAAGGGAACCCTAAGCGGTCCCTGTTAGAAAAGCTAACCGAAACTGAAACTTTGAAATCTAAAAGAAAATCACTTACTTCTGTAACTGTTGTAGTACATCCTCAAGTGACAACACCTCTCCACTAATCTTCGTGATTCCCTTCACTTGGCTAATGTAGGCGGCGGTCGTACACAGCTTACTGAATAGAATATAATAAAATAGAATAAGTATGGAATAAAGCTTTGTGCTACTGTTGCTTTACTCGACAAAATTGTACGTTGCATACATTTTTCTCATGAATTATTATTGTTAATAATTGTTAATAATTAATAATTATTATTGTTAATACGTAATAAATCATTATTTTTAAAGATGAGGACAAAAATTAATAAATGAGTATCGTAAGTCCGTAAGAAGTCAACTACTTGCCCCCAAAACCCTCTATCTGTTGCACCTATTTTTGTGTTCTTATTCGCACAAATTGTTCATGTTTCAGTGAACCTTTATACGTACACCTAGGAGTGCCAAAAACACTTCTGCACAATCGCAACCAAATAAAGGCACACTACGTAGCAAACCTACATTAAAGTTTAAATCGGAGATTCTTCATTACATTACTAATGCATAAACATTCGAAAAGCACATCGCCGGAGTATCATTAATGTTTATGTTTCAACAACACTAAAAAGTCATACATTATGTTTCGTAATGCTAGTTCGTTAAAAGTTCTTGTGACGGTTACCTTAGAAGCGGTATAACATCCGTTTTTGACCAATATGCTACAGTTGTATTCCCACACAATCTATGCAAAACTGGAAACTTTTAATTCTAATTACATTCATTTGAACACAACGTACGGTAATGCAGCATTCAACATACGTTTCAAGAACCTGATGTTACATTTCTTTAACGAAGTAAACCTTTGAATATAAACCGACGTACCTGTACAATGTGGCCACAGTCTTCTCCTTATACGGATCAATAACTGTTCCATTGTCATTGAACACGCTCACTTGTTCGGACATCTTTTGCAAAGGACACACGAGCTGCTTGGCCAATTGCACAAGCGGGTTGCCCACTGAAAGAATGAACATTAAAGCGAAATAGCGGCCGGTTTTTGAAACACATCGAGTACAACCCTATTCCTATGCAGCTTATGCAAATGAAGATAAATTAGAATAAAAAATCGAGCAAATTAGCATAAATACATAAGAATTCAGCTGTTCACGATGCGTTTCAAAAACCGAACGGTATTTCGCTTTAAGCGATTAAGTGTTTCATTTAAAGTGGTATTTCACGTTGTCTTAAAAAGTATGCTAAATTGTCATGCATTATACGCGGCGTGCCACCCTGCGATAGTTAGAAACATAAAAGAACTCACTAACTCCGCTGAATGAACTACCACCCAATTCGGCAATTCCCTTGTCCATTCTGATCGTGTGAATACGTCCACCAACGCGCTTCTGAAATCATTACTGAAAGTGAAGTTGAACACATTTCTTTAGTTTTGCTCAACCCAAGACGGTTCAACCTGATGGTCAAGGTGGCCGAGCGGTCAAAGGCGCGACATTCCCGTAGTCGTTCTCATTTCGAATCCCGTCCACATCATATTTTTTCCTTTTGTTGTTAGTTAATTGACGCCCAGCGCGCGGCGGTTATCACTTTACCCCTCGCTTGCCCCAAATCCAGCCCAAGAGGTGTGGTGGCCGAGCGGTCAAAGGCGCGACATTCCCGTAGTCGTTCTCATCAGAGATTCGCGGGTTCGAATCCCGTCCACATCATATTTTTTCCTTTTGTTGTTAGTTAATTGACGCCCAGCGCGCGGCGGTTATCACTTTACCCCTCGCTTATCCCAATTCCAGCCCCAGAGGTGTGGTGGCCGAGCGGTCAAAGGCGCGACATTCCCGTAGTCGTTCTCATCAGAGATTCGCGGGTTCGAATCCCGTCCACACCATATTTTTTTCTTTTGTTGTTAGTTAATTGATGCCCAGCACGCGGCGGTTACTCCTTCACCCCTCGCTTGCCCCAAATCCAGCCTCAGAGGTGTGGTGGCCGAGTGGTCAAAGGCATGACGCTCCCTGTCGTCACTCTCGAAAGAGCTTCGCGGGTTCGAACCCCGCCCACATCATAGTTTTTGTCTCTATACACAAAATGTGGTTTAATTTTTTTTCCCTACAGGTCTAGACTCCAAATAAGTACGATGTTTCACCAACAACTCATTTTTCACAAGTTCCACCCACATGCAGTGAGATCATCACGCGTACCCGAACGTGTCCACACCTCGCACAACCAATAACCCGAACTGTTGAAAAAAAGAAACAATATTAAACAAAGAAGTAAACCCACTCTCGCCTCCAAAACTTGTACTTGAAATCCAAAATTCTGCAATTGTTCGTAGACGGCCATTCCCGAGAGTCCGGCTCCGATCACTATCACCTTCTTGGGTCTTTTCGTGGAGAGAGGAGCAGCTTAAAATCAATTTTGATGAATCGCCAAGTGAATTACAGGTAGTTCAAATGAAAGTGTTGTCTAGTCACAGCCGGAAGCGGTACTGCACAAACTTTACTTGAGAAACTTGCTAGGTATTAGGTATAAGGCAGGCAATGCGTTATGATGTCTGACTACAAAACATACTATTTAATTTACTATACGACGAAGAGACAATGAGATCATAAGGGATATCTTCACTTCACCTTCACAAGTAAATACAAGGCAATTTCAGCTTGCACAGAGTTGTACGTGCTCACACTCAGCCAGGGTAAAATACCGCTAACCTTCACATAAAAAAAATCAAAGACACTCACGCAGCAAGCGATAGTAAAATCCATAGTTGATATATCCATATCGTATGAGGTATGAATGAATCCTCTTCAGGAGATGTTGATTTGCTGAAAATAACAATATTTCATGGTACATATTCTGAAGGACTAAAACTTCCTTACCGTGTGTGTGGGACATAGTTACCTTATTAATTTGTTTCAGTTACTGTTGACTTTTGATATTTTCCAACAAAACTGACCACCTACAAAACTCACAGCACGGGAAGATCAGTTATATTCCACAATCCGGTAATATACGGTCAGCGTGAAACATAGCAACTTATCATTGGTCTAATTAGATAACACCCCAATCCCACTTTGTGCATACTCATTCAGCTAGACAAAGACCTCGTTAGACAATCTGTCAATTAGACAAGTTTTGAACAACAAAGCTATACTAACTACAAACTACAAAACAAAAGAACCGCAAAGCTACTGAAACCCACTATTATAGGGAGAAGGGAGCTCAGCAGTCGCCTCACTCAAAGTCACCTCAACATTGGGCTCCAAACTCCACATTTGCAACTGAAATTGGATATTTTAAAGCGAAATACCGGCCGGTTTTTGAAAAGCATCATTGGACAACTGATTTCTTACGTGTCTATGCAAAGTTGCTCGAATTCAGCTCGATTTTTTATTATAATTTGTGCTATTTGCATATATATGCTGTATAAAAACGCAGGTGCACTTGGTAAGTTTTAAAAAAGGCCGGTAAAACGATCTTTCCCAGTCATGAACCCAATAGAATTTACGGTCGTCGTATATCGTAAGGCTATCCTATATTAATTTCCGAGAGTATCACACTCCATACAAATACGGGTAACTAGCCACGAACCAAATATAATTCACTCTCTTTCGTAATGGTAAAGAGAATGGCTGAGAATTCCAATTTCCGAGAATTCCATACAAATATGGAGATGTACTACTGTACTACCTATGTGGTATCATCAATGACAGGTTAGGTTACAGTACTACATCTGCGGTATCTTCAATAATAGGTTACACAAGGTACCCGCATACCGTAAAAACGCAGGACATAAACATTAATCGCATGCGGAATTTTAGATGCACAATATTTTTATTAGCCTGTCTCTCTGGCTATCTTAGTGATCGAAACTCGAAACATATGGCGCAGTGATTTACAAATTCGCAGTTGCTGCCATAATACCCCCATCTCATGTTCAGGACATGCAGGCGTGAAAAAAGTAAAAGTAAAAACAAACCAGCTTGTTTCTGATAAACAAATACATTGATTGGATTGCAGGATCACTTGATACTTCAGTGAACACCTGAAAAAGATCATATCACAGCCTAATTCAAGTTACAGAAAAACAAAACAAATGACTTCAACTGGAAGAATATCTTCCTCTAAAATCCAATTATCCTCCAGTCTGCAACAAATGGCAACGCTGAATTAACAGTACATAGCACACACAACGGAATGCGAATGACTAACCTCAAAGATTACAAAGCAGTGAAACCAGTGGCCGTATTCACCAACTCCCAGGGAGCTCTCCCTAGGCTCATGAGCGTTCTGAATCTCTTGCGCTCTCGCTGGAGGCCCGGGAGGGCTCCCTGTGCGTTGGTGAATACGGCCCCAGGCTTACGGTTTCGAATAAGGTAAACGAATAAACCAGAAACCAGTGCTATAAATCATACCTCAAGTTCATGTGTCGTTAGACGATCCCAGGGAAGACGAGAGTTCGAAGCAGCTACACGAAGAGCTAGAAAAATAAGAATAAGATATAAATAATTGGATCCTTAAAGCGATATACCCGCCGGTTTTTGAAAGAGGACAACTGAATTTTTACGTATTTATGCTAATTTGCTCGAATTTAGCTCGTTTTTTTATTCTGATATATGTTCATTTGCATACGCTGCATAAGAATGCTGGTCTGTTTTTTCAAAAAACGGCTGGTATTTCGCTTTAAAATAAAATTGGGCATAAATTAAACAAACGTTTGGCAGTTGACATACATAGTATTTCTACGTCCCTACCCTACATGCGTACATACCATAGGCGCACATTAATTAAATAACGACAAAAATAATGGTGTGGGCGGGGTTCGAACCCGCGAATCTCTTTCGAGAGTGACGACAGGGAGCGTCATGCCTTTGACCACTCGGCCACCACACCTCTGGGGCTGGATTTGAGGCAAGCGAGGGGTAAAGTAGTAACCGCCGCGCGCTGGGCATCAATTAACTAACAACAAAAGAAAAAAATATATGATGTGGACGGGATTCGAACCCGCGAATCTCTAATGAGAACGACTACGGGAATGTCGCGCCTTTGACCGCTCGGCCACCACACCTCTGGGGCTGGATTTGGGGCAAGCGAGGGGTAAAGTAGTAACCGCCGCGCGCTGGGCATCAATTAACTAACAACAAAAGGAAAAAAAAAAATATGATGTGGACGGGATTCGAACCCGCGAATCTCTAATGAGAACGACTACGGGAATGTCGCGCCTTTGACCGCTCGGCCACCACACCTCTGGGGCTGGATTTGGGGCAAGCGAGGGGTAAAGTAGTAACCGCCGCGCGCTGGGCATCAATTAACTAACAACAAAAGGAAAAAATATGATGTGGACGGGATTCGAACCCGCGAATCTCTAATGAGAACGACTACGGGAATGTCGCGCCTTTGACCGCTCGGCCACCACACCTCTGGGGCTGGATTTGGGGCAAGCGAGGGGTAAAGTAGTAACCGCCGCTCGCTGGGCATCAATTAACTAACAACAAAAGGAAAAATTATGATGTGGACGGGATTCGAACCCGCGAATACGACTACGGGAATGTCGCGCCTTTGACCGCTCGGCCACCACATCTATGGGGCTGAATTTGGGATAAGTGCGAGGTAAAGTAATAACCGCCGTGCCCTCAACAAAAAAAAAAAATTACGCAGTGACAATACTTACCGACGTCATCATCCTCCCATCTGAATACCTCCGTTGTCCCGCCCAGTAACAGCTCTCGCACCGCTTCCGGAGCCATACTAGCTGTGGCCTACAATGTAACATAGGGCATTAATCGAATATGACATAGCGCTTACCAAAGTTTCCAAGCCTAGTGTTAAAGCATAGCTTCTAATACGGAGCGTACTATAAACGAGATGTCTAGCCATATGGACAGAGACCGAGGCGCCATAACGCCTCGGACTTTTGGCGCGCAAGCGGCGTGATAACGGCGGGCAAGTTGCACGCCATTTCTATTCCGCGTGCACTTTTGCACGCCCACGTTGTCAAATGCTCTTTGCACGCCGTAAGGTTGCCGCTTGCACGCCATCAGTGGATAGAAGTGGGTTCCGGTTATTACTTCTGAATTGTTTCTTACGTTGTACGCGTTGTAACAGTAACCTACTGTTTACAGCGTTTTCACACCGTACTGATTTTTACAATTGCTTCACTTCTTGTGAGCACAAAAACAGAAAGACAACTTCGGTTTCAATTCTTTACATATCTTCCATGTGTTAACTTAGTCTTAAGCTGATTACCCCTAGACAGCTAGTTATTACCATAAAGTACTGAAAGTACTCCCCATTACGGTACTTTGAAGAGGGAACTTAGCTTCAGAGCATACGGTATGCTAATTTAAAAAAAAACCCACCTCCTTTCTCGCGCGATTGATTGCACTAGTCTGGCTGCTCATCTATAACAAACAAGCTTATCATGTTATTGTTCAGAAACCTTTCTTTGTGTCATACAAGTGAAGATACTAGGCAACATCAACACACGAAAGTCAAATCTACACCTAGCGGCCACGCCCTTTAGATCTAACAAAGTAAACACCCAGAACAAAATCTATCTTTCGTTTTAGCTACTCGTCACTAATGAAATTCAATCACCTAGCATCAAAAATATACAATTTCCGTTTCATTACAGTTAAGCAATTCCAGGCCAACAAAGCCAACCAAAACAACAAAAATTTACTTCAGCTCCCACAAAATAAAAGTCAGAAAATGAAAAGAAGTAAGCCAGCGTCCGAAAATAACAATTAATAATCCGGAACTGTTGCCTACTCTTTCTATCACAAACAAACATAGCAGAAAGAAAGCGATATAAAAACTGGAAGGACCGAATGACGACAAACGATTCTGCGACGCATACTCTGTTCTAACAAATATTTTAGTCTGAAACCTCAAAAAGAAAAAGAAAATCAACAGGCACTTTAAGCACTCGGCAACAGGTCAAAAGGGATGCAAGGATAGAAATCTGAAGTAACAAAAACGAAAAATGATACCTAGCAAATCAACTTACGTACTTACTAGGTCGTACACTAACGGCTCACGGCAAAAATATATTAAAGCGGTATGACATGCGGTTCTTAAAAACGTTCCAAAACCACGTGCCATATCACTTTAAAAAAACAACAATGAATTCATAGCATCAATATAAATTTAGGACTGCTCTGCGAAAGAGGCCGAACTGTCAAAGAATCACAAAAAATCGATAAATCAGGAACTAAAATCAATCGATAAATCGATAATTTACATAAAGTCATCATCGAGGTCGTCGGCTCTCCATCCACCACCACCACCTGCACCAAAGTCATCATACATGTCATCTCCGCCCTTTGCGCCTGAAGACAGAATTACACAACGAGGTAAAGATATACACAGGTAGGTTAGAGCTAGAGAGAAAGGAGAAAGAGAGTCGGCATCGGAGAATACCACTTTATTCATAAAATCATCATACATAGACCTGCATGTAGAATCTAGAATCCATGGTAATAAAGAAAAAAACAATGACTTACCATAATGGAAAAGTATGTGTATAAATTTAGAATGTACAAATGGGAAATTATGAACTAAAGGTGTTTGAGTGGAGAGAAAAGTGAGTCATGGGTTATCATGACACCACGTTATAAAAAACATAACACAAACAAACTATATAAATCAATTCACAAGTAAATAAGCAAGAAACATACCAGTGGCCTTGAGATTGGGCCTCTTCTTGCCAACGACCGGTTTTTTCTAGAAAGAAATAATTGGTAAATATACTGTCGTTACTACGAGAATAGCTAGGCAAGGTAACACACACACACACACACACACACACACACACACACACACACACACACACATAAGAAGAACTTGGATACACCAAAAACTATAAATCTACAATTGCGCTATTTCAACGGGTACATCGTTCATCAGTTCCTTTGCGCCTATTACCTAGTACTAAATTAAAATATCGCGCAGCCGACTTCAAGATCACAAAATACAAAATGACAACAAGGTCAACTGAAAGACTGAAACCAACAACAAAATCTAATACTAGATCTAATCATACCTTATCCAACTCCTTTTTCTTGTCATCTGCAATCTTTTTGAGCAAATCGGACATCTTTTTCACCTCGAGGTGGCTCACTAAAATAAGGCAGCAAATCAAAATTTTTAACAATGTGTTAATTTAATGACTATAAAAAAAAACGGAAAAATACTCTGGGACTCTGGGACCGCTGTTATTCAACAAGTGTAAACACAATGTATTTCTCCTATTAAAACGGTATAACATCCGGTTTTTGAAACATATATTAGATAACTGCATTCGCAATATTCGCATACACTGCGTGCAAATGAGTGACTATAAAAAAACGAGTCCAATTTGACCCCACTTAGCGTGAACCCGTGAACACACAGGAATACTGTTGTCCAACAAAATTTTGTTTCAAAAACCGGTTGTTATACCGCACTAAAAGATAGCGTAAAACAGTATAAGAACTCACAATCCGTTGCCAATCCGGTGAGCAGTTTTGAGAGGAAGTGGCCATAGTTAGTCGCCTTGTGTCTTGAATTGAAAACATCGGCCATCTTCGTTCCCCATTCGCCAAACTCCTCCTGCAACCCAATCATAATCAACTTGATAACTTGATACGTCTCTACCAAATAACTCTAAAAATTAAACCAAATAACGCCAACGCCACTAAAATAGCTCTACTAATTAAACCAAATAACGCCAACGCCACTAAAATAGCTCTACTAATTAAACCAAATAACGCCAACGCCACTAAAATAGCTCTACTAATTAAACCAAATAACGCCAACGCCACTAAAATAGCTCTACTAATTAAACCAAATAACGCCAACGCCACTAAAATAGCTCTACTAATTAAACCAAATAACGCCAACGCCACTAAAATAGCTCTACTAATTAAACCAAATAACGATACTAAAATAACTCTACTAATTTAACCAAATAACGCCACTAAACCTGCTATTCTAAACAGTTCACTACAGTCCCACATATATCTACAAGGACTCATTTCCGTCAGTTTGACAGTTATCAAAATATCATTATCAAAATATCAGTTTCCCTTCCCCCCTCCTAAGGAATACGACAATAATCTACCAGCTCTTCAATGATTTGCATATCGTGCTAGAGAAAGAGAAAGAGAGAAACCGATAAACGGATGCAAGCAGATTTAAGAAGTTGGTAAAAAAAACCCACTAAACCATAACTCACCACACTCATGATATTTGCCCAGGCATTCTTGTCGTCGTCCTCGTCGTCAGAACCCTCAAGGCCCATCAATTCACGTGCAGCCAAACGATCGGCTCGCCTGCAATTAACACTTCACTATAATTAACCACAAGTCTTTGTACAGTTGCTTCACAATAGACAATTTTCTCATTGTTGCGTTTGTTATTGTTGTATTCGCTATCACTGCGGAGGCCAGCTGTTCGGCTCATCGGCAACAATCAATAATTAAAGATGTTCGATTCTTGCGGCTACACTGTCCACAGAGTCGATCCACAGACAGAACTTACAATCACACGCAAATTAGCTCTGAATTCAGCCTTTTCACTGTACGAATCAGGACAGCTGAAACGCGAAACGTCCATACATCATAAGAGCATGATACAGGTAAACAGCATCATGCGAATTGTTGCAAATGTTTAGGCAAAAATGTATACGGAATAACGTTAATGTTTCAAGATGAATAGATAGTGAATACTAGATGCACCTATGTGCTCCATTGTCTAAGCCTCTACGCTAAGTCATCCGTTGGAAAGGGAAAGGAATGTTTCAACTTGAATTTACGATCGAACGCTCAGCATCATAAGCAATACCACACCAGTATAAAACCACCAACCGCTGCATTTCCTCCCGTTCAGCGCCCGTCAGTTCACGACCCAGATCTTCCATGTCGTATGCCTTAACCGAAATTCCAAAATTCAATATTATTGCTCGATTCTGATGATAAAATCAGTAATCAGCAGTATTGTCATAACTATCTCAACAACCAAGCGGGCCAAAAGCGCTGCTCAAATTATCGATGCGCGCAAAGCAAAAAAAAAGCGAGCACTCAAATATAAAAAAAAACATCCAAGAACCAAGAACCCACCTTCTCCTTCTTCTTCTTGGGCGCTGGCTTGGCCTTCTCTACGGGAGCCACCAACTCCTCCTCGGGGGCCGGTGGAGGGGCCAGACCCTCAACCTCGGGCTCGAAATCATCGTCATCTAAACGTGTGCATGTATATTAAAACGGACCATTTTAACGAAATGACATGTAGTTTGTCAAGTGTACACTGGACTAGCGCATCCATATGTTCTACATACAAAAGGTTCCACCATGGCACCATGTGTCGTATACAATTGTAACTATAAATACTTTATTGCGTTAAAAGTAAATGTAATATACTACATGAGAATTCATGTGGTTGCACAGTCTATGTAAAACAAAACGTGTCAGAACGCACTGTACATAAGTACGACGAAGAAATAAAACAATAAAAACCCTAAGAGAGGTAAATAAATAAATAAATAAAACTAACCCCAATTGTCTCCCATATTTACGCTTGGCGCCAAGTGGCCGGGGTACCTGGAAATAATAATAAGTACATAGGAAAACAAAGAATGAATAAAACTGAATGCTGAAACAGAAAAGCGAGATAAATGAGACAAATTAAAAATTCTCCACGCACAATATAGATACAACTCCGAGAAAGACGGATAACTTCTTCATGTGAACGGTTCCAAGTACACAGGCAAAATTATTTTATTGTTAACTAAACAAATATCTTACAAGATTAAGATAAGATTAGGCAACTCGTATAATAGAAGCTACATGTTACTGTTACATGGATGGCAAATAGACTCTCACCCTAGTATTCAAAAGGAACAAAAGAAATATTAGTAATAATAGTAATGTATATATGTTGAATCTACATAGCAAAGATAACTAAGCGAAGCATACAATAAGCAGTAGATAAACAGTTGAAACCTAATTCCTACATAAGTATACATAAATACCAGTAACTAAGTCTAATTATATATATAAACTCATAGGCAGTTTATCGCTCATACAACTACAACCTCCCTACTTAACCTACTCAAATAAAACAAACAATAATTCAATCCAACTCACCGAACCGTCGCACCGGAAAAAAAGCTGCTAAAGAACGACAAAATTAAACAGTATTTAATATTTAATCCAAAACTAATATCTTAAAGATTCTTTAGGGACAACACAGTTCTGTTCTGTGTCTGAGACTTCGAGACTGACTAGTGAAAAACAGCCTTACTCTGAAAAGACTACAAACTCCGAGTAGCTCCAAACTACAAACTACAGACCACAAACTATCCAGTGAATGGGTCGTTAGTGTCAAGGACGAGTGGGGGTAACGGATCGCTTGGGGTACTGGGACGTGCCGCTGCTGAAGCGCCAAAGATGGAGGATCTGAAGAAACAAAAACAGAGTGTTGATTATTGAACAAAGCAAGAAGTGTAAAGCTCAGTACCGTTCTGTACGTACCGTACGGTAATAATGTTAGTTTCCTAGCCACTAGTAATAATAGTTGTAAGACTGGTGTAGAATTTGATAATGCAAACTACAGTGTAACTAAATACCAATAGAGACAACATGAAAGCGATCAGTTATAGTAATTGAATTATGCATCCTCGAGCAATAACCCAACAAATTCAAGAACAAAACCATAAACACTAATAAATAGCACCCCAGTTCAGAACATATAGGATACAGCTATATATTTGGTCCCCAGTAAGTACTTTCGCGTTGTGAAGCGCGGGATCTTAGGGTTCCCTTTGATTGACGTTCTTTATTTGTATTGATTGTTAACCAATGAACCGTTAGTATTAGAAATATTAAAACACAATAATAACGCTCACCTCGGTGGTTGATAAGGCGGACTTCCAAACGTATTTACTCCAGTTCCCTCATAACTGCTCGTCGTTTCACCAAAACTTGGGAATGAGAGGCTCGAGGTGGACGTGGGTTCTCTAACCGGAGACCGTGTTGCCGCAGTCGTATAAGGTGGAGAAGTCATCATGGGAACTGATGCAGGTGGCATTCTGGAATTGATAGTTCTCGGCTTTGTCATGGTAGAAGTAAACAACTCGTTCCTGACAATACGGAACGAGTTCCCGTTCCCGATTCGATTAGATGTCCCATGCCCAGAGGCATAAGTTTAATCTCTATATTAGCATAATTCTGCATCAGCATAAATGCTAGTTGCTCCTTCACTCCTTCTCCCCCTCCCTCACTCTCCAGCAGAACTGCAGGTGTTCTATAAACCAGGCTATAAATCTATGCGTAAAATTACGCATCAACCATCTCCGGATTGGCTTTGACCATCTCCGGAGGCAAATGCAAATATATAGATTTGGGTGAAACGTATCAGTGGTAATTTACGGTTCGACTCTCAACTAAGCGACCATCTCCGAAATTACGCATGGAAATTATAGCCTGCTATAAACTAACAATAAGTACATATTTGTACACGTACACAAAAAAACGTAAGTTTGCAATTGTCTCACTAATTAGATTAGGACGTTTATTAGTAACTCTGGCATCCATCTCTCATCTCATCTATATTAAAGCACAGCAAGAAAACACTCAACCAACCTTCGAGGACTGAGCAATCCGGGAGGCGAAGCGGGAGCTACAGGCGCAAATGCTCCCGACATTGGCGGCTCATATGGTTGACGAGAAAGCGGACCGGAGAGTGGAGCTACAATAGTTATTGTTAGAGTTATACGGAGGAATATCTTAATATATCTACATATACTCGTAAATGAAGTTGTGATATTCTTACAAAAAACATGGAAATAACCATCCAATATTGTTGATGCATGACAGTTTATCAAACTAGAACACTCTCTATACTCTACTCGGCCAGCGTGGTCATGGTAATAATTGCACGCAACGCTGCATGAGAGCCCAAAGTTAAGTTTCGGAATAAATACCGCAAATAAGACTCACCCATCTGCTCCGCCAGCGTGTTGGTATGCGAAAGGGGCGGGGTGACCGAAGCAGATGCAGCTCGTCTCAGCGCCTCACTTCCCCGATCAAATAATGTGCGCACGAGATGATGAAGGGCGGTGTGGAGCAGATACTCGAGGCAAAGAGCGCCAACTCCCTGAAAATGGAACGCAATAAGCATTGTATGGATTCAGCCTATGTTCCTTCTGTGCCACTCCGGCTCGGCAGCTCGGCACACAATGGAACACAGTTTACAATTTACAAATAACACTTGGATATGCAGTTGTTCACAAGCACACGTTTCCAAACCAAGTGTCACAGTGAAGACAAATTGATGGACAGATAAGATAGACTGATAATTGGGAGGAGACAAAATAATACAGTTTGCAACCAAATAGGGATCATACTTACACTGTACAATGCCCAGAATCCCTCTCGGTTAACCGTTTGCCGGAAACAGTCAAAGAATCCATCGTATTTGACTTTAATGGAAACCGCCGATAGACCAGTGTCCAGGTTGTCGATCAGAGTCCGAGTACCTGAGAACAAGCAATGAGCCCAAAAATGGTTTAAAACAAAAATAAAGCTCAATCTCATAGATAAGACCATAAGACCTGAAGACCACTAGCAAGTAAAACTTCTCAATTAAACAGGGATCCGCCGAACCCGGTATAAAAAAAGGCACCCAAAGACACAACATACCTTGAATATACATTCTATGTAGGATGGTCTCAAATGGAAACAATATCAAGTCCGTACACACAGAAGAAGTCATTTGTGCGAATATTCGAGGCACAAATTCGTGGAACTTTGACCTCTCCGCCTCTGGTTTTCGATTCTAAAAACGAGTGTTTTTGTGCTAAAAAGTGAAGGAAAACAAGTTTATACGAACATATTTTAATGCATTTCCGATCCCAAGGCCATATTCATCACTCGTTTACCTAAGGAGAATCCCCCGTCTTTTTCTCTGCGTGTCCCGTATTAGAATGGCATTTTCCGTCCCCATGGGCAGGGAATATTTCCCCCGAGCCGAGGGAATCGTAATCGTAGTGGTGAATATAGCCTCAGGAGCAAACGTTTTTCACCAGACTATGATGCTCCATGGTAGGAAAAGATAAGATATCAGCAAACAACCTACCACATAGCGACGAGCCATTCGATAAAATTGCTCGTAAAGTCGGGTCTGGATGAGGTAGTGTGAAGTGCGGAACGTGACCTAAATGTTCTTTTTCGGCCATTGCACCGGAGAAAAAAAATGGGCAGAGGAGCCTAAGTTCTCAGTTTTTGTAATTTTTGCTAGAAAATACCGGTCCGCTGATCGTACCACCTTAGCGATTATGGTCATATATGCTCGTTCTCTCTCTGTCTCTCTCTCTCTCTCTCTCTCGCCCTAGCTAGCTATTTGCAGTCCTGTAAGTTTTAGAGCAACAGTAGTACAGTAGATAAAAAACGGATTAAACATACCGTAGGAATAGCAAGGTGTAAAATGGAAAAGCGACGCGAAGCATCACGCGAACCGAAAGCAAAGAACCTGCAATACATATATACACACAAAAGCATAAAGGAGCACAAAATAGCAATCACTTAGTCATTAACATAATATATAATAAAGAAAACTATAGCTCCAGGAACGGGCGCGCACACTGTTATCAATGAATATCATTCATTTATTCATTACTATTTCTTAAATAAATAAATAAAAATAGCCCACCGCATTCTGTCTAGTCCCTTCACAATCACTTCCATTACACGGATATCATCACCGCCAAGACCACTCTCGCTCTGAAGAAAAAAAATAAGTTTTACTATTATGAAAATCAAAGACTAGCAACTTGCCAAAGCTGAAACCATACAAAAAAAGATCAGATTCAAGGATGACCCACGATTACAATTATTACAATTAAAAAGGAAAACAAATGCCCGAATTTCCACGAAAAAAACGTGATAGAAGATAGAACCCTAGCACATTGTTGTAGCCGACACATTGTGGAAAAAGAAGTACATACACAAGTCTAAAAAAATATATAGAATAACCCACACGGACAGTTTCGATAAACGATGAGATGTAGAAAGGAGTCATCATGAACGCAGATGCAGCCTTCAGCAGGACGTGCTTCCAGAACTTTTCTGTACTTCCGCCGGGAATATATGTTCTGCAAAATATGAGCTATAATCCGAAATCAAATGGATATGAAACAAAAAAACGAGCAGTATCACGGAGTTACTTGCATTACGTAGAAATACAGCGTCCAACATACGTTTCAAAAATCGGCTGTTCTACCGCCTTAAAGCAAATCATTCAAATTATTACTAATCGAACAAAGCAAATACCGTGGTAATCCAAAAAGATCCGACATTACAATCTCCGTCACCGATGAGAGTCCACAGAGGACTCCGCTTCCGATAGAACCCTTCCATAATGTGAGAACACCCTAAATTAGTAATAGCTTAGTTGCATGAATATGATAAACACGTATATTAAGGCGAAATATTAGCCGGTTTTTGAAACGCATCTCAAATATCTGCATTATTATGCAGTTATGCTAAGAGGGGTCGAATTGGGGTCTATTTTTTATTTTAAGTTATGCTCATTTGCATATGATGCATAAGAAAGCAGGGGTACGCGCTGCGTTTCAAAAACCGGCTGGTATTTCGCTTTAACTGCAACCAGCACCCATTACCATTGTTGCAGACTCACAAAAACTGAAATCACCAACCTCTTTACTAGTTATATTGTAAATGACGGGCACAAGGCTCACTGGAGTGAGGTGCAGTTGCCTGGCATATTGGTGGACCTGAACACAGGGAAATCAATACCAATGTTACTATCCGTTCAATAACAATAACATTTGAATTAGAAAACTTACGCAAAAAGAACAACAACAATGAGAAACCAACACTCGAGATTCATGAAAACCAACCTGGCACTGTCGTCTTAAAACACCACACGGTTGGGCGATGCACAATTTCGTGGCCATTCTGAAAGGGAAAGGATAAGTATAGAAAACACAACCGAATATAAAAAATTTCATATTTTCTCCTCATCCTACGTATTTACCACACACGGGTGCGCTCTACTTACCGCATCGAAGTGGGCGATCGTGATCTTCGTCATTATGCATAACTAATAATCAAAAGAAAGAATACGACATGCTCATAAATCTCAAAAAAAAAAAAGAAGAAACATCCACGATCACACACCAGATTTCAGATTACGGTCTAGACCGAGTACACTGCAACAGTACAGTAGTAAAGTTTATGGAATCTGAATCTGCGAAACACTCACTCTGCAACTCCTAGAATGGCCGATGCCAGTGGGTCTTCCTTTCCTGCTCCTGGAAAAGTCGGTGGAGACGCTTGAGCCTGAAGAGGTCCACCTGTCGAAGTAGAAGCATATGGAGCAGTGAACCCTGACGAATAACCGCCTAGGGTGTTTTGAAGTTGATCTGAAAAGTAGAGTATTTGTATCCACCTTTCTACCTTCTACATAACATTCCTACTTCCTACTCGCCTCAGTAAGTAGACGAAGTAGATGGGAGCCGAGAGTAACTGTCATGTGCACAAAATCATCGCCCTACCGCAGAAGCACCACCACTGTTACTAACTCTTTTTCACATTTTCACTCCACCCAAGTCCCCTCAAAAAATTAAAATAATAATTTCAAAAGAAATCCAACCCACCATATTCATATGCATCCTTCTCGCCATCTTGCCGTTGCAATCGATTAAACGCATCTCGATCAATAAACGCCATTAGTGGCAGAAATTAGAGTCGGCAAAGGAGAATAACGCGCTGCTCCACGTCTCCACGGTATCTGAAATATTTATTCTTTAATATCGTGCACTTCTCATAAATTTAAAGAGCCAATAAATAACGAAACCAAGCACACATCAGAATAATAAAGGGTAAAATAAATAAATACACCACGTACAAACAATGAAACCGGTAAGACCAAAGACCAACGAACAAGAGAAATTAAGAGATACTTAGCAAAAGAGGCTTGAATTTGAACGTTCATGAAAATGAAATTAGAAGTCAGAAGATATCAGATGAGCAGCAAACTCAAACTCACACACTCAACAACTGCAAACTCTTTTCGTAAAGGTTTCTTAACATACACCGAGTAAATTAATTGCATGGATAATGCCGCGGTCGGGGCCAAGGCCAAAGTAAACTCAATTAGCCGCAGCAACCTTCGCATCAGAATCAGAACTCTTTTTCTCCTTTTCTTTTTGCTTCTTTTCAATTGCCTCTTCAACAAGTGGAACGAGCATCTTCTCTTTGGCGAGCACCTGGAAACCAATATCATCTTAAATTAAGTATGACGATTAGTAGCCACAAGAGTCAAACTAAAAGTTTTTAAAGCGAAATACCGGCCGGTTTTTGAAACGCATCGCATACCCCTGCACCTGCCTTCTTATGCATCATACGCAAATCAGCAAATTAGAATAAAAAATGGACCCCAATTCGTCCCCTCTTAGCATAACAGCATAATAATGCAGATATTTGAGATGCGTTTCAAAAACCGGCCTGTATTTCGCTTTAAACAAACACAGCTCATTAGATTAAAGTTAATGAGGGAAACACGCAAGAACAAGAGCCCTCTTTGTCTAAGACAATGCTACGAAGCAACTTACAGTTTACCTGTCTACCATTGTCCGAAACATACCTTGAGAAGTTCGACAATGAAGGGAATATAGTTATGTCTCCTCCTTCTATTCTCCAACTTCCACTTTGCCTCCTTCTCCTCTTCATGTTCGTACTCCATCTGCAGTCTGGCTGCCTCGGTCTCCTGGCCACTTGCAACCGCTGCCTAAATATTCCATATTCCATTCCATAAATCATACATAGCACATGTTCATAAAAAGTAGTAAAAGGTACAAAGAACGCAATCATTGTTGTCACAAATATACCTCAGATCTAGTCGATCTCTGCATAGAATAGACCGTGAAAGAACACTAATGCGAAAGCAAGAGTTCGTTGTTTATAAAAATGTAATCCGACGATTGAGTACGAACAGGATATCGGCACCGACCACCGACAAGTTAAAACTACGCATCATCCGATCATCCCGCCTTAAAGCGAAATGCTAGCTCCTTTGGAAAATTTGCATATGATAAGCAAATCCTATGTATCCTATGCTAATTTTGTACGATCGTTCACGGCAATCGTACAAAATTAGCATAGGATACACAGGATTTGCTCATCATATGCAAATTTTCCAAAGAGGCTAACATTTCGCTTTAACGGTGTCAACACTATACAAAAAAAGTCTTTATATAAAACCAAACCTGAATCTGTTGCAGCAATTTCTCCTTCATGTCTTTCACCACGGCCATTAGGTTAAAGTGGATCTCGCCTTGGCTTAAAATTTAAATTTAAAATAGAAAAATCAGAAATTCACAAACCTTACAGGTTCGTGGTTATTACGAATGCAAGAACAAAATGACAGACGAAGACAACTATCATACCCGCGAAAAGTCAACATGCACAGAGTAGCCACATAATGGGAGAAACACGATGCTGCTGACTGGTACCGCCCTACTGACTTTACACTCAACGCTGCTGTCTGCTTCCGCAAACGTTCATTTACCGCGTATGGGCACATATGTGATGAAGTGGAAAGCGTGCTCACAATACCTATATTTGGCGATTCGCTCATTAATGAGTGGTCGGACCACATCGAGCCAATCCTGTCCCTCGGCAATGGTTCCTAGCTCCAGAGGCGCTTCCCGAAGACCATCCAATTCATAAACCTTAAAAAGAAATGAATGATTTGAATTGCAAATTTCTCCGTCGACAGGATAGAGTAGATACGGATGAAAGCAAAATGGTCGAACGGGTTTCCCTGTG
This sequence comes from Pelodera strongyloides, assembly GCA_036852015.1. NCBI lineage: Eukaryota > Metazoa > Nematoda > Chromadorea > Rhabditida > Rhabditidae > Pelodera > Pelodera strongyloides. The sequence continues at coordinate 195,402 of JAANDG010000168.1, read as the reverse complement.
AGCTATATTGCTAATTAGTGAATGTAATGTAAATGATATGTGACGTTGTAATTTTGTAATGTATAAAGAAAATCCGGTCGAAAACTTACACCCATCTCTACTAAGGTACTAATCTTATCATGACAGAGAGTTTACACTCGTTAACAACAGATAAATTAGCAATCCAAACTCTACCAACTAATAAAACACAACTGAAACATCTCAATATATCAGTTTATCGCCTTAGGGGACAGGAGAACGGAGAACACAGGACCAGCGAGCTAAATTTTCATCCCAACAAAAATAAACGAACTAACCTTTCCGCGTATGGGCACATAGGTGATGAAGTGGAAAGCGTCCTCATCTTTACTCTGTGGCTGCATCATTTCGAACATTTGAGGACGGGAATAACTGAAGAAAATAGTAAAGTGAATAATAAGCATGGACGGTGACTCGTACATATAAACAAATTGTTTCCGCTCAAAAGCATGAGCAATCACATTTAACTGCACAAAAGAAAATACAGTGTGTCAAGTGAAACTCCATATGGCATACACATAATTTGACTGGGCAGAAAAAGTTCCTCCATGTAGTTCTATAGTTCTATTTCACAAAAAAAATGATTATATAAAACTCACCCATTATGAACAGTTCTAATCTGCTCTGAATTTCCCAGTACCAATCCACGATTAGCTGGATCGAAATCTTTGCTAAAAAGGGGGATATTAAAAAGTCACAAGTTCAGGTGCATACAATTTTTTAAAGCGGTACGATAGGCATCTCATCTTATTATGTGGCTAATAGCTTTCCAGCACATAACGGCACACATGCACATGGGAACGAAGTCGTCATGTCGTCAGTATGCTTCACAACCCACGTGTCATATTTGCTTTAGGTGTTACAAAAAAATGATACCATAAATTCGCACCTGAAGTTTTTAAATTCCGTTAGAATTTCTCCAACTTGAACATCCGCGTGTTCAACGTTCAGCAGCATGTTGATAATTGCTTGTGTGGCGCACGCATTTTGAATCACCTCAACAGTCACAATACATGCATATTCACAAACGAATATTACAGAAAACTCAATCTATAGCTAGCGAAAACGAATGTTGACAGACAGCCACAGGATATAAACTAGAAACTACCGAGATGTTTCTTCTACTTTCTATTATTTTGTACATGACCAATTTTTCTACACCACGGGATGGAAAAATAATCTGATGGGGTTTCCTTCGCGAATCGCACATGCGAAAATGTCAAATACCCGTCCATGTTCAAGTCATTTTATCGCATACATGGAAAGACCATCACGTGGTGGTGTTTGGTGTTTGTTTACCTGTTGCGCGAAATAAATGTGCTCGGCATCGTAAACAGGTCGACCCATTGGCTCGTCTCCGGCTCTCCATTTGTACAAGAAAATTAGACCAAATACTGGTCTCAGATGAGAAAAGGCCTCTTCATCCAAAGAGTAAAGTTCTTCGACCTGAAAACAATAAATACTGCAGGTACTACTGCCATTAGATAGCTACAACATCAGCCATCCCTCCCCGTCCCCATCGAGCTCAGTGGTTCGCAGGTTAACACCTTGCTGGAAATATGGGAAGAACTGCCTTCAAAATAATAACTCAAAACTTTCAGGCACACCCAATGTCGGGTATACTTTCACTTGTCATTATACAAGGATACAATTGCAGCAACTTTCCTGCATAGATGCACCGTACCTGAACGCCTTTGACACCAAAGTTGCGAACCAAATCCGTAAAAACACCGGGATCGGATTCGATCAAACACCAATCTCCCATTTATACTAAAATGAGGTTGTTTACATATATACATTTCAGGTAATTCCCCAAATGCTCTAGTACCGAGAACGTAAAGGTGAACAATGAACCGTGTAGAACGTGAACGTAGAACGATACGGGAAGAACACTGATGCACTGCACGCAATCAGAGAAGCGCAGTAAGGCAAACAAATATCTCATGAGATAAGCGATCCGTCAACCTAAACAACTAGCTCGTCTAATTTCAAAACTATCCTAGCCGTGCGATGTATTAAGCCATTAAAAGAACGCACAACGGTGATAGGCAAGGACGAGTAGGATGTATGAAGCGAATCAGTTTTAGGACTATCTGATATGAAGGTTCAAACAAACACAAATCAACACAACAACAACAAAAACAAGATCAAAGAAATTGAAAAAGAAAAAAAATCGTCATCAATTTTCCCGTGCATGCACTGTGCATTTTCAAATCAATACAGTAATCTATGTGGGCGCGTTATAACCTGCACCCCTAACCTTTCTCACGAAAAATTAAAAAATAATGTTTGTTCTTCCTTTCATCCTTTCTAACAATCAAGACAGAAAACTGCAATTTGTGAAATAAATAATTTATTCGCTTCGGACTATACATACACGTTTGTGAAGAGAATATCATAGACCATTGTCTAGATCTATTGCTTTCTGGCGGGGCAGTTACAGTACTCTCCGTCGCCTCCGGGAGCTCCGGGAGGTCCAGCGGGTCCGTGGTTTCCACCAGATCCGTCCATACCGTCCTTACCGGGGAAGCCAACGGGTCCCTCGGGACCCTCCTCACCATCAGGGCCAGGTTCTCCATTCTTACCAGAGTCTCCCATGCATCTGAAATGAGCATGTCGGTGGTCTTGAGTACAAAGTCTGAGGCCTTATTCACCAACACACAGAGAGCCCTCGCTGGCCTCCCCAGCGAGCTAAAGGGTGCGTAGAGAGAGCGGGAGCAGAAGTGATTCAGAGCGCTCGTGACCCTAGGGAGGGCTCCCTGTGTCTTTGTGAATACGACTTCTGATCTCGCTCGGGAACGAACACCCGGCCTTTTGTTAGACAGATATGATAACCAATACGCGCCTATGTACCTGGAGACTTTTAAATTCACTCAATTCAATTGGACCAGATGCACCTAGTGCTAAATTATTGTTTTCTTCCGGTAACTCTATCTGGCAGATAGATCCTTTAATTTGAATAAAACAATTTTCAACTAACCCCTCCATTCCAGGTCTTCCGGGAAGTCCGGGAGCTCCCTTTCCTGTGAGACTGTCTTGTCCGGGAGGTCCACCGGGTCCGTCCTAAATTTATTGAAGTTTATACTGGAGAAGAAAGTTTGTCTGTACGCTAGCTGTCTTACACTTTAGCAAACGATGAATATTTCGTTGCACCTTAAAATATCACAAGGGGTTCAGACTGATTGAAAGATAGGCTCTTATACTCGCGTGATCGACCATACGTCGAACATCAAAGGCTATCCGAGATCCCATTCTACAGTACCTCTCTGCATTTAAATTTCCGATAGTTTTGTTACCGTACCTGTCCATCAAACCCAGCCTCTCCTTGGTCTCCAATAGGTCCAGCGGGTCCATCATCTCCATCGTTTCCGGGGGCTCCCAGCTTACCAGACTCTCCGGGCATACCGGCCATACCCTCCTGTCCGGGAAGTCCAGGCTCTCCGGGAGGTCCGGCAGGGCACTTGATGCAAGACTGGAAAGTACTTGTATGCAAATCATGTTCCATTTTGTGCCCAGCCGTGGCAGTGGCACATAATATGTCCAGTAAATGCTACTATATACAAAATACGGGCTGCTGCAGACTACATACTACAGACAACAAACCTGGGGCAGATCAAGCTGGTGTTGAGGCACGAGGGCGGGCTGTCCAGGCTTTCCAACAGATCCATCGTTACCAGTCTCACCCGACTCTCCGGGAATACCGGGAGGTCCGGGAGGTCCTGCGGGACATCCGGAACGCTGCACACCGCACTCTGAAATTATATTGATTTATGGTAAAGGCACGTGTTTCGCTAAGGGGTTCCTCAGGCATCGGACTGCAGAGGCTGTATTCACCAACACACAGGAAGCCCTTCCTAGGTTCACGAGCGCTCTGAGTCTCTTCTGCTCTCGCACTCTCTACGCACTCTTTAGCTCCCGGGGGAGGCCAGGAAAGGCTCCCAACGTGTTGGTGAATACGACCTCAGGGCCTTCATGATATCTTGCAAGTCGTCACCTCTGTGCTTACTGCAGAATATGGTCAGGTTACTTGAAATCGAAATTTTTCCTTTAATCGAAAGCCCTTTTCTTGGAAAAAACTGAAGCTTTGCAACCAATAAAAATATTAATTCAGGTTAAAATCCCCCAAAAACACTCACTGCACTGGCTGTTCGATCTCTTGTTTCTTCCGAAAACTTCGTTGACGTACTCGCGAAGGCTTTCGGGGTCCTTTCCACGTTGCATGGCCACGATATCCAGCCAGGTGTCATCAGAAATACCCTGGAAAGAGAGGATATGAGTGGGAACCTTGTGCCTTGTCATGTATACCGCCGTACGCAACTGTGTTGGCATTTACCGTACTAGTAACTGTTCATTAACCACTATCTAAGATGTCCCTTTATAACTGTGTCTTGGATTATACAAAAACTCTATTCTATTTGTCTAGTTTCCTGAGCTATGCCATTTGCCCAAACTACCCTACTTTCGCATAGTCAAGCTAGATCTTCGAGCATTTTCGACTCTCCGAAATCTCGGAATCTTTTCATATAAAGGATCGCATAACAACAATACTGTACGTTGACATATCTACGGAATTCCTATACCGTACCCTGAACTGTCCCATCTGTCCCATGAAGTCATCGTACATCTCAGTGATATCGTTATAAATGATAGCTCCCGCCCAAACGCAGGCAACCACCACGAATACCGAGCATGCAGTGCCGAACGAAACGGCAGCCTTCACCATCTGCAAACAAGTAAAGTTTAAAGCGGTATTGTACGTGGTCTGTGAACTGCACAACTACTTCCCATGTACTATATATTCAATCTGTGCTCACAGAAAATTTGCATATAGTACATGAGGATATAGTGCCGAAGAAACGACAAGCCGTTGAATTAGAAGAAAAATCTATAAAAAAAATTTACAAGAAGATAATTGTTAGAAAGCAGTGTAAATAAGAAATAAACACAGAAGTAAGATTTAACTTTTTAGTAAACACACAATATCATGTATTATATGCACATTTTCTGTGAGCATATGTATAGTACATGGGAAGTAGTTGTGCAACCACGTACAAGACCGCTTTAAAAAACCTCAAAAAAGGGCGAAATAATAAGTAGAAGTTCTGGCTTCAATATAATCCTACGGTGTTAAAATACAGCATCAGTAGTATGAAAAGGAGTATCAAAAAACCATTAAATCAGTGTGCTTTAAGAAATAAATTAATAAGCACCCACTATTCCTAGGTGAAACCTTTACCAAATTAGAGTAACCCATCAAAACGCTCTCAATTAGCCAATTGCAATGAATTGGAACATTAATTCGCGCTTAAAAAGCCTTCGAGTACTGTATCGCTTAAAAACCGGCCGTTGCGGTGGAAAGTGCATTTGTTTTTTTCTCTCGTAGGGCGTGCCTTCGAGCGCGGAGCGCGCACCCTCGCCCAAGTGCAATTGTCAGCATTTTCCACTTTGCCACAGGCGCGCAGGCAAAAATGAGAAAAACTGAACCAAATGCCCGCTGCACTTAGATCAGTTTTTCCTTCGTCTTTATGAAACAATTTGGGTTTATGAACAACAAATTGGGGATGGATATATCTATCAATAATCAATGATGATACGCTATGCAATAAAGGTACGTGGAGTAGCGGGATTTCCATAACAAATATTGGATCACACATCCAACAAAACAAAACTTACACAGAAATTCTTTCGCATTTTTCCAAAGAGTGTTCTCTGTCATATAAGCTTTGAAATCATCTCTGGTACTAAAGAAAACAATTTTCTGATTTGCTTTTCTTCGAGGATTTTTATCTGAAAACGGTGCAGTACGATACCTTCAAGGCTAAGTACGAGAGTAAGAAGCAGGGATAGATAGTGATTGAGAAAACAAAGAGACAAGATAGATGTGTAAAGATTATAAATAATAAATTGTTAATTAGTTCTTTCGTACACAGAACCACGACACCAGTAAAGGATTCCATGTGTAAGTTTGATATCCTTGGTAGTATCTGCATGTACATGTTGTTTCATCCACAAAGATCGAAAAAGTTACTTCAGCGAATATAGTTTCCTGCAGAACAAGAAATTCAAGGACAGCAATGACAAGGACTCAAATGAATAGAATCACTTTACTTTACCCCTATGCGGATATGTTTGGTGTGCAACGTATTCCAGGCCCACGAGAAAGGCATTTACATTAGCCCGTATTCTCGGGTCGACGGGAATGTTCCGTTTGGGAGCTCATTCGGATGCAAAATTTTCCTCCAGATAGTCTAGATAGTCGAGAAATTTGCATACAAAGGATTTCCCAAACGGAACGTTTCCGTCGACCCGAGAATACAGGCTATTGAATACTCAAATTGTGAATTACGCGAACGTAAATAACCACATAAGCCTCGTTTCATGCAACGTACAATTCAGCGAATTATTTGACAAAAACTACCCGACCGAACATACTGTAGCCGCATAGAAAGGGATACGTTTCGCCCGCTACATATATATAAAATCCAACTTTCCCAAAACAGTGGTAAGTTTCGGCTGGTAAGATAATAAACATAAAAGATGCACCAAAAAAACCAATACAACACCCAACAATCACTTAACATTTATTTAAACATTCTAAGGCATTCTCCATCTCGTAAGGTGGAATTCCTTCAAAAAACGTACGCAGATAAGCATTTTTGAAACAAATGGAACAAATTTCCGTTTTTTTGGATGTTAGTATGAAATTAGTATTCAAATTCGGTTATCTATACATATACATGGGCAAGAACTAGGGCTGGGCTACCTGCCAAATTGCAATTAAACTTGAGTTTTCGTTTTATTCTAGTGTTTTCTTGGGTTTCATAACCTACGTTCCCCATGGTCTCCCCGGGAGGGGAATTCACTACAACGGGTAAGTATGGAGTCTCCCTTGGGACCATATCGCCCCTACGAAAATATTTCATATCTACAGTACACTGCTTCATATACTGTAATATACATACTGTAATATACAAATCAAACTGCAAAGAAAGAGGCAAAAGGAGGGCAGCCAAGCACTAGAACATGCAAATTTTCAAATAGGGAACGACAAAGATAAGGTAAAAAATAAATTCTACAACAATAAAAATGATCTACAGGGTCTCTTTTAGTCCAATATTCGCGAAAATTGGCAGCAAAAAATAAATTGGGCACGTTGGGCGATTCAAGTGAGAAAATTGTTCAGCAACACACTGCCATGTTCTTCTTTAACTCTGCAATGTTTTACGGTTAAAATTCGATTTTTACAAATAAATTGTTTAAAAAGACACTACAACATTGTCCTCATTGTTCTCAATATGCATGCGTCCTAGCAGTAAAACTGGCTAGCCTCTTTGGGAAATATGCATATCATAAGCAAATCCTATGTATCCTATGGTAATTTTGTACGATTGCCGTGGACGATCGTACAAAATTAGCATAGGATGTATAGGATTTGCTTATCATATGCAAATTCTCCAAAGGGGCTAGCGTTTCGCTTTAAATACAAAAGCATAAAAACCCATTAAAAGCTACCGGTTCAGCTGGTTCAGCCTTTGTTTTGCCATTAATATTTGAAGGCGGCTCAGCGGTATTGCCCTGAAAATTTACCGTACAATCAAAACAGTAGCCTCAAAAATCTGAATCAATTCATGTTCTAAACCACAGAAAATCGATGGCCCGCGTGCACGTTGGGAGCGCGCGAGCCGTGTGCGAATAAAACTGCTGTGATGTTAGAGCGCTCGCCGCGCACCTGTGGCACAACATATTGAACGGGGGTGGACGGCCACTCGTTGTAGTACTTTTTTCTGCGCATCGTATAAGATTTCACGTTGAAGAAGATAAGACCCACATTCAGGGCCTGTGCGCGTAGCCGTTTTCTAACCTCTTCGAGGTTATCCTTATTAATATCTTTATCACAATTTGGTGATTTCTGGTCATCCTCATTGGGTTCCTGTAAAAATATATCATTCTTGTATGAACTGGACGGGCTTCGTGAAGCCCCTCTGGAGCTCAAAAACCATTACCCAAGAACAGGAGGCTAGTAGACGTGCTGCAACTTTTTTTAAAACAACGCGATTTTATGTTCGGAGAGATTTCTAGTCACGAAGATTTATGTATTCAACTTCTTAAAGCGGTATAACAATCACTTTTTTCAAACGGATTATGGCCGCTGTCCTCACATGTTATATATGCAAATAAAATAACTACACGATACTGCGCGATTTTCCTTTGCTTAGGAATTTAATTTGTCCGTCATTCGCTTCAAAAACCGGCTGTAACATCGCTTTAAAGGTTTTGACAACACCCACCTTGGACATCTTCTCCAGCGACTTTCTCTTCGTCTTTTTCTTTCCTCCCTCTCCGGATCCCTTGTTCCCTTTCTCGTTCTCTTTCTCATCGTGCTCTCTAGTGCTGACTCTCTTCAACTCGGAACGCTTGTCTAACTTGTCCAATAGCTCTCCAACATTTGATTGTGACTTCTTTCGCGTGGGCGCCGCTCCGCCCTCGCCTCCCTCATTCTCATTGTTGTTATTGTTGTTGTTCTCCTAAACAAAAGTATACCTACAGTGTTTTCTAGCTCTAAGTTACAGAATTTCAAGCTAACAAAGTCTGTGCATTGAAGAAACGACGCGAAGTCACCACGCAAGAAAGAAGAGGGTGTGCCACAGCGGCACCTCCTCTAGGTTGTGCCGGCTGCGCGCCAAGGGTGTGCCGACTGTGTTATACTACTCTCACGCTTCCAGGCACACACCCGCGCACCGCAGAGGGATGTGCCGCCCCGAAAATGTTGTACGCGGCGCATGCCAAGTTTCGAGTAAAATTTAAAATCAGGAAACTGTCAAAAAATAGGTAAAACAATAGAGATATTATTCCATGTTTCCTGATGTATTACATGTTATAATTATGTTCAAATTCATTGTGAAATTATTAGATAAACTACTTATTAAACTTACGTCGTCTCCATCTTCGTCTCGTCCTCTCGATTGATTAACTTTGCACAACAATTCAGTGGGCAAATGCTGAAAATTGCGGAAAAGTTGAAAAAAAAACGGTCAAATGATAAAGGTCGAGCCAACGCTAAAAAGCACACGCTTCCTCCCGAACTAACAAAAACCAATTCCATAATCATGAACAAAATCCAATCAGACTTTATAGCGAAATACCGGCCGGTTTTTGAAACGCATCGTGGACAACTGAATGCTTACGCAGTTATGTTAATTTGCTCGAATTTAGCTCGTTTTTTTATTCTAATTTATGTTCATTTGCATAGGCTGCATAAGCATGGTGGTGTACCCGACGTGTTTCAAAAACCGGCCGGTATTTCGCTTTAAACTCTAGAGAAATCTCTTATCTTCGTCATATCCGAGATCTTTGTTCACGGTCTTTAGTTTATACAATCCCAGGTAAATATGGCGGGGCAAATAGGATTCTTCAAATGTTTGACTAATGCATAATACTTACGGACTCGGAGACATCTTTCTTCTCTACGTCCTTTTTATCGCCGTCCTTTTCTTTACTCTGAAAGCAACTTGGTCAGATGTACTCTCTCTGTCTCTGTCTCTGTCTCTGTCTCTCTCTCTCTCTCTCTCTCTTTCTCTTTCTCTCTCTCTCTTTCTCTCTCTCTCTCTTTCTCTCTCTCTTTCTCTCTCACTCTCTTTCTCTCTCTCTCTCTCTCTCTCTCTCTCTCTCTCTCTTCCCTCTACATCTCCTTACCTTTGATCCCTCCGCCGGCTTATCCTTATCCTCCTTATTATCCTTATCCTCCTTCTCGTTGTCTTTCTCCTCCTTCTCGTTCTCTTTATCTGTCCCACTGGCCTTCTCCCCTCGGTCAGTTGGTCGGGAGGTCTTCTTCAGCATTCTACCGCACGATTCCTTCGTATTTCCCTGTAAAATAATGGTACAAACTACAAAGTACAAACTACAAATTCAATAGTGCACCTGTACACCACATACATCCCAAATACTTCATTACCCTGCGAAAGACATAGTGAGGAAACTGCGTGTCCTTGTACTGAGCGAGGCATGTACCCGCGCACGCCTGGCACAAAAATGACGTTGCGCAGACAAACACTCACATTGTTATCCCTCATGTATAAGGACTCACGTGATCCTCCAGCCAGTCGAAAAGTTCATCCAAATTCAATTTTTCGGTTTTCACATCTTCCTGCAAAAGTTGAAAAGGGTTTCAAAAAAGTTGAATCTCCTCAAAATTACACGCACTATCCAATTTATCTCTTTAAAGCGAAATACCGGCCGGTTTTTCAAACGCATCTCAAGTTCCTATGCATTTATACAAAGTGCGGCCTAATTGGGGTCTAGTTTTTATTCTAATTTATGCTCATTCGCATATGCTGCACAAGAAAGCAGGTGTACGCAGTGCGTTTCAAAAACAGGCCGGTATTTCGCTTTAAATAAAACTAGCCCAAGGTTATTTTCAAATCAAAATTTACGTACCGTAATCAGATTGGTGATAACCTGCACATCCACATCCGATTCATATTTTAACGATGACAAGTAGGCGATTGTTGGCGCGAGGAATTGCCCAATGTCGGCACGCAGTTTCGGAACTGAAGAAATCTTGTTCTACACTCAGACTTCGAGGTATCTGTATCGATCGCCGCTCCAACGATTTCCTCTCTCCCTCTCTCCTCTCTTCTCATTCTCTATCTTATTCTTGTTCTCTCTTTCAACCTCCATATACCATATGTTATCACCCTTCCCCCTATTTTTTCATTCGTTTTATCTATCTACCAGCCGTTCGAAGAGCCCTACGGGCTCTTCTCCGACTGGAGGAATCGGCCTTCGGCCGATTGTTACACACTGTTCAAAAAAACTTTCATTTTGTTTATGTGGAAACGTATAATTTGGTTCTGGTCTTCAGCGTTTTTGCAAATCATGCAAATTTGCTATCGCACTTCTCTTCTCCAATAGTATATCCTATAATATCCTCGACATATAAGCTAGCATAGCTCAACAGGTAGAGCGTTGGACTGTGAATCGAGAGATTGTGTGCTGCTGTGGGTTCGAATCCCGCCAGCGGCAAAGATTTTGTATGTTCTCTTTCGATTGTGAATAGAAAATTTTCTTTATGAAAGGATTTCGTTATGTTCACACAAACAAAAAAGTAAACTCTTCTCCTTTATATAATAAGATCTCTTTTCCCATTCTTTATCAACCTCTCTCTTCTCTCTCTCTCTCTCTCTCTCTCTCTCTCTCTCTCTCTCTCTATCTAAATTACTCTAAACACACATTTTTCTGGATCATTAGCCAGACCGCTGAACAACTGCTTCTTCTTATATACAATCTCGTCAAAGGTTTTAGGTCGATCCCATGGTAAACATCCCGCTCTCATCAAATCCAGACACATATACAACCACGACTCCACATCGTCCTTAGGGCCCTGCTCGACGTGGCTAAACTTGGTGTTTGTTAATATTCATCATACAGTTGGTCAGGATTTTCAGGCACACATTTGAGTGCGCCGCGCAAACATGGCACAAACTCAGGTGAAGGTCCTTACGGTAGCCATTCACGGGGGAGGCCCCCTCAACGCCGGAAGGTAGGAAAAGAGCTCCGCTTCCGCCAGAGTGCGCGGGTCGGCTTGCTCAATGTTAGGCAACGCAGAAAATCAGAAATAAATAGCAAAAAAACACTTACTCATGCGCAGCTATCGGACAGAATTTATAGGTTCCAAAGAAGGTGATCTTCTTGCCGGGAGCTCTGAAAAGTAAACGGGAGCATTATACAAGCTTAGCAAAAACATCATACAAATAGAGCCACGAGACCTCTCACAATCAGAGGTAAAACGGAACCTTCCAGACGAGAACCTAATAGTCTGGCACTAGAGCAACCAACGCCTTCTAGTGCTGAGAATCGATCGATAAATAACAAACACGATGCCAAAGGTAACCCACATCCTCTCTTTCCTCCCACTAGAAGTGACCGAACAGTAACGTTTTGCTATACCAAAATCGAATACATAAATCATGTCTTGTTTAAATTTTCCAACGGCAAAATTGTGCGCCTGAATGAGAATGTATATTCATTAAAGTAGAGCAGAGATAATCTTATTCGACCCAGCTTTAGACTACCGCAGAGGGGGTCACAGTGCCCCTTCGTTCACAATAATACTAAAAAATTTATATTATTAAAATGGTGTCTCACCTTAATATCTCTATGTAAGAACCCAGCCGCGTGAAAATCGGTGACTGCTTCCAGCGTTTGTATGCAAATTTTTATGGCCGTACTTCTTCTAAATAAGTTTGTTGTTTGGCGTTCTCACATGTTGCCTACTGAACTTGGACGCGCCAACAAAGCAGATAAGACAATCATGAGCGAGTATTCCTGAAGGAAAGATCCTAAAGTAGCACACAATTCTCCAACTTTTCTCCCGTCGCTGAGGGCGACAACAGCGCGGCACTCGAGCAGACCAAAACGTCTACGTGCTGCGCCCCTATGGCCCAACAAAGTAGCGAGGCAGCGCGGTATCGCTGTCCACGTTCTGATAGATTAAAAAAGACTCACGTAAAGTCCGCGGCCATCAACTTCTTTCGTATATCATAAAGACTGAGGCCGAGTAGTTCCATTACAACGAATACATACTTCTCGCCTTGCCCGCTTGACACTCGCTTGCAGAAATGCGTTTGTCTAAAGGTTTAGGTTTCTGACCGACTTACGTAGCACTCTAGCTCGCCCACTTCGTATGCTGATAACCTGAGCAGTCGTTATTGATGTATAATTACCTTACGCTCCCATTTTTGTTTACTTGGCAATAATTACCTATCTAAGGACCGTAACATTTCTCAACATTTTCAAATACTCTGTTTTTTTTTTCACGGTCTACCTATGTAAGGACAGTAACCTTTATTAACATTTTCGAATACTCTGTTTTTTTTCACGGTCTACCCACGTAACGACAGTAACCTTTATTAACATTTTCGAATACTCTGTCTATCTCTCGGTTTATTTTTACATCCGCCATCTGCGTCCTCCAATACACTACAACACTCCCAATTTCTTTAGAGCCAACCTTTCCGACGGTAATTCCGCCAATTCCTTCATAATTTTCACTTCAAACAAGAGCTTCTGATCTTTCACCGCGACTTTCGGTTCCATTTTCATGGCGTACTGTGGCTGCTGCAATTTTTACAGTTACAGCTATTCTACCGCAGCTATCGGCAGCAGTTTGTTGTGCTGCGAGCTTCAACGAACTATAGTTTTACAATGTGCGTAGATTTTCTCATAAATATATATGCCCAAGGTAAAACTAAACACATTGAAAATAGGACCACCTTATCAGTTCTCGCTATATTCTTTACCAAGTAGACCACACCAAAGCCTCCCATGCCGAGTAATTCCATCACTTCAAATCTAAAATTCCGTCGTCAAAGAAATATAAAGTGGTATGGCACGTGGTTTGTGATGTGTGCGGAGCACTGTATTCCATGTCTTGTATGCAAATTCCTTCAGTGCCGAACCCTGGACATTTCTGGTATTTGTTGCAATCCAAAAAGCGCACCTATTAACTGGCGACTCCGCGTCCTCCACGTACTGTCCGACACGCACCATATTAGCGAGTAAATCCTTTCGACGTTTACGTTGTGCCTCTTCGTCCTACAATGAACGGCATACATACTACTGTGCTGTTGTCACACTCATTGTTAGAGGCAAAGATGGGAAAAAAATATGCTGCCAATGAACATATTCAAAGCTAGGAGAACTTATAAAATACATTGGTGAAACGCATAACAAATCTCGTGCAAGTCTCCATCATATGGCTTGTGTAAGTGACAGCAAAAGTGCTACAATTGCAGGTGACGCATCCACTGCACTCAGCCGTCAAAGGCATCCTACATGTGCGCTAAATGTTCGACGCGGGCCGCCTCAGGCGCCTAATTTAGGCGGATATTTGCTGCGAACGCTGCGCTCCAGCCTGAAGAAAGATAATTTAGGGTATATATATATATATACATATAGAGAGTGATGCAAGTGACACAAGTTACGAACCCTTCTCTTTCTTTTATTTCTCTCTTCCGGTGACTCAATCGGATGTCGCATCCGCTTTAAATGTTCCTGCGGAGTCTGTTGTGCTCGGGTAGACGTTTTCTTCACCATCTGCGCTCTAGCCTGAAGGAAAAGAATTAGAGTACATAGAGTAATAACAAGTGTCCTTTGTATGTGTATGTAAATTAGCACAGAGTTGTGTATATTAGACGACCAGTTACAAAATGACAAACCCGTGCATCTCCATCAGTAGACTTTCGTTTATCTTTTCGCTTGTCATTTTTCGCCGTCGTTTTAGCGAGCGTCTAAAAAAACCATAGACTAGTATACATGCTTAATTTGCAATATATCCTTTTGAGCTCCTTTTGAGCTCCTTTTGAGCCTTTTGAGCAAAAGGTGGCGCAAGAATCAGCACAACGTCTGCGTTTGATGCAAAAACAGCGCGGGACATTATGCGGATCGCGAACAAGCGCCACTTGTTCGCGATTGCCCGAGCAGTGCAACACCAGTGCCAGTCGTTCGCGATTTATCTCACCGTGATTTGCGTGTTATGACAATCGTCCGGGTTTGCATTCGGATTCGCGTTTGAATTGGTAGGAGTGGCTGGTTGCGATGTGTCCTTCTTTTTGACATGGTTAGAGCCTCGCTTGGCTGGCTTACTGTTCTGGAAAATGGGAAAAGCTATTAGAATTACCCAGAACTTCATTCATCTACTTTTCTGTTGAGTGAAAGAGAGGGAGAGAGAGCGGCGCTATAACAGAGACCACGCACGAGATATACAGAGAGAGAGAGAGAGAGAGAGAGAGAGAAAGAGAGAAATAAAGAGAAAGAGAGAAACAGTGAGAGAGAGGGAGAGAGAGAGGAACAGAGAGAGATACCGTAACCCACCTCTTCCTCAAATGACTTCCTCCTCACCAGCGACACGTCTTTGATCATACTTCCACGTCGCGGTGCATTCTGAACACATGACGAGCGACTACGACATTGCTGGGAGAGGATTTCCATAAAATAAGTTTAAAAAAAAAGCTTGGGCTACGGTACATTCGTATTTTTCAATAAATGCACGTATAACATACATAGGCCATTCAAGGCTCGTCAGGTCAAATATTCAATTCATGGGGGTATGTATGTACTTATACATATGTACTTGTACACAACCAACTAATGTAAAACAAAGTAAAGTTACCCTTCTCTTTGAATTTATCTTGGTAGCAGAGTGACGCCCGGGTCCACCGGCGGATAGGCGAACCTATAAATAACAATGAAGAAACACGGCCGCGAAAAGTTGGCCCAGGATTTATGCCAACGTTTAGGCGATGTAAGGCGAGTTCATGGTGGGAAGTTTGTGACAGCAGCGACGACCACATGTGTGCGCCGCCGATATGGCATCAGCACGGAACGACAGCTTTTAAGTAAAGCGGAAAATCTGATCTTAAGCCCTAACGATAAGTGTACGACAATGTCTAAAAATGTTTATTAGACTCTAAGAACGTTTCATTAAAATGGAAACGATCAGTTTAGGGTTTAGGAGCCAAAGACAAGGAAATCTCAAAGATACTTACCACGCCTTTTCTACTAGAATGTGAAGTGTTTTGCGGCGAACACCTGGAAATACAACATATCTTCACTTTGAAAGACATGTGGTCCTATGCATGAAGACTGGAAGTATGCTCCCAGATCACTTATCTGATTTATCTGTGTCTGTCTGTGTCATTACTAATCTGTGTCATTACTCATTCCGTCTGTGTCATCTGTCTGTGCCTGTGTCACTCTGTGTCATTTGTCTGACTGTGTCATTTACTCATAGAAAAACTTACGTGCTGGAAGCTGTTCCATAATTGACACGCGAAGGCCATCTTCTCTCATAGACGTTGTGTGTGCTTGGGTCTCTTCTTCGATGGAATCTATAATAAGAATAAAAGCAATTTAGCTTTTTGGATCTTTTTGTAATTACAACTCCTCCCCACCACACTGAATCCATTCCAAACAAAACATTTGTATGCTTGGACAGTAGGTGTGGGGCGACAAGGTAGGTACGTCCCATCGTTTTCATATGTTAACATTAAAAAAATTTCTTTGACGCTTCAATAACGTGCACTTTTATTCAAGGGAGTCAAGGTTTTGCTTATGACATGTTCCGCAGAGGTCCTGAGCAGTAGGCGACGAGTTCCAGATGACAAATCGCTCGCCGTCTTAGGGCTAAGGCCAAGAGGGAGCGCCTATGATTCCCTCACCGGGTGGTTCCTTCAAAGTTCATATACTGTTTTGGTTACGGAGGTGAAAGAATAGAATCTCACATGTGAAAACTGGCCGCTTCGTCAGCGTCTTCTGTACACCAATCGTCGTCGGAACAATCTAGCGAAGCTGAAAGAACTGCTAATCGAACATCACAGCACGTCAAGCGGGTTCGAACTTCGAACCCGCTCGTGCCATATATTCCACATTTGCTAGCTAACCATATCATATGTATGCAACGACAAGTGACAACACGAACAGTTACCCTAGTGAATTAGCATGTGGAGTTTGCACTGACATCGTTCCGTCTAAACAATGTTTCTATCTCTAAACTTCATAAAAATAATATTAATACCGTAATCCCTACTGATACTGTACCACCATCGCATACCAAAACCTCCCAACAGCTACCGTACCCACCTGTTTCCCCATGGTCCCAGCTTGATTCCATTGACGCATAGACCCCCGTACTAGATAGTTGTTCTTACAGTACTACGGTAAAGACGAGATAATATAAGGAAAAGCAACAGATACGAGTAAAGAACGAAGTTTAAACCATCAGCTCGACATTCTAATTATCCAAACTCGAAATTTTAAACAATTATACGCTATACATACCTTTCACGCCGCAACAGCGCGCTCCTTTATGGGGTCTCTAAGTTTCCCAAAAACTCGGAGTGATTCTGCAATACTACCGTATTCCTGCACGAAACCTGCATATATAATATGAAAAATATTCTCGTGTAGTTCCAGTATACTGTACATTTTCACCATACTTGGAAACTCCATTATTCAAGGGTGGTTCACTTCAGTGTTTCAAAGCTTACGACCTTATCGCAGAGATCCTGAGCAGAGTAGGTAACGAGCTCCAGTGGCCGTATGAACGAACGTGCCGGGAAGCTCCCAGCCTCCCAGTGGGAGGTGAGAGAAAGAGAGGGATCACACTTATCAGAGACACACAGAGAGAAATTCTCCCACCCTGGGAGGTTCCCGCTGTTAGGCATACGGCCAGAGCTGACAATTGCTCGACGTCTTTGGGCTAGAACCAGGAGCTCATTCAAGAGCTAGACATTTTTAGAGCGACTCTATGGCAAGGTTCTCTCCACCCCAACCCTCGCAATCAAGGTTCGGATTCCGCTACAAACCGTAGGAAACACTCCCGCTCGTATAATTTATTTCTGTGTTGTATTCCTATGTTGGCGTATTTATACCTTATGGCGTAATGTCACTTCTACCTCCCTTCTTGCATTCTAAGGCCATACTCACCACTCCCTCGGGAAAATATTCCCTGACGATAGAAAATAGCACATCTTACCAACGAATCCCATACGGTATTGAGTACCCTTGCTCTTACCAAAGACAGGGTCAAATAAAAACGAGTTTGCAACAATATATTATTACATACACAAAATAGCCAAATATTCACAAATAAGCAAAATTTACATTTACACATCAGATTATCTACACAAACAGGTCAATTCTTTACGATTACGAAAACATAAGTAAACGATGCGAAAAGTCAGATCTTAAAACATAATTAACATAATTAGTGAATTAAAAAGGGTCTGGGATCTTAGGGTAGTAAGGGTAAGAGCAAGGGTACTCAATACAGTATGTGATTTGCTTGGAGACAACAGCGAGTGAAATACGGAAGTTAAAATATACAAAATCTTGCTACAGTACAAAAAGCAAGATCAAACTGAACATTGTCCAAAAACAAGGCCAGTATATTAGTTAAGTTCAAAAGATCAAACTACAACCCAAATTAAAATAAAATACAAACTACAGGCAAGGGATCAAACTACCGATGAGCGGTCGAACCAGTATAAAAATACTAAAATACTACAATAAGTTAGTGCCAGCTTCAAAAAGGCATAGAAACATTAAATACTTGAATAGAACCCGCACAACTACACGAAGTTAAGCTGCAAAGTTAATCATATATTTATATTACTTAAACACAAGAAGGGTTAAATTAGTTAAAACGGTAATGCACATGGTTTGAGAGGCGAATACTGGACATTCTAATTTATTGTATGCAAATTTATGTGTCCATTGTCCATCTGTAACATACTGGACGAGAAAATTTAGTTGTCCAGTATACGCTTCAAAATCAAGTGTGATACCCTTTAAAGCGAAATATTATTGTGGACACCAGCTAGAATAAAAAACGAGCTAAAGTCGAGCAAATTAGCATAAATGCGTAAGAATTCAGCTGTCCACGATGCGTTTCAAAAACCGGCCGGTATTTCGCTTTAAGTTTAAATAAGGCTTAAAACATACGAGGACACAGGACACGTAAGTCTTTCTTTAGTTAGCCTTAACACCAGTCGGTGTCCATCCGCCAAAACCTTCCTCCAAATCCTTGGCCGCAGCGATCAAAAGGCGATCTGATTTTTGTGCTCCGACCACCTATAATATTAAATAATAATTAAAGGCAAGACACACGTAAAACTATTTTATATTGAAAACAACATGGTTACGTAAAAATGGCTGCGAAAAATGGGTAGGTTGCATTTGAAACAGGTCTAAGGTACCGAAAAGCCCAAAGTCTGAAGTCTGAACATAACAAGTCAGTATGCTAGTATACCATGAATAACAGACTAATTGTAAACATAACCACTGGCCTAATTGTAAGTGATACAGTAGATTTCACAAACCATACAAAAACCAATCATTGATTGAAAAGATATATATATATCACTACTTTATTCACACATACAATCAATCAGATACAACATCAATCAAGTACATGGAACAAGTGCGGAAGGGATATTACCTGTACACCAAGCGGCATTCCATTTTTGGCCAAACCCATAGGGCATTGTACCACCGGCACAGCGAGGGCGTTGAATAGAGCAGTGTAGCCAAAGTTGAGCGGCTGTAACAGATAGACACATAAGTACGGAACATAAGTAATGTAAGTCAATCAAGGTAAGCAAGTTAATGTATGAAAAGATAATGTAAGTCAGAAAAATAGTTGTATGGAAGCCAGAAACAATTACCCTAACGCACAGGAGCAACCAGGGTTCAGTAAGCTGAGTTAATACACAAGTAATTTACGTAGATTTACGTAGATTTAGCACAATACGGTTCATCGTCATGTTTCAGGAAACGTACTAGTTTCGGACTGTTTCCTACTCATGCTTCTTCAATGCACTTCTTCCGAAATCACAATTAAATTACCTTGAAAATCGGCGAATGATGATATGGTGCAGTGTGTGGGAACGACGGGAAGAACAGAACACCATCGTTTCCGAGAAGCTCTTGGATCTCACGTACCAGACGGTCGCGCTTGTAACGTAGCTGGAAAACACATTCGTTCAAAGTCACAAATCTACAGTAACTACCTGGTACACTATCGCATCGTGCGGTAGTTCCGAGGATAGATACAGTAACCCACTCGATCGATACCGTAATCAGAGAAACTACAAACTGAGGCAACTCACATCATTTAGCTGAGCCGGTGAGAACGGACTAGTCGGCGAATCGATGATTCCAGTCAAAAGAGCGGGAATTGTGTGATTCGACTTTCCAACCAACGCCTTTACCAATTCTGTGTAGCAGTTGACAGTGCCCTGCAAATAATTATATGCAATTGCTATCGATCACCAACGAACTTTGTGTACAAATTCTCTGGCTTCAAGGGAAAACCCTGAGACCGTATTCACCAACACACAGGGAGCCCTCCCTGGCCTCCCAAGAAGCAGTGCGTAGGGAGTGCGAGAACAGAAGAGATTCAGAGTGCACGTGAGCCTAGGGAGGGCTCCCTGTGTGTTGGTGAATACGACCTCTGGTCTGTTGTGAAACCATAGTAAGGAGCGATCCCGCGTGACTTTCCTGGAACAAGCACTTTCCCGTTTGAGCTACCCGCACCGATCTTTCACCAATACCGATTTTCAACACAAAATGGATGCATTGCTGCTTTCAGCACACATACCTAAATTATGCACTCTGGGCTGCAGAAACCCCCAAGCTTCCCAATACCGTAATATACACCTCCGTATACTCCATGCGCAACAATTGCTTACCTTCAAGTCGGCCAGATGTTGATCAAAGGTCGGTGATCCCTCCACGTACATTGAGATGAGGAAGAACTCCATTGCGTAGTGAGCAAGGGGCAGGTCCACACGGATGGCAGCCAGGTCGTACTTACGCTCGAAATACTGCACCGCCTAAATATACGCTGAGTAATAAAAGAGGAAATAATTTGGAAAAAATAAGTGAACAATTGGCAATAAAGAAAACATGAATGTACCATGCGTAATATGGTAACCCCGGTACGACCGTTTCGAATACGAGGGCTTTACCCGGGTGGGGACTCATCAAGTCATCAGTGCGATGACCACGGTTTTATAAATAGAGAAGAGAAAAATTATACAGATATATTATTCGAGGAAGAAGTATGGCGGACAGAAGGGGTACCGTACTCAGCTGACCCAAGTATGGTGGACAGAAGGGGTACCGTACTCAACCCACCCTATGCAGTGTCCTTTTCATGTCTCCATGTAGTCCCTCGTTGAGTGGTGTCCTCAGACCGTCCATATAGAAGACTCGCAATTTACGCATCTGAACTGGTTCATCCAGACGCAGCTCGTTCACCGCCGACGAGCCCATCACCTAAAGTCATATCAATTAGTTATCGATTAGGATAGGAGACGAGATAACGTGCAAAGAACACCACTTGAAAATTTACATAATCGATCGGATACCATAAACAACAATAACACTACACGACGCAAACCGTTAACTATCTGTTATCCCTAATGCACGGCACGCTATCGAACAGATTCTCTTTTTTAAAGTTTCTGAAAATTCCTTTCAAATACCACAGATTAATACCCCGTGAATTCAAGTTAAGACGGACTATGCAATCATCACAATAATTGAAAAAATCTAACCGAAAAAAAGAAGCAACACAAATTCGGGTTGTTGGACAGTTTCTTATTTAGTATATAATCCTACCTTCAAAACAGTCGGTAGGTCCTCGGCGTATCGACAAATCGGTCCAATCCTCAGCATTTGCACCCGGTAGCCACACGTTCCGACGGGCAGATGTCCATCCAGTGGGACAATGCCTAAAACATGAATTTCAAAAACATCGGCTTAATCTTGTTTGATGTGATCTTGTTTGATGTGGTTCAGTCACTTTAATATATCTACTTTAAGAATAAACCTTCACACAATATAAAAGAACAAAAAATCGAGTACTACCGAACAATATCCAAAGCCTACTGAAACAGTAGTACGCAACGTTCTCAATGAAGACACAGTACTAACCTAATACAAGATTCTAAGATATAGATACAGTACTCTGAACAAAGATAACGTAATCTGAGCAGACGAATTCAATGAACGAAGATACAGTAACCTTACCTGGAGTTGGTTTCAGTCCAAAAACTCCGTTAAACATCGACGGCATTCGGATGCTTCCACCAATATCACTACCGATTCCGATCTGAATCAAGAAAGCAAATATATTTTCATGATTATTATTAGTATACTACATATGCTCGTCACACGACGATGCGCCCCTCTCTAAGGGTCTAATAAATAAAACTTATTTCTATATATATATATTGCAAGCGCAACTTTACAAACTCACAATACTTGCTGCGGCACCAACAAGTGAAGCTTCTCCACCACTACTTCCACCAGCAATTCTTCGTGTATCGTAAGGATTGTTGGTACGTCCTGAACGGAAACCCTTATCATTTCTAAGTCTCTAATCCCTTACCATTACTCTTTCAAGTGAGACATACGGGTAGATCGTTGGCGTAATTCTACTCTAAACTCTAACCAATCAGCAGTAAAGGGAACATACTCGCGTTAACGGTGACTACGTAGAGGCACCGATACTTAGTTGCCAGCATCCCCGGGACAAAGAACAAACCACGTGTCATTCCCTTTAAATCACTTACCGTACACCTTGTTCACACTCTCCCACCACATACACACTTCGGGCACGTTGGTGACGGCCAAGCAAATGGCGCCCGCTTTCTTCATTCTGAAATTAATTAGCATACAAATTACGTACTAAAAGTGATCCCAGACATATAGTCTCAAGTTCAAATGCATACAATACTGCGCATCTATATCATGAATGACACACACACAATAAGGCATGCTATGCAATATGCAGTGTCTTTCTTGTCTTCAGAAGTTATCTTCCTTTCGTATTCTTATAGTAAACGGCTAGTTGTATAATCTGCAACTCAATGCCTTACCTCTCAACGACGACCGCGTCCGCTTCCGCCTTGGTATCCTTTCGGCTATAGATACCGATCGTGCACGCCAAACCCTCAACCTGAATTAGAATTCATACAATTTGCAAAATAGCTTATTATGCTCGAATATGGGGAACAGTGGAAATAATTAACCAATCCAAAAGAGAAACACCTCGATGAGCGTTGGGTATCGTGAACCTCAAATTTGAATAAATATAACTATATTGAATAGTTGTGAATTCCCACCTCGATACAATCCTTGAGTGTGAAAGGCACGCCGAGAAGGGGTTCCGCGCCGGCTAGCTGAAAACAAAGCTTGAAAAAAGTGTTTGACATCGAGGTACAAACGTACAAATGTTTTTCTCTTTCTTCGTCACTGTATATGTGTTTATTTTATTAATTGAATAAAGAGTTACATATAAAAAATCCCCCCAAAAACGTAATAAACGCAACTGCCACAGACCATCTACAATTAACAAAGAAAACAATGGGAAACTATTTGGCGGCAGTTTTTCGTCCTTCTGCTCCCAACAAAAATATAATCAACAATTTGACGACCAGCTTTCCTTTTAACTCGGTGAAATAGGAAATAGTCTCAAAGTGGTCAGCAACCGGTCGCCCAATGGTCACTTGTGTGTTTTTTGAACCTGCTTGCCCCATTCCTATCGTCGCTGCTTACCCCTGCCCCTGCTTACCCCATTCCTATCGTCGCTGCTTACCCCTGCCCCTGCTTACCCCATTCCTATCGTCGCTGCTTACCCCTGCCCCTGCTTACCCCATTCCTATCGTCCTCGCTCATCTCATCAAGTCTCTGGTCCACTTGGGCTGCCAGCTCCTTGGCATCGGTGAAGTTCCTGACAACTACAGCATTTATCAGTCCGTTGACTTGCTCGATACGCTGGATGTACGCGTTGACCAGGCTCGATGAGGTTACCTAAATCAATTTATTATTATTCCCATGCTAATGAGCTACCGTACTCCGTACCATAATCCAAAACAATCGCATAGAGTAACCTGCTCAAGTCGGATCCCTAAATCTCTACTAAAGTCTCTAACAATAAGGTAAGCCATTGTGTCCAACATTCTACAGAATCAACTTGTTCAATCCAATAAGACGCACCTATAAGGTACGGCTAGAGTACCCTAAACGGCAAAGTAATCCTACTGTAGGACCTACTGTAACAAACTCGTACCTCCCGTTTCCTAATCATCTCTGCCGCTTGTGTAGCACTGATCAGTAGCAAATCATCATTCGGCGGTGGAACCGATTGTTTCTGTGTAAAGAGATGGACGAATCCGAATAGAGCATTCACAAGGATGTAGTACACCTGAAAACATTTGCATATAAGGTGTACATACAGTACTAAGGTAAGGCTAAGGCACACCAAACAGATCCAATGAGGGGAAATCCTACTACGTTCTCAGGCGTGTAGCGCGCAAACGAGTCCGCGGAAAAGAGATAGCTTTTTAACATGAGAACGGCGGAAACGCAGAAATGTCTCGAATTTTTCAATGCAAATTTGCAATCTTTTCCCGCGGACGCGACTACGCATTCCGCGCTGCGCCCCTGAGGACCAGGGTAATCGGCAACCTACGACTGCAGGTAGCTTAGCAGCTAACATCTTCCAGTTATTCACATTCCATTACAGTTCATACTGTCGAATGATAATATCACGGAAAACTGCAAACTTCCTACCTCGGCGGCAAATCGCAGCCACGGTCGTATCAAACGCACCAGCGAGAGAACCAACTCCATCCTGAACAAGATACCGTATGCTAATTGCTAATTGTGATTGCCGTATACTTGAAAAATATTACTCTTGAGAAAATGGTAAAGGAGCAGTACTGAACATTATCCATTTCTGGAGAATTACACAATACGGGGAACTACACAAGACCCTGCGTAAAAAATGATGAATAAAAAAAGAGAAAAATAATAATCACAACGTAAACTAAATGACATAGCATGCCAAAACACCCACAGTTAAGCTGTAAATTGTAGAGTGAAAACACCGCAGCAAAGTAAAGGTTTATAGATAAGTAAAAGAACAGCAAATTGTTCTGACATTAGATAAGGTCTGTGAAGAAATTCCATATAGTCGCTCCCTCACTCAGGAACAACTATAGCATTAATTACGAAACAGGTGATAATCTTTGTATACAACATGCATTAAAATAAAGCTTGAAAATGTTCTAAATAAGGTGTTCTAAGTTAAGTGAGAAATAAGAAAACATGTGAAGGAGACGAATAAAGGAAAAATGCCCAAAATGCATATCGTAAAAACCGGAACCCTGACTACGAACAGTGTAGTGAACACATGCAGAAATTGTGCAGAGAGAGAAGAGACAGAGAGAGATAAAGAGAGAGAGAGAGAGAGAGAGAGAGGAAGAAAGAGAGAGAGAGAGAGAGAGAGAAGAGACAGAGAGAGATAAAGAGCGAGAGAGAGAGAGAGAGAGAGCTAAGGAGATAACAAAACGGTGACGAGGAGAAAAAAAGAATTGGGACAAACAGGCACCCTGAAGGGTCAAAGTTCTTCCTGACGAACGCTCACCGAAATTTCAAAAGTAAATAAAGACGAGAGTAGACCTTTTAAATGTTTGTGCCTTGTAAAGTACAAGCTATAGCACAAGGGCACACGGTAAGATTGTTTGTCGTGACACATTCATTCGTTACAAAGTACAAAGTGCAAAGCTCCAGGTAATAACACTGACAAGTGATACAGATGCACGAAACTGGGGCTGGGAACGTCTTCCCAAGCCTCCCGCGGGAGATAAGAGAAAAGGAGAGACTTTAGGAATAAGCGGAAGGCCGATATAAACTATTTTTCGTGCATACGCTACAGGTGGGTGGGCTAGCCCTGTCCTAGCCGAAGGATATTGATATTAGGAATCCTAACAGTGGGGTCGCCAAAATATAGCAATTTTATAGTCACAGTCGGTATGTCGGTAATAAAATTAACCGCGGGTTATCTGGCCCATCTGGATGGGATTGAATACTCGTCTATATGACGATGACCTGCCACTCGGGATGTACGGGGTGTAATTCAATTTTGTAATTAACTTCGGCCATCGCTCACACACCCACACACACACACACGCGTGCACGCACTCACACACACACACACACACACGATACGCCGTAATTACCAACGGTAACATCACTCAATGCAAAGGCATTCGTGCAATATATTCTAGAATTCACAGATAAGATCTAAAAACTATTTTTATACAAAAGAAAACAGAGAGTCAAGTCTGAGAAACAAACAAGATACAGATCAGCTGTAGCTGTAGCCGAGAGTCAAAACAGATCTATAGAAATCACCTGACAATGAGGAATCGAAATGAGCACATAGAGAGACATAACCAAAGGGAGCTCTCCCTAGGCTCGCGGGCGCCCTTAATCTCTTCTGCCTCGCACTCTTTAGCTCCTTGGAGTCCTTGGGGAGGTCAGGGAACTCCCTGCGTGTTGGTGAATAGGGCCTCTGTATGTGTCCACTTTTTAAATAAATGCCTCCATTTACACGTCTGTGGACATACTACTAGAAACTGTTTCTTGGGTGAAATAGAACCAATCAACCATGGATGCGGAACGCTTCCTATCATGCCAGTTGCATAAATGACAGTTGCCAATCTCACTACTCTATTCAGAAGAAGTGTGGAAGGCGAAGGCATAGCCTCTTAGGTTCTACGGCCGTACGGCGTCAATCGTTAGTGAATCAGTAAAGAAAAGAGACTAAAATCGGAGTGACAAAGAAAACGAAGAAAGAGGGGAATCCCCTTCTCCCTGCCCACTCTAAAAAACTTCAGAAAAAAGTGAAGTCTGTTGCCTGGTGACATTTTTTTTGTTGCAGATTTGCACTTTTCTGCAAATGCAAGAAAACGAGGCCGGTGAACTCCCATCCAACGAAAAACAGAACTTCGAACATAGAAACGGAACATCATACTTAAATACAAAAACCATAAACCATAGGATATAGTAGACCACCCACAAACAGCTACACAAACTAGGATTACTGTATTGGTATTCACATTACCATGTAATGCAGATTCACGCTACCGAAGCCTAAATCTATACATGGGAATACAGTGGTATTCAGTACTCATATGCATACATTTACAATTAAACATTCTCAACTACAAAACGCCGCGGAAGTACAAATATAACCCAACTCATTGTGATTATTTGACAGTAAAGATTTTGTTTAAGCGCTCTTTAAGTGTAAGTGCAAGTGTAAACACATCCCCGAGAAAAAACAACTCCAAAGTATAACTAAACGAGCAGGGAAGCAAAAAAAGAGAGAGAGCAGACAAAATAGGACAAGAATAAACTACAATTCTTGTCGGTAAAATACTAACCAATATGCCAACATCATGCGCAAACACGTCGAACAATGCAGTTTCTCGATCATACCATCGGGTCGGTTTCTATTGTAATAAAATACTGAGTAAATAAGCAAGTAGCGAAGGTTTCAAATATTTTTCACTTACATTTACCTTGTTGACTTCCTTACTCCACTTCAAATAGTGATCCTTTCGTCCTTTGACGACGACGACTCTCGCTCAATTCTACAAATGGCTTATTTGATAAAACTGTAATAATAAAAACATATCGTAAATAAACGTAATTATGCTCTACGGGCACCCTATATACGCGTGAAATTTTTTACCTATTATCACAAAAAAAATTAACCCCGAAAATTACCGTAGTTTACACATTACAGTACACAAAGTCTAGAAATTTATCGTTCGCATTCTGCCAAACATTTCAAACTTTCAATGTATAGTATAATAGTGTCCAAAACATATCGGATTTAAAACAAACAACATATAAATGGTGAAATTTTTTATATTCATTTTATCTTTGACAAGGCATACACAACATACGAACAGAAAAGGTGTTTAGGTAAATAATTATGAATAATTAACTAAAAATAACTAAATGAACCACTAAAACTTGCATGAAACTGGGATCATCGAGCGTAAATTACAAACAGGATGTAAAAAAATAACAAAACACGCAAGCGTGACGACGCACAAAACTTTGAAAGGACTTTTTTTATTACCCTAACCATAAGACATTATCAGCCATCAGCGGAATATTTTACATACTATACAACTTAGCATTCGATGGACTACGAGATACGATGGATGGAATAAAAATGGAATAAACACTGTAACATGTAACATCTCCAAATAATTTAAGATTTGTGAATTTTATATTTTATATTTTACAACAACAAAATTATTAAAACTCAATTCACCGTCTAGTTTCACATGGGCATTTCGTTTCATTACTGTATTACTTATAGAGATCCTAACAGACGGTTAGAGTTAGACTGTAGCAACGCACAATATGGGCAAATTTAACAATTTGACACAAGGAAACCTTCAACTCTATAACTCTCAACTCCGCGAAACTTACGCTATACTAAATGAAAAGATCCCATACAACAGACAAATTCGCGTATGTAACTGTAACTCGTAAGCTATAACCAATAGGTAACGCATAAGTATCTTTAACATTTGCTCTACAGTTACTAACCAAATTTCAGTGATCATGTTCACCAGAAATGTCACTCAAAAGTATACGATAGGGAAAAAAGGCACCGAAGGCAATCAACTTTCGTCATCCTCTGTGTCTTCGGGGTTGAACACCTAAAGAATGAATTTGGTTGGACGCTTGGTTGTGTACTGCAACGTTGAGTTACCGCAATCAATAACCAGGTTACGGTAGTTCAATAGTTACTGAGTTACTGTAGTCCAATAAATTATGAACCAGGTTACTGTAGTTCACTAAATTATGAACCAGGTTACGGCAGTTCAATAAATTATGAGCCAGATTACGGTACTTCAATAAAGTATGAACCATGTTAAGGTAGTTCTATAGCTACTGTAGTTCAATAAAGCATGAACCAGGTTACGATAGTTCAATAAATTATGAACCAGGTTACGGTAGTTCAATAAACTATGAACCAAGTTACGGTAGTACACTAAATTATGAACCAGGTTACGGTTCGATAAAGCATGCACCAGGTTACGGTAGTTCACTAAAGTATGATAAATCAAGGATAAATCTACCGTACCGCTTCCTTAGTACTATCCCTGATGGTCAATTGCCGCATTCGCAATCCCTCAAATTCACTGTCCGCATCGTCTTCGTCATAATCTTCCGAGTACGTGTCCGAGTCCTCATCAGAACCACTCTCCTCGTCCGGATACTCATTTCTGAATAGAATATTTATTGGAAAATAAAATTTACACACACACACTCAACACACACACACTCAACACACACACACTCAACACACACACACACACACACACACACAACACACGACGCACACACACAAACACACACACAACAACACACACACACACACACACACACACACACATACACACACACACACAACATACGCACACACACACACACACAACACACACACACACACACACACACACACACACACACAATACGCACATACAACTAATATATTCCCTCACCTCCAGTTATTCTCATCGTTCGAGTCATCATCGTCATCTCCATGATCGTCATCGGAATCTGAAGCGGCCTCCATCCACAGAGTGAACTCCTCCTAAAACAACGAAATCGGTTTAGTCATATTTTGAATACAAAAATAGTCTTAAAATCAATAAGTGCTCGACGATGACAGTTCAAACATACCTTTTGAGAACCATAATATATATAACTCTTCTTCGTGAATTCTCTTTACCCCTCGGCCTCTTATCCGCACTCTCTCTCTCTCTCTCTCTCTCTCTTCCTCCACAACGACATGAGTCGCTCGTCACTAACCAACACTGAACAGCCCGAACTCATCGAAACATCAAATAACAGTATTATACTTACTGATAACAGATCACCCTTTCGTCTTTCCATCTCTCTCCCTCTCTCTCTCTCTCTCTCTCTCTCTTCTTCTCACACCCTTTAAACTTTCTATATCTCATCTCTCTCATCATCCCTTCATCTCTAAATCTCTCTCTCTCGCTCCCTCCCACCTGTGACATAAACCTCATCTCAAGGTCCTCCTCATTCTCCGCCGTCGCCGCGTCTCCCTTTGTCATCTCATAGAAATCATAGACGAGATCGTCCTCCCCGAAACCCACCTGAAAGTAACCATCACGTTTGGTTTTCGAAAAGTAGTAAGGGTAAGGCAAGAGTCAATGATCATATTTCAAACTCAATCACGTTTCTACACTGTAAGCAATCCAAGTCTGCGATAGCCGCAAGCGTGACAAAAACAACATGGCAAGAGAAACTGATACTAGCTCCTGGCATTAGCGTGGAAGTGTCGGGCAATATTTGTCGCCTGGAACACGTAACATCCTCTACCATGTACCCCTCCACCACAGGCACAGATCATAAGCTTTGATGAACACTGCACCGAACCGTAAAAAAGAATCACCAACCAGTGGCGCACCGTTGCACGTGATGACATCTTTAGGCACTGGCTTCGGTTCCTTGTCCCCTCCGACCTGAAAAAATACCCACGTATAGAAGATGAACTTATAAATAAAATTTATATCCCAGTGATGATCAAACATACTCACATGTACTCTGTCCCATTCATTTTCTAGTATTACAAGAAGGTGATATTACGGAATACGGAACAAAGAAGAAGTGTTTGAGCTTTTCTTGACATACTTGCGTCCAAAACTATACAAGACCTATCAAGACTGATACACTAAGCATGTACATCAGCGCAGTATGAAACGATTACATGGACCTATATGAAAAAGCACCAGTCATTGGGCTCTGGGATACAAACTAGATATTATGCAGCAATCTACCTCGCCAACCGCGTTTGTGAGATGCGCAAAGGGAACCTCAGCTGTTTCGTCCACCTATAACATAAAATTGTAACTGGAGGTTACTGCCGTTAGTAGAATTCTTAATGGATCGTAAATGGAGACATGATTTATGACACTAAAACCCCCCAGACCAAAACACTGACACACCATGAATGCACATTGTTTATAGGATGGTGCGGACCTCAGACTACCTATCCCTTATCACTGTACCACTCGGTGAACGGAATTCAAAAGTATAACTTTATAAAATTGGGATATGAATAAGACTTCAAAGCCAAACCTCCTCCACAACCATAGCAGAAGTTGACGGCCGTGACCTTGGCGTGGCGTAGTCAATCACCTGCAAGAAAGTAGATATAGGTGTCACGCAAGTAAATATCTTAGTTTGACTAGTTTGGCACTCTACTTAAAGGATGTCTCCTAAGAGGTCTCGTCTCATCAGTCTCGCCCTAATTATTACCTCGGTACTGTAACTTACGGAATAACTCTTCCGGTCTTACCTTAGCATTATCCTTAGGTGCTAGCGGGGTATCGCTCGTCGTCAGCAATTGATACAGTAGAGGGTCCGCTTGTGCTGCCGACGGTCGTTGCCTCTTTACGCTCACAAGAAGCGCCGTTTGCGGATCCGCGGTCCGCTTACGGCACACACGAATTAGCGGAGCGCTTACGGACATTATTTACCTGTAAATAAGTTTTTAGTATACGAGGCCCAACTGTTACCAATGCGCAATTCATGCGTACAAGTATGGTATCCCATCAAGGCAGTTGATACTTCAGAAGTCATATTCACCACTCAATCAGTAATTAGAGAGCGAAATACAATTTCTTAGGAACAATCCGTTCCGAAGTCAAACTTCTCTTATCCTCCGAGCCTCCGCCTACGTCAACGACTATCTCTAACACTAACAGGATACACGAAGGAATTCCATTCATAAAAGAAAAGTTAAGGATCCAAGTGCCAGATAACACAATACCTTCAAATGAATCCAAGTCAGAAAATATCAAAAACTTTTATTATAAAACAAAGCGATGCACAAGTAGCGAGGAATAGCATGCTCAATTATACATACAACAAGATATATACTACAAAGAAATGTATATCATCACATGCGAAGCAAGCAAGCCATACAGAAACCTGGCTTTTCCACGGGTACATAAATTCAAATAACGCCGCGGGGATGCCGAACAAAACAATACTCACGAAAAAAAAAAACATTACGTAGGGCAAAACGTCTCCAATCCACAGTGTCAAATTAAATAACTTCCTACCTGAAGGACCAACGGTGCGTTCACAATCTCAGAACCAAAAATACACAGAGAGACTAGAGTTTCTTGGATTGCACAAGAAGGAAAAGAGAAAAGCTAACTAGTGAATGAATTAATAACACTCATCACAAACCACATGACAACGGTAGATACGAAAACTACAGTAGTAACTACAGTAGAAAGTATATATCCCATTGGGATAGGACAAGAGAAAAATAATAACTTCAGACTAAGCAACAGAAAGATTCAGGGTAATAATCTCAATTAGTACTCCGGAGTCTCCTTCCGACACATCATCTATATCGATTATTAATACCACAGCACAAACATCCAAGCTAATCATTCATAAACGCTGAGAGTAAACTACAAACTACAACTTACATAAGACTACACTACAGATATGATCGGTTGTTGGTATACATATTACATATTATGGCGAAATCAAATCATGATATTGAATACGAACTATGAGATTAAATGAAATCACACAATGAAATATCGTGAGTCAGGATCGAACCAGCGACGGGTGGGCCTTGAGAAAAGAGACAAAATGGTGCGAATTTTTACTAATCTTACATAATACCAAAGTTAACCTAAGCTTCCCTCACCAAGCACAGCACTACCAATCGTGAATGGCACAGAGACGCCGCTTGGCGACTAATCATCACAAAATACCGTAATTTGCTACCTACCTACTCCTTCATTACCCGAAACATCTTCTCGAGTAGTGCTGCTTTGGTAGTATCTGACAGGTTCTTATATTCTTCAGTCGACTTCAGGTTCTTGATCTCCTGAGGCGTCTTGAAGGTTCGAATACAAGCGTCCTGCAGTTTTGCAAGGCAATATTGGTCGGCCCAGACAAGCTTCGTCACAATCGTCACCTCTTCCGAACCCATTAGGAATCTGAACAAAACAACAGTTAAATATAAATAAATAATCTCCGTGCAAGGTTGCAAACAAGGCAAAAGTGATCAATTAGGGAAGATGCGGGTTCGATCCCCGCTCGACCGAAACCCCAATTTTTCGTTTGCAACCAAAATTTATAAAATTAGGGTATTCCCTGAATATTTCGGTAATATGTAAAATGGAAGGAGAAAGTGGATGTATATACAACACACAAATAGAGGATGATCGAGAGAGATAGAAACAGAGAAACAAAGAAAGACATGTTCTGCTCCGGCTCCCGCAGGCAACAAAAATACCTACTTTTCACATTCGTCCATCACAAATTGAATCTCGAATTTATCTCCCAATTCGAGTAGGAACTCGACGTTTTCTGCTGAAAGAAAACAATTACTTGAAACTAATTTTAAAACTAAACGCAGCAGACTATTGAAACGGCAAACGGCAGCTACACCGTTTCCTAATTTTTTTTTAACCAGATATGAAATATTTCTCCAGTTTTATAAACATGCACTTGTACGTAATAAACCTATATTACTCTAAACTCGAGGAAACTACGAAACTTGAAATAGAACGACTTTCAATCTTTCAAAACAAGAAAACAGAAAAGCCTTACCAGAAACTTGCTTATGAGACGGGTAGACAACATTGAGCAGTTCGATGAATTCTTCCAGGATTATGTCCTCAATTGGTATCTCCTAAATGTATGCAAGTGTGAAGTTACAGCAATATACACCAACAGGGCTAACCCAAGTTTCTTTTCTCTTTTCAAATCGGGACATGCATTCGCGTTCTACAGTGATGCACATACTTCCTGGTGAAACTATACAATCATTCACGATACAAAGATGCGTATGTAAAAAAATATAGTGTCACTCACACTCACAAACAGAAAATACGCTTTTGTTTATAAAAGAAAGATATTATAAGAAATCCTACCTTCTTCTCCTTTTCGGAGAAATTTGAGTAGAACAATGCATGGAAAACTGGTGAATACAAAGCGAGGTACTGAAAGATAAATAAACTGTGAATATTTTATACCGACGGATAAAAACAATTTTTACCAATTCAACTAAAAGTGCTTCCCGACTATTATGTTCAACAGCCTTGATCAAGTCATAAATTGCGGAAAATAAGGAATGTTTCAAAGAACACTCATAAGTAGCATCGAACGAACGACTTATTGGGTCGTTTCTTGAACCTTGGGGTTTTCATATCCTTTACAACTGTGAATGTGTGCATATACAAACTCACAAAAGGCAGAACTGAGAACATCGATTGTGAGAAATACCAACTATAAAGAATGAAAGAACTCATAGAAATACGACCAGAACTATCGGTTTGTGTTAGGCCGTTATTCCTTACCTTACATTTCTTAACTGTTAAAGGTTAACCACATACCTGTTTGCTGACGTGCAATCTCACTCCATCCAGTACCAGAACTCCATCACTCACATGTTGCTGTGGGGACAAAAATTCGAAGCGGGGGTTTCGCCTGAATTTGGTCATAAAACGGAGCGAAATGGGCATGCAGGGGAGACAAGAAATGACTTACATATAGATCAGATTGTAGGACAAACGGATCAATCGGAATGATCCGATCAGGGAAATAATACACATAAAAAAAATAATCTCATGTCATGTACGATTTGAAATAATAATACCAATATTAATAAAAATAATAATAACAGGAATAATAAATCAAAAATTACTGCTCACCTAACTCCGATCACCTTCTGCACCGTAATTCTGGCTTCAACAACCACACGATCGCCTCGAATGTAGCCCTGAAGATGTACGGAAAATAAACCCCCATTAAATCCCAATTATCAAGACTTGAAGTTGAAGATGTCCAAATTTTGTTCTTTTGCACAATTTTCTTCGATATACTAAAGAACAAAACTTTGAAGTTTCTAAGTTCTAATAGAGTCATCAACAGTTGCTCGCAAGTTACATTTTGCGCAATAGATGACGGTCACCAGACAGTCGGTCTGGTGCCCTTGCATAAATAAACTTCGAAGTATTGAAATCATAAAAACTCAAAAATAGCGAGAAAATCACACCTTTTCCGGATTCAATATCTCCGTCCATTCCATAAACGACGGGAATCCCCAATTATTTGAATTAAAGTTAAATTTGTTGTTGAATTGTCGCGAGAAATCGGGCACATCAGGCTTGTGTGACAGGAGTCGGAACTCAACCTGAAACCACAAAAAAGGTTGACATGCCCATCTAACGGCGCAAAGGTTTCGTCTTTCATCATTATCACATCATTATCGCAGGCACACACCATTCAGGGTATAAATTCCGTGCGTAAATGGAGGTGTTTTCTTTAGCTTGGTGATATACAGTTTTAATAAAACACCATGTTTCGGTCAAATATATTAATTTCGAATTGCTTCCGGAGGTGGTGCGTGCGTGTTTTCACGCTCCAACGCTTACCCCTGCATCATTATCGCACTCGCAACGCGAAGAACAAATCGTATAATGTGAAGTAAGGAATAAAGAAATTGAAATATACTCAAATATAATGAAGAAATTAAAATCTACTCAAATAAAATTAATATCATAATGCTCACCAGCGCATCACAACTCCACAGAGTACTCTCACTCTCCGGATTGCAGTCAATATAAACAGAGAAGAATTTGACGTGAGAGGTACGTTTCGTGCACTCCGTCTTAGCAGCCAGCCTCCTGAAATAATTGAAAATTCAGCTCTATTAGAGATGAAATCACGTATTCCCCCTAACCTTTTTTGACGCCGTAAAATTCGAAACTTCACCCGGAACAAACTCAAACATGCTTCTAATAAAAAAAACCATCATAACAACTCATCTAAATAGAAACAACGGCCAATGCGTCAATAAGAACGAATAACGATACACAAAAGAAACTAAAAAAAATACCCTGCAATTCTGCAATATTTTGGGAACGTCACCATTGTGTGCTTTGGAAACACGGTACCATGCACAGGCAACATAAGTAGCAACCGTAAAAACGGTAACCGTAAAATAATGTTAAAAAAAAGGAGAAAATACTCACCATGGTAGATTCGCAATGCAGTGATAGGATGTGTTTACTTTCGCTCGAAGGGTGGACAGATTCGGAATGTTTAGTTTGATCGATCCCTCTAGTTTCGATTCTACTAAAATGAAAAATCAATACAAGCAGCGGCCAATGGCACCCACATAAAATCAGAAAGAGTTTTTCCTCCAAAATGACCTTTTTATGTCTACAGTATATCGTAAAGCAAATCAATACATCAACAATATAAGGTGCCTTTGATTATATGTTACTTATGTAATCAATGAAGCTTTATTATAAATAAACTACCCACCACTCTCATACAGTAATCCTGCATTTGAATCATCACACGAAACCCGGGAGTACTCGGAGGCGCAATCGCTGGATGAAGGCCTAAAGCAGTAAATAAAGCTTTCTTGCTTTACACTTTATACCCTCGATTTACCCCATAAAGCATCACCCACCCCATACTATCATGGCCTGGTAATTCTTCGCTTCGGAAATTTTGAGGAGAAAAATATATATCTGGAAACTGGTAGAACTCTCGAATCCTGTATCTGGGAATAATTACCATACTTATCCAGTGTTTGTAGTCCGTAATATGGCACAATGACACCCAAAACCACGCATGTCACGGAGCGTCAGAAACACAAACCTGTGTCCTACATGTACAGGAGGATAACAAGGTCTAGGACGTTTCCTTTGGGGAACCATTTTTATTAAATATTGAATAGTTTATTCGGAAAGAATTATCGGGAGGTATCACGTGTACGTGTTCAAGAACGTCAAGAAGCAAAAAAGTAGCGAGCAAGAGTGCAAAGGTGGTGTTCTTGTGGCTGTGGCTTGAATTAGAATACACTATCCAAAACATCATCAGTTATGCCCATAAATAACCACACTGTGCAACACTAATCGTTGGGATTTACATAAAAACATACCAAATACAGAAAAAAGGCAGAAAAACACCCCCATTTTTCAGACCCACCCAACGTGGCCAAGGTTATTCACTCTTACTATGACCACTATCCATGCAGTGTTCAATTAATTAAACCATTAAACGCACACAATGTTTGAGAGTGAGAGAGAGAGAGAGAGCAAGAGCACGAGCAAACGTAATTATCCGCAGATTCAAGTACAAACTACAAACAACAAACCTCATATTATTTCCATTATGTGAGTTGGAGGCCGACGCATAGGAGCTTTGTGCTCCGGAGTGTTGAGTTGGAGATGTCCCCGTTGAAGAATTTCGTTGTGAGGGTAAAGCTGATCCGGATCCGGAACACGGAGAACCTGAAAGTGAACGATGAATACAATACAAATAACATGATGGATACAAATTCCACAAAAACAAAAACTAGCAAACAAACACCGAACAATACAAATTCCACAAAAATAAAACAAACACCGAACAACAATGGTATGTACTTATA
This sequence comes from Pelodera strongyloides, assembly GCA_036852015.1. Taxonomy (NCBI): domain Eukaryota; kingdom Metazoa; phylum Nematoda; class Chromadorea; order Rhabditida; family Rhabditidae; genus Pelodera; species Pelodera strongyloides. The sequence continues at coordinate 158,486 of JAANDG010000168.1, read as the reverse complement.
ATAGCAGTCTCTCACTCAAACGTCATCTCTCACAACTCACAAGACAACTTGGCTACGTACTTACACTTTGCACTCTCTGCGAGTTTGCCCCCCAATGCACAATGTGACAATATTATATTAAACAATGACATGCCATGGTTCGGTTGATATAACCCGGTTCACTTTTATCACTTTTATGCCATGATACAACTACGGCCCATAAATTTCATTTCAACGAGAACAAGTACATAAATGAATAAGTATATAACACACAAGCAAACACACAAAAATAAAAAAAAAAGTACCTGCAAATAGCCGTTTTGGCATTCCCAATGGAGCCTCGAATGGTCGGTTCATATACCGTGCACCACCCTAAAGAAAGGAATGGTTTAGTTGAATACCAAACAGCACAAGGCCGAAAAGATCTTTCGCAAGTTTCGTGTAGCACTCTTACGTACAAACGTACACAAACAATGTTCATTTATATTAAAGAATTAAAACTAACTTGGCCATAGGCCATAGTAACCATAGTTCTAGCTTCAACTCAACTATAGCTAACAATAAGTGAATCGACACGAAAGGAATGAGGACGAAAACTCGATTCATATAAACTACTTCGTTGCAGTTGTAGCATACAGTATAGTAAATTAACATTGATCTATCTATGTTCAAATTTAAACTCACTTAAAAAGTGAAAAATTGATAAATAAAAAAGTTGAATAAAACTTTGACAGTGGTAAGTAAGAAAACTAGAAAGCAACACGAAATCAAAAGAAGATAAGCAAAGTCAGAAAATAAGGAGGACTGTGAAAATAAGTTGAATTCAAGCCTCAGAACTAAAAAGGGCCAATAAACCGTCTTATCGAAATAAAATGTGTTATGTGTTCTAAAAAAAGGCGTGACAGATACAGTGACTGTGATATTTGACATTAATGTGGTGAGGACGGATGAATAATGCAATAAATAAAAATAACGTTCACTCGTTCAGCGTTCAGACAGAAAGAATGAGTTATGAATGAAGTCACAGTTGTGAATGAAGTTAGAGTTAGGATAGAGATCTTTACCTCTGGCTTAAATGTTCATAATTTCGTAGCTAACAACCAATGATGTGTTAATCTCTCATTTCTATGAACTTGAACTGCCTTGTTCTTCCTATGAATAAAGAAGTTAATACACAAATAACACAAAAGATCAAGATGACATTGGAAATTGGAACAATAAACATTGAACTACCGACACGCACAAGACCTTGCTTTCGTGCTACATCTGCCAAGTCTGCAACATACTAATTCCGAAAAAAATTTAAAAAGATAATCCCCAAAACCAATCGATGTTATTTAGTAGGAAACCTTATAAAGGGAGATTATCTGGGAAACCACACATGTCATCTTAATCTAATCTATCGGCATTTTCGTTTAATTGTAATCGTCAAGAACAAGCAGGAGCAAGGCCACAAAGGGACAGGAATTAACATTTAGAAAAGGTCAGCGTTCCAAGAATCGAAGGCTGATAGCTGATAATCAATGGTATTGAACGATTTTCGGATTTAGGGTTCATTAACTTAACATTGGTAGAACGGTTGAACTGAAGTTGACCTCATTACCAAATACCAAGAATCAAGAATAAAGATGTATGTTTAGAATTAGGAAAATAAAATAAAAACTTCTCAAATTTGAATTTTTGAATAGCGAAGTGGTTAAATCACTTTATTTACAAAGTCTGTCCACCTTGGATTGAAATTCGAAATGACCTAATTTCAAGCGCGAAATAACGCTGCTTGCGCAAATATACAGAGGAGAGGCGAAAGGGGGAAAGGGGTGCGCAGTTAAACAATCATTTATCAATAGAGAAATTTGATGATTTCCAGTTACAGATCTAATCACGAACAAATGAAACAGTCAATCAAATCACAGATCAGTTAGACATAGGCCTGACACCGTAAAATTGAAGTACAGAGGAAAACATGCCTATTGCAAGAACAGTTCACAGTTCGGGTCATGCATTCCTCTGCATTTGTGCAACGTGGCGTCTAATTGGGGTCTAGTTTTTATTTTAGTTTTTCCACATTTGCATATGCTGCATATGAAAGCAGGTGTGCGCAATGCATTTCAAAAACCGGCCGGTACTTCGCTTTAAAGATACAAGCCTTAGTTTTATCTCTAATTCAACAATCTAAAAGGGTACATTGTACATGTGATGCGCTTTATGTTGGGGAACTTTTAGTACTAGTTTGTAACATTGTAACGCACAGGCACAAACGCCAAAACAATTCGAAAACAACAATATATGGTGAATTTTTGATAGGAAGCAAATATGGCGGGATACGGAATCCCTAGACTAATTGGAAAGAATATAAACTGATTTTTTGGTATTTAAATAGAGGTTGTCTTTTTATCTTGCGGCCGAAACCTTATAATGTTGCATTTATTATCGAAGCATTTCATTCAATACACACATTGGCATCCGCCTGGAGAAGGACTGAATTTCTTATAAAGCGGAGACATTCAGGTTGGGGGAAATGCACGGTAAAGACAAATAAAGAGGTCGACTATCAACTATCACAGCAAAAAAACGGCAGTAGCACCCTTTAAAGGGAATATGTAGGCCCTTTTTGAAGTTAAGCTGTATTAATATAATGCGTGTTGCCCATTAAGGAAACAATAACAAAAGTTGTCTACAATTACCCACTTAAAAGAAAATCAATTACAAAGCTCGCCTTTTTCATAGTAAACGCTAATTCGGAACCCTTGCATAAATTTGGGTCCGATTGAATAAATTTCAGTTTAAATCGGCAAATAGCAAGATTCAAGATGCAGAGCATTCCAATTTCGTATTTACATATTCATTCGCCTATTTAAATTAACGTCTGGTATGGAAACGCTAGTTTCGCTTTTTTTTTGCTCATTTTGAGTGCCTACATATTCGCTTTAAACTAAGGACCAATTGTACTAAATTCAAAGGTGATACAAACGGACATAGACGCCGAGAAAATAATTTCATACTCACTGCAAACGCAACGGTTTTTATTAATATGGTCCAATAAATAAAAATGGCCATGTTCGGAAGACCTTTAAGGACGAATACAGGTACGTGTATCCCAAGGTGAGATGCTTAGAAGAAGGATATGTCGACCTCGAATACAAGGATGCCAATGTCAAAAGCAATAACAGAGCAGCGTTGACTATGGGCAAAACAAAGCGCCCTATAAAATAAAGGCAAAACTAACTTGTCCTGCCGCTCTAACTCCACTTTGTTGATTTTCGCCTTCGTCTGCTCCGGCTACAATTCCCGATTCAGGGTCTCGCTCCATAACCAGTCAACTGAAGACAGATGCAATGAGTGAAAATGAACGAACGGAGAAAAAATGAAAATAAAGCATAGACGATGCACCCACTCGTCCAAAAGCGCAACTAGGCAAATAAAACAGCTTCAGGATACAAGGGCAGTAATTATAAAACAAAGGAATCATAACAAAGCAACTTAATTAGGAAATAAATAATAAATTTCGAGGCGGAAAATCCTGCGGCGAATTGGACCGCGGCGGTCGCCGCGCGCGGCATACTCTGTATGTCTGCAACACCAGGGGTCATCTGTGCTCCGGTAAGCGGTACGGTAACAGGGAAGGGTATAAAACGCGGTCCTGCGGTCTGCGGGGTCTGCGGTCTGCGGTCTGCGGTCCGCGGTTTGCGGTCCGGGGTCTGCGGTCTGCGGTCTGCAGTCCGCGTCCCACTACGCTTAGTACTGATAATAATTCGTATTCGTAATAGGAAATTTTTGTAGTTTGACCGTCGAGTGAACTTCAGAGTGGGGGGCCGACCCCAAAAAATTTTGTTTCATCCACATGAAACATACGGTCTGGAATGAACTCGAAATGCAGAGTGTGCACTTCTCATAATAAGAGAATCAATACCTAACAACTTAATAGAATAAAATACATCTATAATCTACTTCCAGTCTCTCTCTGTTATGTATCAAAATAGTTTATATTTCCACTATGTTACACTTTTCACTATTTTTCGGTACGCTGTATCTAAGATATCACAAGAAAAATGAACTTTCCCGAGTCCCCGGAAAGACTATCGCTACGGGACGTCAAATGTTTTCCATAAACATAAAAAAAAAACTGTCATATAGTTCGTGTCCAAATAATGACTTCTGCTTTGAGTTACTACTGAAGGTCAGAGTTTTGGATGTACAGCTTGTTTAGATGTCTTATCCAATAGATTTCTATGCGATATATGCATGTATAGGTAAATTATACGTGGAAATGTTTATTGTAGTTTTTTGTAAGCATATATAATAAGAGAGCAATGACGAAAAGATGTACTAGGTACAGATTCCATGACCACGTCGAAAGTCCTAACGATTTTGTTCCCTTTCCCATTGAGCGAGTTTCTCCGCCAATATAGTGCAGGAACTTTCCCAGCAGTGTATAAAGCGCTCAGGATAGAGGGACCTTCTGGAAACATGAGTTAAATACACAGCCAGGCACAAATCCAAATGAAACCGAAATGGTAATATACAATTCTAGCTTAAATAATGCAATATTTGTGTGCAGAATTCGACTACTTTTTATTTATTTATTTATTTATTAAATAACACCGAGGTGTGCATCAAATAATATGATGAATAAAAGAGAAACCAATGTAGATATAACGTAGCCATTGGTACTGTAGTCGATTAGGTACTAGTACTGTAGTGTATCATACAAGTGTTATATCTTGGCCTGCTTTACATAGTTTTGCAAATATTTGAAACTTTGAAAAATTTGAAACTTTTGAAAGGTAGAGCACACCATTTTGGAGGAAAGTTCGAAAAGGCTCTGGAACTGTGGAGAGAAACGAAGTCCGCTTACGTCTGTATATTTTCAGATGCCTAAAAAAAACAATCAGCATAAAGTTCGTTATTTTGCTATAAGAAAGCTAATGCAATCGTGAAATTTCATTTCAAAAAATACGTCAGAGCTCTTTTTGAGCTTTCTGTTCAACCCACACACTTGGAAGTAAACTACTAAACGTGTCACTCAGAGTTGCAAAGAAATTTTGGTACTATTGAACTTGTGCAACCCCAATAATTTTTTTCTGAAATTTTCTAAAACTCCTCCCTAATAGGTTAGCGATGATGCTGAGTCCGAAAAAGTGGTTCATTGTGGGTCTCAGCGCCGTTGGGGCCCGTTAAGGCCCCCTTATGTCCCAGGTCCAAAATTATAAAATTCGCTGAAACTTCTCCACAACATGTTTGCGATGATGCTGGATCCAAAAAAGTGGTTCATATTCAATTTTGAGCCAATTGGGACCCACTTGGGTCCCAGGTCCAAAATTAAAATTAGCTGACACTTCTCACTTCTCCACAATGTATACTTTATAACACTGGTGCTCATTAAGTATTGTAAATCCAGGAAGATGTTTACGCATCTGTCTAACTTCCTAATTTAACTAATGCGCTACAAAATAATATATAAAGTATTCTTTATTAAACTAAGTAAAACTACATCATATAAAATACACTACGACCCTCCTGCTGGAGGTGTTGATCAAGAATGAACACACACTCAAACTGAACAACAGCTGATTTACTATTTCATCAACAAAGAAACAACATATCAAAGCATGAAAATACATTAATCACTAGCCACTACTACTACTTACAGTATGTTATTTCAGGTGGTAAGGCTGATAGGACTTATTCTGGCCAACGTATGACCAAACTCATAGTCTTGCCAACCGATTACTCGCAGCAGCAGGTAATCGGTTGACGTCGTCAGTTCTGCGGTCCCTACAGCATATTTATTCCAATAACATATAACAATGACAACAAGTCCGCATAACAGAAGTAAGCATAGGTAACAAGATGCACGATTCAGAGATGGAATGAATTTACAAAAGGGGATATTCAGCGGTGACTTGGTCCCATTAATGGTAGATTGGGTCGGGGGTTCCTCAGATTGTTTTCTCCAGAGAAATTCGTACATTTAGTCGCGGTATCCTACGTTGTAATACTAATAACCTACATCCATATTTAGTAATTACTTCGAAATATAGTTGACCGTGTCAGACCGTGTCAGATAGCTACTTCACGTCTAATAATCACCAACACGCAGGGAGCCCTCTCTGGCCTCCCCAGGAACGAAATCTCCCAGAGAACCTCCCGAAAAGGAATAAAGTAAACTGATCAATAAAACTATAATTTCAGCGACTCAATTCGTGACAGTGTTCTCAATAGATTACCACTAGATGACGTGCAACTTATGATGCTCCTCTCACAGAGGGTAAGTTTGATTCCGTTGTCGTCAGAAACTTAGTGTACGGTATTTCGAGCTCTTTTTACTTCGGAATCCTGCACCCACCCAAATTCTTGGACTAATCAGAAAACTTGTGTGGCGTGGGGGTGGGGCATTTGTTCAATCAATATAAAGACGGATAGAACGGTTTTCAACACATAACATGGTGCTTACGTTAGCTTTCGCATAATACCCTCTAAAACATGTCGCCCACTGTAGTCATGATTGGGGTCCATGAACGCATGAACCATAACTTGAATCAATCACCTTGGAACACGAAGCATAAAAGTACACAGGAAGTATACTTTCGAGAACTGTGTAAAAACCAGGCCCAGACATACCGTAAGCATAAAATGGTACTGACACCGGTGACATCGCACAAAATGGTCGCGATCCACAGACCGACAATCACGGTCAATCAATAATAACAACAATTCAATCAATAAACACCCCGGCAGCACTGTTTCTGGTGCGCTGACGTGCCAGCTTCCCATTGGAACCTTTATTTTGGGGAAGCTGCACATCAAACAAATCAATAACAACATCACATAATCAATGTAGGGGTGGGACGCATTACACAGGGCCTTGATCATGACCTTGAGCAGCGCAGGTGGGCCAGCTCATACATCTATACCGGGACTATACATGGACCGGTTCCATTAACCATCGGTTGACTCTGCGATTCACCATGAGCCTTAGGTACCGTACGTTCCCTAAATAAATACTAAACTAAGATACTAAATAAAAATAAGATGGCATAATTAGGTACAATTTACATCAAATTTGGAGGTAACAATGACATGCCTATGGTTGTTCATATTTAGGCTCAGCCACTTAACCGTAAGCTCAGATTTATGGGGTATCCATGTATGCGATTCTCACATGCGAAAATGTCAAATGCCTGTCCATGTTTGAGTCAATGTAAATGACATGGTGCCGCAGCGATTTTGAAGCTAGTACGGATCTATTTCAAATAGATGCACCTTCGCTGCAGAACCATATGCGTGTAAAATGTAAAATGGCGTGAACATGGACAAGCATTTGTCACTTTCGCAAGTGCGATCGCAAACATGGACAGGCCATTACGGTTTCCTCCTCCATTTCTTCCCAGACCCCTAGTACCTCTGATATAACGCTAAAAAGTCAAAAGTTTTTGCTCCTTCTTACCTTGATTAAGCGAAAAGTTGGGACACCGAAGGACGACGCATCTGAGTCACGCAAACTACAATCAGAGACTTGAATCTTTCCGAAGAGATTACGTTCCTCCTCACGTGCACTTTGCTCCATGTTGTACATCACCTAAAATTAAAGAGTTGTACTTTTCAGTCCTAAGTCGAAGTCGAACTCAGCGATTATGCAAAATGAAAACGAGAGATGAAAATGCATAAGGGATCGGGAGGTCATTTAGACTAATTTGCATACAATGCATTACAGGTAGGGAGGTGATCGTCCGCTTTGGCGGGGTGTTTTATGCTATGTAATAGGCTAGCCGAAAATACTTTTGTTTTTGCTGGACCTCACCCTGATTGCACTGTGAATTCGAACGACGTTGTCGGATGTCGGACGCAAGCTACCTTACGAAGGGGATACAGTTCCTTCCCCACGGTGCAGTGTGGTGCACAATATTGGATCAGCTCGGCGGTGTACATCCCCTAAAATTAAAGTTATAATTTACAGTTAAGGTTTATATTTAGGCTCAGCCGCATAGTAGTAGTAAGCTCGGACTTATGGTTTCCTTTCTTTCCAAAAACTCGTACAAAATATGGGATGAAAGAACACGATTCTAATACACGATTCGAATGTATAGATCAACGGCGAAAATGATTTTTAAGGGTCAGACCCATTTCAAATGAGCCCTATTTTTGTGACCCCAGCTGATTCTTCGTCTCAAATGTAGAGGGATGCAATTTTTTCCAATTTTCCAGCGTAACATTCACGCAGTTATCAGCAATTTACCATGGCCATTTAGACATACCCAACAATTCATCGCAGTTGTCACGCCCCCTTGCGCTGATTGGAAGAGAACCCAATGCCACGCCCATTAGCATGTCGGCCAACCATCAGCTGAGTGTTGAACATCGCCTAAAATAACATAGAATTTAGAACTAAATTGGAGATAATACAATGACGTGTCTACGTATTTGTATTTAGGCTTAGGCTTATGCTTAGGCTTAGCCGTAAGCTCAGCCCTATGGTTAGCTCCACAATTCCTTGCCAAACAACTTGGCTACGCACCAATGCAAATCTAATAAGTCAAATTGTGCCTTTTACTCCTACTTACCTTGATTGAGCTAGGAGTTGGAGCACCAACAGGCCGACTCATCTGTGGCCACGATCAGAAAACTACGATCCGAAAATTGGAACTTTTGGTAGGAGAGGCACGGTGCACTGTGCCATATCGGTTCAGCTGGTTGTTGTGCATTCGCTAAAAAAAGAGTTGTTATAGTACAGGTTTATATTAAGGCTCAGCCGTTAGCAACAAGCTCGGACTGTTTAGCACTAAGCACTGGTTAGCCTTTCCAAAAACCTCGTGCAAAATGTGTAAGGTGAAAACTGCGTACTAATCGAATTCTAACTTAGCTGCTTTCATTTCTTAGCAACTCAGATGAAAACTGACTACAACTCACTCAGTTTTCGCAAAGTTTAAAAAAACCGACATTTAAAGGGGGATACCTTGTTAAAGATGACCTCCTCCTCCGAGATTACTGTAGACATGTTGTAGACTGCCGCAACGACTCATTGGTACAACACCAACTGCGAGCAATTACCATTTAGTTGTTGCTCTTCTAAAGAATATTGTTTTTACATTAAAAAAACTCTTACAAGCTTTATTGTTTACTATGGATTTTACTACGGTTCTTACTACTGTTATCGCGTAATTTTTTTACCTAAAATCACGGTAAAAATTTAGGGAAAAAAGTTCATGGTTGTGAGTGGAAACTGCAGTGCTTATTTTGAAAGTGGTTTCTAATGTGTATTCTAAAATGAAACTCACACTTAATCGGACTAATCGTCAAAATGCCAAAATTGAGTAATAAACAGATTTGGTAAATTCCGAAGGGTTCAGTGGTTCGAATGCTCAAAAGTTTCTTAAAACATACCGTTCGATCCGATCCATGGTCCAATCCAATGATCCAACACAAAGTTGTAGACGTCCACATGAATCACACGTAAGTTCGATGGACGAAGATGCATAAAATAGACAAATCATGTACAATAAGATACTTAAGATAAAGCAGTTAGGACAAACCGAAATCTGACACACCAACCTGGCTACACCATCGCAGGTACGCCGCATGACAAGAGGACAACAGTTAATTATAAATATTATAATATTCAAAGTGAGCTCAAGAGGAAACAAGCACTGCGCTACTGGCTAACTGCGCTACTGGCTAACTGCGCTCTCCCACTGCGCACTGGGGTACTCGCCCACTGGGGTACTCGCCCGATGGGGTACTCGCCCACTGGGGTACTCGCCCACTGGGGTACTCGCCCACTGGGGTACTCGCCCACTGGGGTACTCGCCCAATGGGGTACTCGCCCACTGGGGTACTCGCCCAATGGGGTACTCGCCCAATGGGGTACTCGCCCAATGGGGTACTCGCCCAATGGGGTACTCGCCCAATGGGGTACTCGCCCAATGAGGTACTCGCCCAATGGGGTACGCGCCCACCGGGGTACTCGCCCACCGGGGTAGTCGCCCACCAGGGTACTCGCCCACCAGGGTACTCGCCCACCGGGGTACTCACCCACTAGGCAAAAATCAAACAAAATTTGGACTATATTGCGGCGTGCTAACCTAAAAGAGACAGCTAGAGCGCGAATAAAACATGATAATTTTTGCCTAATATAATGGGGTTTCCAAGTATCAGGACAAATTTACCGTATTTTACGACTTCGCGAGACCTATGTATTAATTTCACATGTCAAATATTCAATTCAGGGAAAATACGGTAAATGTTTCTATACTTGGAAGGGAACGCACAGTTGTTTTTGGCATACATGGAAACCCCGTTATGGGTCTCGATGTATGGCAAAAACAGCGCATTTTGCTTCCAAGTATCAAATGTGCATCTCGTGTACGATTTTGCATACACCTTTGAAAGTTTGAAAATGCACCATTGATAATACTAGAGGAGGCGAAAATGCACAGTTTATGCACGCTCGAAAAAAATAGTCCTGTGGCTACCGCTGCGGGACCATTTTTTGGCGGTCTGTAGTTGTTCTCGTGTAGTGCCAATCTACGGTAATTAAAGCCATACTTGGAAGAAAAAATCGGCAATTTTTGCAATACATCGAGACCCCCTTATGCAACACTGACCGCATACTCCACATCCTTGTCCTTGAGCTCCACATCGTCCTGGTACTCATGCTCCTTCTCGTGCTCGCTCGCATCCTAGAGCTCCTTCGTTGTTGTGGATCTCCAACTCCACCAAGTTATAGGATCAGGACCTCACATACTGGTGGTCTTCATCGATCCTAAAAAAAGTGTATTGTAATTTATAAATGTATCAAAACTTATAAAGAAGATGGGAAGGGGCGAGTGGGGAGGTAGCAAGTACACAGGAAACGATATAATTGCCGAAACCACCAAAAAAAACCGTCGTTGGCCCATCACTAAATGGCCATCTCTTGACTGGTTGGTGACCAACTCATGACGGTTTTCAGTCACGAATTAGTCACGAGCTAGTCACCAAATGGGCACTCCCAAAAAAAACAGTAAACCGTATCGACATGGGCTCGCCCATCTTTTATGTAAGTCAGCGGGTTGATCATATCATGCTTAGCAAACAATAGATTGCAAATATGGGCGCAAGGTAGACATGGGGCCATTTCATAAAAGTATATAAGTTGGCATGAAAATTTCACGCGCCAATGTACGTTCAGGGATGTTTCTAAGCAATCTGAGACCCTTAATCAAAAGAAGCATATCAAATTTACAGTAAGAACAGTTGCTGTCGGTTTTTAGTTGTCCAAATAAAAAAGAGATCAACTCAAACTTTTCTCATGCAAATTTAGATAATTATCGCATGCTAATATGATTATTGAAAATTCACCGGCGCGCTCTATATGAAACGTTCTTTGTGAAACCATATTACTGTAGTTATGGGGCTAAGCAGCAGAAAGGCAAATAAACGAGAAACGAAGGCGAAGGCGTGAAGAAATAGAAGAGAGCTAATGATACACTAGTTACTGTAATGCTATTACTGATTATATAAAGCACTCACAAACCCACCGCTTCTTGTCCTTGAGCATGAGCACGATGTAGTCCTGGAGCTCCTTCTCGTGCTCCCCCTCATAGAGCTGGTCCTCATTGGGACTATTTGGTCTCCAACCAATTCATGGCTAGTTTTCACGAATTGGTAAACAGACTCATCAAACCTAAAAAAAAAAGCTGTAAAAATATGAGGCGAAAAGAGCGAAAACTGCGCATTTTGCTTTTTTTTCTACAAATTGAACAACCTTAGGGCTTATATTTTGAAAGCGGCTTCTAATTTTGGTATCCGAAGCGAATCTCACACACATTATGATTACATACCATAAGATAACATTTATTACGACAACAAAGTATCGCGCAAGATTTGACAATATAAGGCCACTAACAGCGATTAAGCCTCATAATGTCGATATTGACTACTAGACAGACTTGGCAAATTCCAAAAGGTTGAGTGTTTCGAATAGAACAGTTTCTTAAAAAATACCGTTAGATCGTCGATGTGATCCAATCCAAACCTGTAGTCGTTCACGGGAATCCATGAGAGTTCGATGGACGAAGGTGCATAAAAAAAGGTAAATCATGTACGATAAAGAGGCTAAGGTAAAATAAGGTAAAATAAGATAAAGCAGTTAGGACAAACCGAAATCTATACCCCAACCCGTGTGTTTTTTCTCTCTTGTTTGTATAAATATGTACCTTCTTTATGGAATGGAATAAAGAGTAATAATAAATAATAAAAAAACCCTAGCAGGTACGCCGCATGCCAAGAGGACAACGATTACTTGTAAGAATATTCAAAGCGAGCGCAAAGGGAAAGAACCACTAGGGTACGCACCCACTGGGGTACTCGCCCGCCAGGGTACTCACCCACTGGGGTACTCGCCCAATGGGGTACTCGCCCGATGGGGTACTCGCCCACCGGGGTACTCGCCCACCGGGGTACTCGCCCACCGGGGTACTCGCCCACCGGGGTACTCGCCCACCGGGGTCCTCACCCACTGGGGTACTCACCCACTGGGGTACTCACCCACCGGGGTCCTCACCCACTGGGGTCCTCACCCACTGGGGTCCTCACCCACTGGGGTACTCACCCACTGGGGTACTCACCCACCGGGTTACTCCCCTATTAGGCATCAAATAAAATTTTGGACTATTCACATAAAATATCCCAGATATTACTGCGTGCTAATCTAAGAGAAAGAGCGCATGATACGTGATCATTTTTGCCTAATATAATACAACACTGACCGCATACTCCACCTCCTTGTTCTTGAGTTCCACATCGTCCTGGTACTCATGCTCCTCCTCGTGCTCGCTCGCATCCTAGAGCTCCTTCTTTTCGTAGCGGACACCCGACCAGTCACACTGGATCAAGACCTCATAGACTGGCAGCCCACCACGATGCTATCTTCATCAAACCTAAAACACAGAAGGATTGTAATTCAATACAGAAAAAAGTATCAAAACTTATTAGAGGGGAAAAACAAGTAAACTCAGCAGATTGATGCTAACATGCTAAACAAACCATAGAATAAAAATATGTACAACGGTAAAGCCGTAAAGTTTAATTTTCTAAATCTAAAAGGTTTCCGCACTTCAAGTTGCGTTAAAGGATGCTGCTACTAAACCTAGGAGCCTTAGTATTAGTCAGTCAAGCATATTAAATCTACAGTTATTTTCGCGTTTTTGTTATGACTAAATATACAAAAAGAGATCAATTCAGCGTTGCAAATATACAGAATGGGATCATTTCCTTTTGCTAGTTGATTCAATAACCAAAAAAAAAGACATAAATTGTTATTGATATGAGAAAAAATGTGAATAAGAGTAATGTTGCATAGACTAACCGAAGACTGCGCACATGAGATTCCACATTAGCATAAATTTTAACGAAACGTTTCACAAATTTTCTCATGTTAATATTTATGCTAATTAGTAATATCGAAAATTCACGTAATATATAGAGGATAGAGCTAATGATACAATGGTTATTGTAATTCTATTTTATAAAGAACTGACCCACACACCGCTTCTTGTCCTTGAGAATAATGTGGTCATGGTACTCGTTGTCGGGCTCGCGCTGGAGCTGGTACTCCTCCAACCAGTTCCTGGATAGTCGTCAAAGACACTCATCAAACCTAAAAAAACGAAGAAGCATGAAATAAGAGCATTATGGATAAAGTACCGAAAAAGAAAATAGTTAAGAGACATAAAGCATTATGGATAAGGAAGAAAATAGTTGAGAAAATTAGCCAAATTCAAGGCCCAAAATATATCAGGACAGAGTGAATTTATCACGGTAAATGTTAAAATGTATGAAATGAATAGCAAATATGAGAGTGGAAAGTTGTGTACACCACACACAGATCAACAAAGACAGCACGTGTGATGTTCCATATTAGCATATTAAAAACTTGAGCGCAGACCTTTTCGCATGCTAATTTGGGTAAATTATCGCATGCTAGTGTTTATGCTAATTGCGTGCGATAAGGTGCTAATGGGGCACTTTTTATTGATTAATTGATTATGTGGGAAATGCACGTGATGGGAAATTACATATGCAAGTATTACTGTACTCAATTACTGTAGTTATGGAGGGAGGTACTGTAGTTACGAGGATTGTAAAGAGCGAATAAGGAATACGAATAAGGGAGAGGAAAAAAAGCAAAGAGAAACAGAAAATCAGGAGAAAAGGGAGAGAGAGAGAGATGACTTACTTCCAAAACAAAGAACTGACCAACCCTGTAGACTACCAGAGCCTCAGTCGGATTTATCCCGAGCTACAGAGGAGCAGCTAAAACGTCAGCAGCATGTTCACCGCCTTTGGTTGCAGCTAAAATACAATAAATGCAACTTTGTAAGTATTAAGCATAAGGGTATACATACAACAAACATACTGAAAAAGTTTACCGAAGAAGGAGAGATATGATGCGTGCAAAACACAAATAGATGAAAACAACATACATCAAGCCTCAAGCTGTGGTCATCACCGGATTTTGCTTGAGTGATTACAAGTGTAGCATTAAATAGCGTCATTTATAAGCTAATTTATTCGTGAGTTAATTTTCGAAAAGGTCGAAAAGGGTTTGCCTACGTTCCAGAAAAAAATCGATAAATAATCGTGCGAACAATTATTGCACAGAGAACCTCAGGCAACTGGCAATTGCATTTGCATGTAATTGTTCCTGTAAATCCAAAAGAATGATGTTGAGATTGAAAATCAAAAAGGCGAAAAACACATACAGCGTGGGCTTTCTAAAACTTATTTTTTGAAAAAGACATTATCGGGACTAAACTAGTAGGGCGCGGGCGCACCCTGAGTGCCAAGGGCATAAGGGTGTGCAAACAAAAACGTTTCCGTGCTGCCCTATTTTCGCGCACGCTTGGCACACATGTGGCACACCCCGAGTAGGTGGGTCAAATGTGCACATCAATCTGGACATAGGTTGGTGGCCAATTGTGAGCGCACACCAATGATTCTAAGCCAAGGGGGAGGATATTATTTCGTTCCCTACAAAATACTTCGCTCACAAAAAAAAGTAGCTTATTTCCAGTTCGGGTAGTAACTTATTTCCAAAATAGTAGCTGCTTCCAGATTGTTAAGTGTGCTTAAGTGGGGTACGCTAGTTTTCTCCACTTTTTTCAAACTTCATCCTACTGCTTATCTTTGGAGGTCCAAACCAATGGAAGTCCTGAAGACGCAACAAGTTCGACCACTAAAGTGATCGATGTGGAAGATACCAGAAATAATGTGGAATCTTTCAAGGTGCGGAATTAACAGTGAGCGGTGGTAGGAAGAAGGGAATGGAGAAGGAAAGCGGAAGGGAAGTATATGGAAACACTACTGAGGCCACATTCACCACTCCGATTCCCTCGGGGAAATATTCCCCAGGGACCGAAAATAGCATTCTAAAGTGAGACACGCAGAGAAAAAGACGGGGATTTCCCCATGGGGAATTGAGTGATGAATATGGCCTCTGTACTTGACTGTGAGCACGTTCGATAATCAATGATGATCGAATGTGCCTCTGCGGCAAGTTATAAGCGGCGTACACTGTATGAGCCATCGTTGAATAAAGCAGCGCGCTTTTGAAGCATAACATATGGGAGCCTCCCCGGTTGGGAGAATTTGTCTCTACGTGACTCTGATTCTGTTCCGTCTCTTTCTCGAACCTCCCACTGGGAGCTGAGAGCTATCCCGGTGTTCGTGCATACGGCCACTGGTGATGAAAAAAGGTACCGTACACTAAATTTATATTTGGTTGGGAGTAACCAAATGAAGCTGCTTATTATTGTCACAGTCACAATATAGTAGGAATTTAATTTGATTTTCATTAGATATAGGAAGATACATGAAGAAAAATAAATAAAAAACGCGGTACTCTGAATACGCGGTTGATCTTCATTTCCTAATAACTCATCCTTCATACTATGAATGACGGTTTTCACAGTCACGCTTGAGCAATCCTGCACTTTTCTCCCAGGAAAATTGGGGAAGTTTTTCTTACGTGAGCCCTCTAAGCCAACACTACTTTTCATGCAACCAAAACCTTTGGTACCCACTTGAAGACCTGTCGAACAAATTTTCTAGAAACCCGTCATTACCTGGTCAGCATTTGGTCAGTGACGATTACCGAATGGTTTTCAGTGAAAACCATTTGGCGACCGGCTGCAGACGGTTTTATGTGGTCTGGGCAATTAATTCAGTTTTCCTGGGTATTAAACATTATATTAAGCCTATGTGTATTAATCGTTATACGTTGGAAAAAAAAATACAAACTACAGTAATACGTAAGTTGGGGCGTGACGCGTGACTGTGGTAACGAACGCATGGGCGGTTTTTTACAGCACGGCCATTTGCAATGTGGACCGCGTTTTATACCCTCCCGGTAACTGGCAACCCACCGAAATACTATATTGGAAAGCAAAGGCATGAGTACAGTATACCTCGCAGTATCAGTGCTAGTTATACCGAGTTATATCAGTGCTATGGTTGCAAGGGCATGCAAGGTGCCCACTTTCACAGTAGTACGCGTAATGGATGAATGCAAAAACAAATGTTTATTCCCTGACTATTTTGACCACTAATTCGACTGCAAGCACCGGCAAAATCAAATGTAATAAATGGACCACAAATCAAATGTAAATCATTTGAAAACTACGAGCTTATTATTTAAGACCGGAGAAGAGTGCGGAGACGCCGAAGAAACGACGTCTTACGGTCGAATACATATTTCAACAAAAGTTTTTCTAATAAAAGACGTTATCACCGAGATTGTAATTTGTTTTACTGTTATTACTGTACATTTCAATCTATCCTAAATATTACATCACAGAGGTCTAATACGATAGCTCTGCAACTATCAAACATACTACTGTAATTAAAAAAAGAGTAAATATACAGCGAAAGAAGAATGAACCTATGCTATAACATCAAATGTACATAGGTACGTGTTGAACATCACTGACTTCATTACGGAAAGTACGAGATTGTAATGTATGTGGAACTACAGTAATCGACAGATCATTTTAGACTACAATATTATGCCTGCTCCAATTCGATGAGTACACCACCGCAGTCCTTTGGATGTAAGAATACGACCGGTTTGTTATGTGCTCCAATCTTTGGCTCCTTGGAAAGAGCACGGATTCCCTTCTCCCTAGAAATACATGCTATTTAACACTCGAAATAATATACAATAAAACCTTTTTAAATGGAGGTGTTGTGTTTCGGCTCCCGGAATAGTTTATAAGGGCATGGAATAACGATGTCTCATACACAAAGTTGGAATAGCCTGAAGTGATTGTTATATCCTACAGACGTCTATGCCCAGAATTGGCCAGAATCAGAATATGTACACTTTAGTTTTTCGAGAATTCGGTCAGAAAAGAAGGCATAAAGAGCAAGAATAAACACAAACAAGCTCACTTGACTGCATTCATAGCCTTGTTGATATCGTTTACTTCAATGCAAATGTGATGCATACCACCATCCTTGTTCTTGTTCAGGAAGCTCTAAACCAGAAAAAAGGGTATAATTGCTTTCCACATAAGTTCTCACCTAGTATATGCCGTTGGTAGGTGAACTTACAACTTAAAGTGAGAGACACTAATACGACTTTGAAGTCAAATTGCCACTGTGTTTATAGGTTGAGGTTCCACTATTCCACAATGCGTGTTTTTGAGCTAATCACATACGAATCAATAGTATAATCATCATCGCCTACACTAAGACACCCAATCGATATGCTAACCTGAATGGGACTTTTCTCCCCGTAGGGATGCAGTAGCTCAATCTTTGAGTTCGGCAACTCCACGAAAACAGTATACACACCATGCTCGGGTTGAGGCTAAAATAATATCATTTTATAGGATAGCAATAACTGTGACTACCTGCTAGTGGTGGTCGTGAACTACGACTAGCCTGTGTTGCATTATGGAAATACATCACGTCGAAATGGTCGAAAATGAAGTACATTCTTCCTGGGGTACTATTATTACATACTTCAGCAAGTAAGGGCGCGTTCGGGATACTTTCCGAAAGGAAAACATGCAAATTTCCTGGAGAAAGCTCACAATACAGTGTGAATAGCATGCAAAAGTTAAAAACAATTGCATGGGAAAGCTTTTTGCATGTTAATTCATACTGTATTGTGAGCTTTCTCCAAGCATTAGAACCTTTCGTAAATGTCCATCCCGAACAGGAAATTTGCATGTTTTCCTTTCCTATGTGCGCGAACGAACCGGGTCCCGTTCCGGCTAGACCTTACGAACCGGGTCCCGTTCCGCCTGGGCGGCTCGTATTACTGTACGTACCGGTACGTAAAACGAACCGAGTCCCGTTCCGGGTTCGGAACCCGGTTCGTTTGCCTCGCATGCACTTTGCATGTTTATTTATCTTTCTTTTTTTGGAGAATGCTCAGCTTTTCGACTTGTTCTTATTTTTGTTCGTTTTCTTCGAATTTCTATATTATTGTTTGCAACAGGTAGTCATGTGCATGTACCGCTTCGATGAAGACATGGAACGAGGACGATGAAATGAAATAATACGCTTTATGGTATGTTTAGATCCAATAAATAGCTTTGCATTTTTATAACAGTTTTCTTTACTACACATAATATTTCAGACGTCTGCAACAAAGACTTCGACTGCTTCGTGGCGGTACCGGAGTTCGGCTGGATAGAACTGGGCTGGTTATTACGGAATAGCGACGCTATGGAGACAGATCGGTATGTATGTCTTAAGTTTTACAGTTTATAAGTACAAAATTCTTACAAACACGTGGTGTCATTTTCCAAAGCTACGAGTTTTTGTAATTTCGATGTTCTCTTCTATTTTACCTATATTCACACATGTATTTTGCTAGGGAAACGTGACTGCTCGCTTCGAAGAAGAAGGAAGGGAGGATAATGATATAAAAGTAAGTTTTATGGATGACCTATTGAGAAGAACTGACTATTTCCTGGATGTTCTTATATGCGTATTCCTTCAGGCTTGAGCAAGTGCAACCGCGCCAGTTTTGGACCACGATAAACACCAATATTTCGGCAGGATGGAAGAATGTACGTATTTGTTGTTTTAATGTATTATTATGGGGCAGAGGTTCGGTTTCATTCGCATTTCTGTGACGACCTGACGACTGTCTTATACTCCCATTTTAGCGCATTTTCTCTCACTCAACCGTTTGCGAGCCTGTGCGATGTGAGATATGATTATTGGGATTGAATATGAATTCCAGAAGTTGTGAAGGTGAGACTTGCACTTTCCTGTTGCTTTAGGATCCATGGGAAGCCTTATATGATGGTCATATATATTTTCCACATTGTTGTTTAGGACACGATCGGACGCTTTCAACTGCACAACCGACAGAAATGATCACTGACACGGAGTGGTAAAATAAATGCGATTACACAGACCACAGACCCATGTGCTCGGCAACGCAAACTCCAGGTTGGTGACTTTAGATCACTGGCTACTTCTCGGCTAGTGCTGGGTAACCTCTAGCGCTTTTTACATGGTGAAATTGCCGATGGGGGGGGGGGGCTAGATTTTCTGCTAAATGTGGTCTAATACATACGTGAGAATTTTTCTGCTTATTGAAAGCGAGAACGGCGAAAAGCCTATATTGTTGTACCGCCAGTTAGGTGCGAAAAGCTTGGCTTGTACCTAGTAGCTACCATAAGAAATTCTCCAATAGAATCTTTTATTTTTGGCTATAGTTTCTAGGCGTCATAGTGGGCAAACAAATGGAGTTTTCTTCACTTTAAATAAATTATTCAGGGATGACATCGTACGTGAGGATATTAACGCGACGGATTCTGCTTCACTGCAACGCTTCGTGCTTCGCAACTTGCAAGAAATATCTGCAGCATCAAGGTCGGTGTGAATTTGTATATGTTTATTAAAATATTCTTCGACGCGCACAACCCTTTGGGGCATGTAACGAATATTACCTCGTTTGTTTGAGCCTAAAGTTATTTCCTGAATTTGGGAATGAACACCAAATAAGATGGTGGGACTAGAACTCTAATTTGCAAGCCAATTTTATGAGCACTCATCACTGGAAACCCGAATTTGTGATATGCTATACGCAGTGTTATTTCCGTCTTTTGTACTCATTGGGTTCATTTTCCTGACAATTAAACACATCATGCTAAAATATGTCAAATCTAGATGCAGTTGCGATGGCGGAACGCTCGGCTAATTGGTTCCACGACATTCTGACCACAGGTCCCGACATGCACGGATGCCACATACAGCACACAGCACAGCCAGAAACCCTGAAGTTGTGGGAACGAGACGATACAGACAGACGGCTTTAGCTTTAGAAATATACTTGTTGGGTACTAAATGAGGTAATTAGTACGCAAACTGTTTATAAGTTAAGAAGTACTTCACAGGAAAGTGAAAACTCCGATTTCGCCCCGATCAAGGCCCGATTTTTTGAGGGACTTGATCGGGGCGAAATCGGGGTTTTTGGTTTCCCATATACACATCCTCCACTTAGAATTAGTGGGAAAATTTCTGGAAGCATTTGAACACTACCTCGTCTGTGCAACCTATAGCTATTAGTTCAAGTAATTTATTCGCGAGTTGTTGGCTATTTTGTATGTTGTTAGGTATTTAGTTTATGTTAGATATGATATGTAGATATGATAGTATGCTAGATAGATTTATGTTATATATTTAGTTACTATTTTGACTTGTAGATTAACTCTTGGCATAACTCTGTTGTTTAATTTAACCGCGTTACATAGTTTGATTATTGTTGACGTCGCAGTTATGTAGCTGACTTTACCCTTATTATAATTGTTTGCACTCATTGTCAGTTTACTGATATACTGATATACTCACTTAAAGTGGTATTCACACATTTATTTACATCATTAACATCATTACGTTTCCATAACATTTTCCCATATCTTATAACGTTTTGTAATTTCATGTTTGCCGTATGTATAATTTGACATTGGAGTCTTATAATAAAATATTCTAAGTGATTTCTTTAATTGGCGTAAAGTTAATATTGTTTATTATATTTTTCAAGCGGAAAGGGGCTGGGCGCGATTCTGCACTTTATAAGGTGTTTTCTAAAATACGTCGCGGCTACCGTAGCCAAGTACTGTGCCGCACGGTATCCGACCCAGCAAAAAACCTGGTACGCGATCCGGAACGCGTACCGGGTTTTCTACCTGGAACGGGACCCGGTGCGTAAGCCGACCAGAGTCGGAAAGAGCATCCCGAACGCGCCCTAGGGACTCACCACAGCATCAGACACTTTGGCTCCAAGATTCTTATAGAACTGGGATGCTTTTTCGAGGTCTGGGGTAGCGATGGCCACATGGTTCAATCGACCTAGCATGTCGGCAAGGGGATGCGAGGCCATTGTCTAAAATCAATTGTTATTCGTGGCAGTAACAATGTTCAGAGATATATAGTAATAGAAAGAAAGAGAACAACACTGCGTAATTTTTTTCCTTGGACCAAATCAAACTCGTTTCATAATCCCGGAAATCTGAAATCACATCTCAATGGTTAATGCATACCCTTTGGGAGGCAACCGTCGTAATCTTTTTGAATAGGCTAAGGGTGCGCATGGAGTTCATCCTGAAAAGCATATGTGTACCACTTTAGAAGCAATTAAACCGAGTCGTATAAGTATACAGGGACAAGAACAACAGGGAAATGCTATGATTGGAAACTGTAGGGTTCAACAGCGCAAGCGCAATGATAACAACTTAAAGACGAGAGTGGAGTTGCATTGCCAGACGGTCGATAAACATGGACGGGCATAGAAAACAACTGCCGTGAAGTCTGCACTATCTCAAATCGCACGTAAACAACATTTCTCTCCATTGTTCAAACCCGGAAGTTGTCCTCTAAACTACATGATGCTACAAATTGCAATGGTCACGATGAATAACAGTATGAAAATAGTGTGGTAAAGTAGGAGAGGCGAAACATGCAGAGAAAAAGTATCAATTTAGTATCGATCTAATAAATATTTAAACTCAACTTAGTATCCATAAGGTATGTAATTAGCAACAGTCTCACTGAAAAATTCCTAAAAAAATCATTTAGTAATGGTCTAGTCAAAATCTAGTACAGACTTAGTAGCTGTTCTGAATGCCCGTGCGTTGCTAGATTCTACGTTCTTCAGCGCCCCTAGCGCCGCCCGGATATCGCTACTCGCCCCTAGCACCGCCCGCCACGCCCCTTTAGCCGCCCCTAGCGCCGCCCAGACCACGCCCACAAGCATCGAAACCGTTCCGCATGTGGAAAGAAGTATACTAGATCAATGCTGACACGATACTAGTAAATCTCTATTTGTATACTAAAAAAACTTGAAAATTTTTCCCGGATTTTGTGAATTGCTTTGTTTTCCATAATGTTTTCCTTATCTTTGTTGTTGTTGTTGTAAGTGGCCAATTTGCTACTTTTATCGTTTCTCTCTTTACATGGCTTACATGACATTCGGAACTCAAATATTGAGACCTGTTGCTCCCGACCGTTCATGCATATAATGCGTTTTCCGCCGGTGACTAATTTAATATTTTGGTGTTAATTTATTGGTTATCTTTATACAATTCCTTCCAGTATTGACGTCTTCTTGATTCGGCAAGCAGGAAAGATGTCTGTAAACCAGTTTAATCGACCGATGGGTGAAGTCTCCGCTTCCAGATGATAACTAGACAAGGCAGGTTATTTTGCGTTATTTTTCAACTCAATACGTTTATTGTTTTGGGAGTTGAAAGTGCTTTTGATGTAGCGAGGGATTCAAGGCGTCGTGTTGGTTCATTGTTGAGTGTTGCTGTTATTTATAACTGTATATCGCCTACATTTTAGATGACTTCCCTGGCACGGCGGTGAACCTCTGACACAAAAGGGAGTGGAGCAAGAAGCGAATCTAACTGTTCTGTGATTGCAGTCCTACCGGATAATGTGTGCAATGTTTTTTACTGTGCTTTTTGCTTTTTGAATAAAGTTTTTCTTTGCCAATTTCTCCTTATTTGTGATGTATTTGTCGTATTTGTGTTGTAATTTGTTACCGTAATTGAGGTGGTATTGTAGTGGTGACGCTATTTGTGTCTAGAGAATGCATTATAAATCATGGGTGCCTACCATTGTTAGTATTGTTCTTTCGAGTTCCGTTGATTCGTTTAAAACCCGCATTGACGAGCTTGATCTAATCGAGCTTTATGAAGTAGCAAATAGAAACATTCACCCTTAGTTATTCACTTGTACCTTCATTCCTTTGTTGTACATAGTTTTTGTCGCTTGTTATATGCGCTTTGTTACTCATTGTTATTTGTTTTGTTGTTGTTGTTATATTATTATTGTCGTTTTTTTTTGTCTTCCGCTTTACTTCGGTGTACACTGAATAAAGTATTCATATACCGTAGTTGCTACACTATTTGTAATATGGCCCCTCGCAACGCGTCCGCTCGCGTTGCTACCCGCCCCTAGCGCCGCTTGGCTACCCGCCCCTAGCGCCGCTTGGCTACCCGCCCCTAGCGTCTCCGTTCACTCGCTAGGGGCGGGTAGCCGGGCGTCGCCCGGGGCGGTAGACTTTCAGAGTTGGGCATCGCTGAAATCTTCGTTTTTCAAACTTTCGTTATTTCGCACATTTTTTATATTTTGTTATTTCTAACATTTGTCTTTATAAGTTTGTACTCTCAGCCGGCCTTTAGACTGTGTGCACAGCCTCTGCAACCTCATTCTCGAAATTCCACCTGTGTCCAAAACCGGTTCTTGCAGGTGGTCCATCATTTATTTGGTATTTTCGGACTTCTTGGTATTACAGATACTTCAGTGCCAAGTCCCTTTTTTCAGGATGGGCACCAAGCTGTCGGTGAGTTTGGAAGGTGCTTATGAGCCGAACATCGCTCCTCGCATCGACCGCCCGGCCACCTTCGATCCTCAATATGGATTCGACCGTCCTAGGAAGGTAAATTACTAATAACAATGAATAACAAGGTTGGTGGGTAAAGTGTTATTTCTTGGATGTGAATGTGTGTTAATGGTTGGCGCGGAATACACCGTATCATCCGTTGACCAAACAGCTTTACGTAGAAGGTTTGTCGCAAATTGTCGGACGTGTTCATTTATTTATTTTGTTCAAATAACCTTAACCTTTCCTTTTTGATTGAAGGTTCGCGAGATGAAGGCCACATGGGAGGAAATGGAACAATTCAATCTGAAGCCTGGCCAAAGAGACTACTGTGCGCATCACCTTATTGATCTAATGAAGTGTCAGGTATGCTTGCCTTCACGTGCTAAGTGCTAGAGTGTAGAATAGGGTAATGTTGGATGTGGAACAAGGTGCTTCTTTTGTAAGCCATGCTTATCGTCACGTGCTAAGTGCTAGAGTGTAGAATAGGGTAATGTTGGATGTGGAACAAGGTGCTTCTTTTGTAAACCACGCTTATCGAGCACATTAGTACCGAATTAATTCCTTGACTGTTCTTACTACTACAGGACAAACTGCAGCTGCTTGAGCTCCTCAGTTCTGACACTGAGCACTGTGTTCCAAGTTCTACTACACTACGATATAAGCCTCATAACGTGGCTACTTCAGTAAAAGCACGAGCCGAGTTACCCGAGTTAACAGCGGAGAGCGGTGTTTTATAATTGGTATATGATGTCATATTCAGCGAGCAAACGCTCCGTTTGCCGGTCACGCATGCGATTCGCAGCGCGGTGCTTGGGACAAGTGTGAATACGACGATCATATTTCCCGTATCAAGGAGTTCGAACGTGAGAGGTTAGTGGACTTATAATTGCAGTGTAATGTGTAGTATTGGGTAGAGAAGTTCCCCAACGTTGGTAGTTCGTGTCCTCTTCCCTTTTACTAAATCAGTGCGCACCAAACCAACTACCCTTGGATTGGCTTTGACCATCTCCAGAGGTTTCCAAAATTTGCATACATATTTGAGTATACATTTTGATTTCGCATTGTTTGTTTTTAATCCTTCAAAGGCCATATTCTATATTCACCACTCAATTCCCCATGGGGAATTACCCGTCTTCTTCTCTGCGTGTCTCACATTAGAACGCTATTTTCCGTCCACAGGGAATATTTCCCAAGGGAATCGGAGTGGTGAATATGGCCTCTGGATCTAGCATTTTCATAAAATAAATACAGTGCAGCGCATATGTATACGGGCACCCAAAAAATCGTGTTTCTACTAGGTTTGGAGGAAATCTAATGCAACCACTAAATCAAGCATCGCCAAAAACCCAAACAAAATGATTTTCAGCAAAAAGAATAAAAAAATTATTTAATTATATTAATTTTAATGACGCCAAATTGTAAGTCAAAAAATGAAATCCAGAGCTCGCACAAACCATTTATATGGGCTTGTAGATCTTTTCATGGCGAGAATTTCTGTAAAAAAATTATAATTTTAGGCGTACTCCGAAGGAAGTTACGGCGTCTTGAAGTGCGCTCGAATGAGCTGTTTTGATCCCTAGCGTACCCCTTAAACTAAGCTTCGCAATTGCCTAACTTCAAGACGCCGTACCGTCCTTCGGAGTACGCCTAAAATTATAATTTTTTTACAGAAATTCTCGCCATGAAAAGATCTACAAGATGATGTGGGTGGTTTTTGCGGAATCTGGATTTCAGTTTTTTTACTTACAGTGTGGGACAATTAAAATTAATATAATTTAAAGAAAAAATTACTATTTATGTTGAAAATCATCCTGTTTTGGTTTGAGGGCATTCTTGATTTTAGTGGTTGCGTTAGACCTTGTAGAAACACATTTTTTCGCCCCTGCCTCAATACTTATGACGCGCGTTTGTTGGGGTTTCGTACCCTAATTGTCCCTAATTTGCCTGAAACTTCTGATTTTTTGCTGAATTTTTTTGTCACTAGGTTTTTGGCCATCCCCGATTTGGTAGGATGGTTGATTTTCCCAAAAAGTGCTTTTTAGTACTAGATTTGGGGGTGCCCGGATACTTATGACGCGCACTGTATATGGCAAACGATGAATCCTTATCCTTCTTTCGTAAATGCATTGTACTTATAAAAACAATTGTTTTGCAGGAGATTGCTGCAACGACAAGCTCGCAAGGAGGCCCAGGCTTAGATTAAATTTCTTTTTAGTTATTAGTGTTTCTCGAAAAAAATTGTATAAAATATCAGAGAGAATAAAGGGTACTGTTTCATTATGGTATTCGTACCATTCATTGAGTCTATGGGATAACCCATTATTGTTTACAATGTTTACATTATGTATCGCAATTATTAATAATCGTTTTGATTTCACTAACGATCGTGTCATTGTCTATTGCGTTTATAGTGTTAATTTACTTACATCCTTGAATTTCAGAGATGGAGAAGCTAATTGCTCTATCTGAGTTGGACATTACTGATGATAAACACGCAGAGGTTGGTCTTGGTCTTTTGGTACATTTTAAGCTATGTTCACTTGTTTATTAGGGCGCATCCGAGATGGACAAACTTTTGGTTCGAGATGGACCACCAGAAAAGAATGCAATTTCCACGCATACACGCAATTGATGAGTAATTTTAGTTTCAATTACGGTACATTTGCATATTCGACATTTATTTTGCACGTATTATTTTTTTCTCGGTGTCCCTCTCGAACCACTTTCTTTTCTTTTCCGGGAAATGTCCATCTCGAATGCGCCCTAATGGGTGTATCGTACTCGTTCCTTCCCTCCCCTTTATCTTTTGTTTTGCAAAGCACAGTGCGGATCATGCTATCAATCCCAAGAATACCGTGATCATAGTTGTTTGGTTGAGAACAGTGCAATTTACGACTATAGTGTAAATTTACAATGCAATCGTTATCGTAGGAATCGTACAAATTCGTGTATGTTATAAGACCACTGGGAGTAGGCTACCCTTATATATTTATGTGGCATAGGCAAATAGACTTTTATTTCATTTGTTTTTTTTTTCCACATCATTCATTCTATTCTCTTTTTGTACAGGTGATTGAAAAGTTGCTTCCACTGACAAACCCTGGCAACAGCGAAACCGAGAGGCGTTTGGGATGGGTGCTTCTTGCACGCGTTATGTCAAAGTTTGTTTCTTTTATAGTTCATGTTTTTTTTAGAAATGTCTGTAGTTGTAGTTTTTCCTTATAGTTCATGTTTTTAGAATATTCGTTTTTTTTTTAGAAATGTCTGTAGTTTTTCCGCAAAGTTGAAGAACCGTAGGTTTAGATTCGAGAGTTATGATCTGGTTTTGTCTAAGGAATTGAAATTTGAACTAATTCTTATATATCTTTGTTTGTGATTTGTGGCGTCCGGTTTGTTAGTTAACGAATGCTGCAAAATTCTTTTTTCTGCAAAAGACATTCTACTTTGAGAGCCTTTTGGCAAAACTTTGAGTTGTAAAACACTGAATCACGACTCATGCAGTTTCTAGTTTAAATTTTTAGGTGCAGTGCCCCGGCTTTCCATGCATCAAAGGGTAAACTGACTAGAAAGGTGGCTGAGATGTGCAGGCAGACTCCTTCGGCGCCCGCTGCTCTTTACGTCACACAAATGTTACTGAGAAACCCGCAGGTTGATCCACTTCAATACTTTAATACTTATTTTCAAAAAAAAATCCTATTAGGATAGCTACAATAAACCCCCACAAAACTATTATTCGGATGCGAATTTTGTTACACATATTCATTTATGCGTGAAATTGTGCTTTAGCTCTGTTGTTCTAGTCGTTTATGCCATGGCCATGCTTTATTTGAATATTTTACTTCTAGGCAGGCGATCTCCACGCAAAAACCATTGATATCATCATCAATGGTCTTTTGGACACGGCAGTGATTCAGGGAAATGAAGATCTGCAATCTGCTGGTATTCGATTGTTTGCCACCAGGTATGGATATTGGCCATTTACCGTTTTTTTTATCAATAAAGCATGGTCTTTCGATTGCTTACTTAGTTGCTGCGCATATGGTATTGGCATATAATGTTGATGTTGACTTCTTCATTGCTAACGGCTTTATTTTGAAGTGCTACTTTAGGTATGGCTCGAGAGGAATACCTAAGATTCTGAAGACTCTGGAAATTTGTATCCAGGGAGCGCTCATTCCAGTGAGTTTTAATTAACCTTTGTAGTTTTTTTGCTATGGGGCTAGTTAGTGCTTTGTTCTGGTATTTTTCCTCCTTCTTGCGCATTGAATTTTTTTGTCAAGACAATATGTCACGTTTGCTGATGTCTTATATTTTCACTTGCCACCATGATGCATATTTCGTTTTGTTTTATTTTAATGTCGTCCATCGCTGAAAACAAGATATTTAGGACGGAAACGTTGCTATTTTGTGGTTGCGGTGCTCACTTATTTTGTGGTTACGGTGCTCATTTATGGCTGTGTTTGGATGTTTATTGTTTCTAAAACCACTAGATGTACGTTAATTTAGGCGGATAAGCGTAACGAACTTGTTGGAGGCGATATTCTGGGTATCTCCGACCATAGAGAAGCATTCGTCCATCTTCTCTTTAGTCTTCTCTCCGCTACTGTTATGCATATGAAAATTGGTAAGTTCAAGTTTTCAGGATCGACTTTGTAATTTCTCTTTGTCAACGCAAATGCTTGAAAAAGTTGGCTACTCGGGGCAATAAAACGGTGTCTAAAACAACACCAAACGCTTCCAGATTCTCTGAAAACATTTGTCAATATATTTCGTTGGATCATTGTTGATGCATATTTTAGCTATTAAATTAAACTAGAGACCACCTTTACATTATTTACGCATGTATGTATTTATGCGCGGCATTGCATGATCACTTAGTTTCCGTAACTTGTATTCTGTTTTAGGTGATTCGATTCCTCGCGTTCAGCTTATGTCCGTCCTCGCACTAGCTCTGAAAAACGAAGTGTATCACAAACCGGCGATCGCTTCACTGGAGGTTATTGTCAAATACACGCGCTGGGCGATTTTGCCGTTCATTCCGAAACTTATCTCCTTGTTGGTGAGTGATTATCACTGTTTATATAACTCTTTATCATAAATATTGTCCTCATTGTTGGTGAGGAATTATAGCGTTCGCTCATAAACACAACACGGTCAGCAAGAGCAAGCGGTCGGGAAATGAAAATAAGAACCGGTCCAGTGGCGTAAGGGGTCGAGATTTTTTTTAATAATATAAATGTTAACTTGTCAATTATTTCAGGTCGGCCTCCTTGGTTCCCCGTCTACCGAGTTGTTCTCGTGTCTCACTGAAATCAGTGAATCATTTGGTGCTTCGTCAACGCTTCACAAACATATGTACTTGATCTACACTTCTTTGCAACATCCTCTGGATGAACAGGTGCGTGAGTATATGTCCGTACGGTATATCTTCAGCAAAGGCTTGGAATTGCTGAAATGTAAAAAAAAAGTTTTTATCCGTTCACTATTCTTTTTTTTTATTTTGCTCCTGAGTTAACCACTGATGATTTGAGAGTGAAGCGATAGAATTATCACGATCTCCTCGCAGTTTTTTTTACATCGTTCTTCGATAATGTTCAGCTATTTTTTGTAATTGTGGGATACGTGTGTGCTTTACAGGAATATGGAGTGGCCGGGGCAGCACTTCTGGCATCAATGTGGAGGCATACTTCATTCCTCGTGAAACCAGACGTGAGGTTTTGATTGACACTATTTTTGAAAAGAAATTTCCGTTTTAAAACCACGTTATTGGAAAACAAAGGAAATATGCGAGAAAGGGGAAGTCGACTCAACACATTGTGACTCCCCAGTAGTTTGTTGCGTAAGTGCACATGTTTCACGGAGTAGCCAACTTCTTTGGTCGATGGTTACTACACTAGATTTTGGACCAGTTAGATGGGTTTGATATTAAAGTGCCTTTTAAAAGTTGTAAGTATTGCCCTATTTTTTTAGTCAATCATTTCCGTTTTGTACTTCAAGTAGGCCAAAATAGAACCTCAACTTTTTCGTCTTTAGGTGTCTTTTACATGATAAACTACGTGTAATGTGTCGAAACAATTTTTTTCAGGTTGACATATGTTTAACTTTTTTCCTTGTAGGTTCTATGCTCTGTGCAGCGTTCAATTTGCCTGTATACTCTGAAGAACCCCTCATCGCCAGTGTATCTAACACTTCTGGAGGCAGTTTTGGCTCAAGGTCACGAAATGGTGCCGGTGCCTTTGGCGGTAAGTTTATGTTTGGTCACTTATCGTTTCATTACTTTTGTAAACAGTCGTAAGTTCGTTCAACCCTTCATTGTTTATTCAAGATTAGGTCACGTCTATTTTTAGTAACAACTTCTGAATCGGCGATGTGAACATTAAGTAACCTGATTTAAGTTGAGAAGTAGGGATAGAGTACTTGACCTTCGAGCGATGAATTAGCTCAAATAATAATCATTATTTGTTGCGAGAAGTTCATAGTTCCGACGAAGACGACTTTTGAATGTAATTAACGATTAGGTGGCGCGTACGGTCCTGGCCAGGTCTACTGTTTCCTGTCAGTCTCTTGCGGTACTGTGCGACGCTTTGTCCAGACCAAGACTCCACGACCTGGCGGAGCCCGAGGTTGCTCTGAGGACACCAGCTAAGGTAAGAGTCGTAAGTTACGTGCGTGTATTTATGTAACATTTTTGAGTTATAGGTGAATTTATGACTGTGTTCTCTTCTTGATTTTTGGCTGGCAATCTGAAACAAGTTTCTGATTTACTTTTCTGCTTTTTTGGAGGTGTTTTTCAGTTGAAGTTCACTTATATTGGTTTTCCTTGTTCAGAGAAACGGTTCGAAGCTGGAGATGGGAGAGGAGGCTGAAATGCACGGAATTGAAGAAACAATTGAGGTATGATTTCTTTCGTTCCTATATATATCTACGAATTTATTATTGAAGTTCGGGAATGCCTTGCTTTTTGTATTTTCATTACCTTAATGAGAATGATAAAAAATAACGCCGCATATTTACAAACATTTTAAACGGTAGAGTTTATTAAAGTGTGAGTTTGTATGGTGCATACGTGAACTTTTCTTGTCTACACACCTAGGAGGAAAATTGAATGTAGGATGTTGATGGTTTATTGAACGTAACGTAAACGTAAAACAAAGCCACACACAAGTTCAACGGAAGGTGGATGTCCTAAGATATTGGGCTTTACAACGATCAAGGCTCTAGAATTCTATTATTCTATTTTAGATGGACCGACCTCCCACTCCCGTTGTTGGAAGTTCTGATGAGGACTCAGATGAAGAGGTTTGTTCGTTTAGTTTATATATTAAACCTATTCATATGTACGTGTATATGATTGAAATTATCGCTGCGTCGTCATGTTGACTTGCTGCTACCTCATAGCATAAACTCGTTGACGAACTGGCCGACGAGGCCACCATCCGAATTAGCATATTGCATAAATTAAGCTTGGATGCCTTGAGCTAGTAGCCATATCACCGTATCACCGTCGCGATTAGAATGTTAGGGATGGCGAAAATCAGAAATGTATAATAAATAGGTGCCCTTTGGGGAAACACAATGTGTATTTGGATGGTGGTTTTGAGTTTTTTTTTCCCGACTAGTTTTATGACCTGTGCTACGTTCACATGTTGTGAATGTAGGATTACGTGATTGACTAAGTTTACCGTTGTTTGAAACGTTTTTAGTTGGTTGGCGTTGTGCACTGCATTCGATTACTGGTCATGGTCACGCTCACAATTTTAGCCCACTTTTAGAGAGAGACCTGTGTGTAAGGATTATGCGTTATCGAACGGGTCGCGGGTTCCGCGCTCGCAGCTTATATAAACTAAAGATCTGTATTTTAGACATGAGTTGAGAAAATTTATAGTATCGTCCGGACGATCCTGATCTCTTAACGGCTACGGTAATTTCAAAGAATGCATCATAAGTAAACATGAAAGAAGGGCTTGGATCTCGTCCCCAGGCTTTGCATCCATATTTATACCCATGCTTGGAAATGCGTCGATATTTTAGCCCGAACCACGTGTCGAAGAAGAACCGGAGGAGCAGAATGAATTGATAAGTGGTGGATTAGAAGAGACTAATCCAAATCAAATGCCTTTGGGTAAAAGAAGAGCGAGAAAGGGCAAGAATGGAAAGGGGCCGGCGGTTCAGCAGAAGGAGGCGGAGCCAAAGGAGCAAGTGGGTTTTGTGCTTTAGTAGAGTAATGGATTTTTTAAATACTGACTGAATCACTAAACAATTTTTCGCCCTAGGTCAAGCTTACTGTTGTTTTCCGTTTTTCTTTCTGTTGTGACCGGGGCCGGGGTACAATTTTTTATGGGCCGCTAGAAGTCCTAGTTTCCACATTTCGTGTGTCTCCTTATAACATAAATTAGGTGCGGCGCTGAGAACGCTTAAACATTATCGTCTCGATACTCGTAAACCTTTGCTGTTTGGAGTCGTGTCGTGAGTCGTGAAGTCGTGAAGACAAGAATTGCATTCTTTCGTTTTAGGCTCCTAAGGGAATCACTACGGTCACTTTCCTGGATCGAGTGCAGAATAAGCTGAAGAGAAAGCAGGAGGAGAGGGAGAATCGGATTAAGAAGAGGAAGGACAATAAGAGAAAGGAGGTGAGCCCTTAGTGTTAACTGAATGTGTTATTCCGTAAGTGCTTATGACTATAGCTAAGCATTTGGTACGTTAGCATAGACACAGAATGCCGGTAGAGGCACAATCATGGTGTCTGTTCACTGCGGTTTTAAAGCGAAGTATCGGCCGGTTTTTGAAACACATCGAGTAGACCAGCATTCCTATGCAGCTTATGCAAATGAGCATAAATTAGAATAAAAAATCGAGCTAAATTCGAGCAACTTAGCATAAATACGTGAGAATTCAGTTGTCCGTGATCGTGATGCCTCTCAAAAACCGTCTGGTATTTCTTAACTGGGTTATGTTTCACTTTGAAATGTTTCACAACTAGCCCAAATTTCTGGTTATATTGTTCTCGGATAGTTTGTCTGTAAGCGAAGTATCAACCTACCAACATAACAACTATAACTATCGTATTTGCACAGTGTCGGGGTTTTCTCATTTTACTATTTGCAGGAAAGCGATCTGCGCGCGGGAGAAGCATCCGTTGATGATATGCTAGCGGCTTTTGTTGGAAATTAGGTTTGAATATTGTTTTTTTTATATGATGACATTGCGATAAAGCTTAACTTCATAACGCAAAGAACTAGCAAGAGTCCTACAAGTTATATGGTCTTATATAAAACAGGCAGTCAAGCAAAAATTGCTTTCCAAAGTCAGCGTTTTGAATGTTTTCTTTTTCTCAATCTTCTTCTTATTATTGTTATTGTTGAGTGTTTTCTTGGACTGTTTGTTATTGTTAATTCAGCCCAGGATTATGAATATTATATTCACTAGATCGTGTTTATTCGTTGGTTATACTGTATTAGATTTAGATATTGTGACTGTGTTTATGTTTAGAAGGATTTATGTATGGACTTTTCCGCTTAAGCCAATATGCTTACTTTTACTTTCTATTCTTTCTATTCTGCGAGATTGTTTATGTGGTCTTCCAGCTCTGATTATCCTTTTCGCGTGTTTGTTGTAGCGTAGCGATTGTTACTGTTCTTGTTGTTGGTGTTGCAGTTGCTCCCTTGTTGATATTGTTCTTGTTATTACCTTTTAGAGATAAGAGATAAATAAAGAAGTTTTATTATCCGTGTGTTTTGTGTTGCATGTGTTGGTTCACTTGATTACATTTCATTTTATTACTTGGTTTTTGTAGGTTGTTTTGTCACAGTAGCCGTAACTGCTGTTTTCTGTATGCACCGCCTTTTTCTTCGCTGCGCACCCGCCATATATGCGCGGCGCACCGTCATAGTTTAGCGTTGTATGGTTGAGTTGCATGTTGAATTATGTAATCACAAGATTTTGGCTAACCGATGCTGTTTAGTTTAGAATGTGCATGTATCACTCTGGTCTTCCTGAGGCAAGCATGTGGGGAGCAAGATTAACTTGGTTTGTTTTTAAAGTTTTGTTTAAAGCGAAATGCTAGCCCCTTTGGAAAATTCGCATATGATAAGCAAATCCTCTAATATCCTATGCTAATAGGATACATAGGATTTGCTTACCATATACAAATTTTCCAAAGGGGCTAGCATTTCGCTTTAATGTGCAGCGAGCTTTTGTTTTTGGCGTGCTAGGTGCTAGTGGAAAGTTATGTTTCACAGGATGTACTGTAAGGTAGTTTTTTTGGAAATTAGGAGATACACCAACGTATGATGATCATTTAACTGAGTGAGTAATTGGTTTATAATTTTAACATTCAGTTTTTTTTATACTCTGTACAAATGGGCGCATGAGCATTGTAGTTGTCTAACATGCAGTTATCTATCTTTATCTTTTGTGTTTCGGATATAATGTTCAATCTTCGCACACGCGCAGTTCTCAGCCGTCTATTCCCTCCACTTCTCTATGCTATTTCCCTTTCTAGGGGTATTTGTACCTCTTCGCGTTGTGTTCTATTATCTCCGGTTCCTCACTTAACCTCTCGCACCTATGTGGTAGCAAATGTCCTCCGTGAAGTTTGTAGTCTATGCTATGCAGATTGGTTGCTCCAGAGTCGTATCTTTACACCGAGCGCGTTTGAAAAATTATCTGAACATTGCGCAGATTATTAATTTTGTCCCGTGATTCTGAAGTCTTGCACGCTTCAATTTATCACTTATGCCAAAAAATGCTATAGCGATTCAAAATGCCAAAGACTACGCGTGTGATTATTAACTGATGTATGTATGTATGTATGCTTTTTATTATACGAGTGTAATGCATAATATAGAGTTAATATCACTGTTCACTATCTGGGTGTGATAATATACATTTTTTCTTATTGCAGAAAAAATGAGTAATCCCAGCTGTTCGGGTAATGGTGGTGAGGCGGATGCAGCAGACGATTATGAAGCACGAGCGGAAGATTCAGAAAGTTCGCGAGAGACATCAGATGATGATAGTGACTATCAGGTATGGGTTTTCTGTTTTGATCCTCTTTTCTTAAATTGGTATGACACGTGGTTTCTGGCGTGCGCATTCTGGGTGCATGTCCATTGTGTTGTGTGCTCAGGTGTCAAATTGGTATTCCACCCGTCCAACGGGTTGAGGCAGGAGTGGTTATGTTAGGAGATCTTATGATGACGTTTCTGGCTGGACAGATTTTTGATGTTTCTTTTTTTTAGAAGCCTTCCATGTCGAGTGAATATCCTGAAGAGGAAAGAGAGGCAGAGGTCGCAACCTGTGTTGTGAACACCCTGCCACAATTGGTTAGTGATTCGGACGCATCTACAGAACAACAGAGATTGCAAGGTAATTTTAACATTCCGTTAGGAACCTAGCACAGGCACATACTTGGCATATTGTGTTCATTGGTGTCACTGGACCCTTATGTGAAATGTGAAACATGACGCCTTGTCCGGGATTGTGGAAATAAGGTTCGCTTCACTATGACCTGCCATCAATATTGTGTCATTGTTTCGGTTTTTATTTCAACTGTGAAATATGACGCCTTCTTCGTTGAGAAGAGGTTACATTTGTAATTGATGAACTCGTGGAAATATCCGTTGGCTCCCTATTTAGTTATTTGTTAGTTATTTAGGCACTGTTGATGTTCAAGCCGATCATGCTGTGGAAGCTACACAACAACTGTCTGCGGATGTGGACCCTGCGATTTTGAGGCTCACGGAGAGACTGCAGGCCTTGGACGTGTTTGGCCCAAATCACACTGCCGCAACAAGGCCTACCCGAGCACCCATAGTCAGAGGCAGGGCGCCTTCTGGGTCTGTTCTGACTTTCCGAGATTTTACGAACGAAGCTGCGCCTGCTCCCTCCGGTACTCCGACCTCTTATGCAAATGCTGCAAGGTCACATGTTGGCCCGGTGGCAGGCTCTAGTTCTATTCCGCGCAGAGAATCTCTCACTAGTGCTGCTGTTGGATCCGGTTCTGTACCGCTCAGTGGATCTAACGTGGGATTTGTACCGGCCACTGCATCTGGCACTAGTTATGTTCCATCGACTGGTTCTGGTACCAGTGCTGGAGGACGACGCTTTGGCTTTACTACAAAGGAAGCCACTCCGGTACTACGAGGATTCGAAAGTGATTCTGGAGTTGGGCCCTCATTGTCCACCGCCTCAGAGGCCTCAGGCACTCGAAGAGAATCACCAGAAGGAAGCATTCATTCTTGCCCTGGAACTAGTGCGAACCAACAGGCTCAAATGCCAGGACCATCGAAATTTGACCTAGATCCTGGGAAGAGAGATAGGTGCGTTGATTTTTGTGATTTGTGAATTATGACTCTCCGATGTTAGAGTGTTGTTATGATGCATGGTAGTGAGTAAGTAGGACTAATTGTCGAATGCCATCTACAAACTAATTTTCTCAATATATGAACACAAGCCACGAACTTCGTTTTGAATATACAACATTAGCCGGAGCACTGTTCCATATGATAATTTCCCAATTCTCCCAATGACAGTGTGTTGATTGAAATATGTTCAGTATATAATCTGGAAATAAAGTAAGTACTTTCCGAGTTGCTGACGTAGTCGAAGAATAGACACTGCGTGCCGAAATTAGTTATGGGTTGCATTGAGCAACTTGTGATGTTCTTTGAAGGTGTAAGTGCATGCCAATCATCTTCTAATTTACAGTACATTTCAGTGCTCGCAGCCAGATCTACATACGAGGGACTTACAAACCTGAGGCTTCTGCTGCTCCTACACCAGGGAAAAGGGGCGAAAAGAAGCTGAAACCTGTGAGTTCTGTTTTTTTTTGTGATATTATCTTTTGAATAAGGTGCACGTCGTATACGTTGAGATGTTGAAGTGAAAAGGGAAAGCAGTGGTTCCTGCATTTGTGTAAGCTTTGCATACCGTACCTCAAATACGTGTACAGTATTCTTCGAAGTATGCAATTCTGATAGATACCAGACGGCTACGCCGCCTGAGCGTTTTTCCATACTTATGAAACGTCTGTAACGTAGATGAAAGTCTTTCGAATAAAGACACATCGTTTTTTTTACATGAGAATCTTCTAAATTGAGCTGCGGCACTCTTTTATACCCGGAGCGGAACAATTTATTCGAATTATGTTTCCGTAACGTGAGTGCTAGCGCACGCTACAGTTACTCTTTTATATAATAAGATGGTCATGATCAATATTTGTATGTTTATTTTAGTGGGAAGCTGTTGAATTCGCTGCGCGTCCTGGCGTTTGTGGAGTTGGAAAGCCGATCAAAGTTATATCTAACCACTATAGCATCAAGTACAACGATGAGGAGGGAATAACGGTATATTTCCATTGCGTATTCCTATTCCTTCTGAGAATCCTCTACTAGATGAGAGATAGCAAGAGTAGCTCGTTGAGACTTGTTTAGTTGAGGATTCGACAGTTTTGTAGATTTACGTATGTTTGTGTAAGATTTTGTAAATATGTTTCTTTTGCGTTATTCGTAACTGTGAGTTGTCGCAAGAAAACAGGGCCTTTGGTGCAAGGCTGGCAAATAACAAAAAAGGCTGGCTAATAGCAAAAAAGCCTGGCAAATAACAAAAAAGGTTGGCAAATAACAAAAAAGGCTGGCAAATAACAAAAAAGTCTGGCAAATAGCAAAAAAGGCTGGCAAATAACAAAAAAGGCTGGCAAGTATCAAAAAATTACAGGCTCGTTTCATTTTCAGTTCTTCCTATACGACATAGGAGTCACGCGTAAACATCGTTCTCGAGGATGGGAGAAATTGATGAAAAAGTGAGCTTCTTTCCAAGTTAAAGCGAAATACTGCCCGGTTTTTGAAACGCATCTCAAGTACTTTCATTCCTATGCATTTATGCAAAGTGGGGTCGTATTGGGGTGTAGTTTGTATTCTAATTTTTGGTCATTTGCATATGCTGCAAAAGAAAGCAGGTGTATGCGACGTGTTTGAAAAACCGGCCGGTATTTCGCTTTAATATCTATTCGAATTAACAGGGGTTGCCACTGTGATGATTGGTATTATATTATAGCTGGTGTGTTTTGTTTTGGTCCTTTGTGTTATAGTTTTTGTATGTTTATACTCGTGTTTTGCTTTACAGATCGGAAATGTCGCCCGTGTTCTGGGAGGCTGTAGACCAACACCCTCGAGTATTTGGTATGTTTTGGTGAAGTTATGTTCTTCGTGTGTTTTACAAGTTTTTATTGTCCCGAACCCGACAATATTAGGAAATACAAGAAATCCTGCAAAGGTGCACAGTATGTCGTGTATCTATATTTGACACTATTGATGCAGCTGACTTTCGTTACTCGTTAGTAAGCCTTCGCTCTCATAATCCGTGTTAAATTATATTACTTGCTCGTATGATAAGTGCCTTATCATTGGATGATTACAGGTGTCAATGAACCACCTCCGTACAGCTACACGCACCTCGTCTACAATGACAACAATATGTTGTATTGTAGGAAGAATCTACACTTGCCCAATGGGGAGCTAACCATTCCCGTTAACTTTAGGGACATTAAGGGAAAGGTGAGTGTTTATATTGATTGACATGAGTGAGCTTTTGTGTTGTCTGCCGAAAGTCATTATATGGGCTGTCCAGCAAGTCCAGCTGAGCAAGTTTCATGTATTTGGTGCTTTTTTCTCTCCTTCCAGAATATGGCGAGAAAATATTTGGTGTTGTAGTTGTATCTGGATTGCGCTTGGGCTTGCGAAGCGCCTTTGTATTGATTAACCTCCTGCCTCCTGGAATTAAAGCGAAATACTGGCCGGTTTTTGAAACACATCGAGTCATCGAGTACACCAGCATTCTTATGCAGCTTATGCAAATGAATATAAATTAGAATAAAAAAATCGAGCTAAAATCGAGCAAATTAACACAAATACGTAAGAATTCAATTGTGCACGATGCGTTTCAAAAACCGTCCGGTATTTCTCTTTAAAGGGAATATGTAGGCACTCAAAATGAGCAAAACAGTTGCGAAACTAGAGTTTCCACACCAGACATGAATTTAAGTAGGCGACTGAATATGTAAATTCGAATATTCTCATTTGCATGCAAATATGTCGCTGTTGCATGCTATATGCCGATGTATGCACACATATGCTAAATTTTTTGCTCCATCAGAACTGCCGTGTAAGCCAGGGGGTCAAGTAACGCGTTTACTATGGAAAAGATGAACTTTGAAAATCATTTTCTTTTAAATGGGAATGGGAAACTTTTAACAATTTTTGTTGTTGTTTCCTTAATGAGGAACACACATTCTATTAATACAGCTTAACTTCAAAAAGGGCATACATATTCCCTTTAAACCAACTGTGCTATTTTCAGCTCAAGGAAATGAAAATGACGATAAAGATGACTGAAATGAAGCGTGCTTGGCATCGATCTTCTTTAGGTTCGTGAATTCGTGTCCATTTTTTTTTACTTGGGCTTAATGGTCTAATTATATGTAAGGAAGCTTCTGCGCCCCTGCGGTAGGAGGAGAGGAGTACATACACTAATTACATATTATTGTAGTCCAGGAACAAAATGCAGCGCTCGCTTTGTTGGACCTG
Organism: Pelodera strongyloides; assembly: GCA_036852015.1. NCBI lineage: Eukaryota > Metazoa > Nematoda > Chromadorea > Rhabditida > Rhabditidae > Pelodera > Pelodera strongyloides. Next base: position 119,030 of record JAANDG010000168.1, on the reverse strand, counting down.
ATACTTACGCAGAGGATACGCTGTCGATTGCTGTGAGTTTTTGTTTCACCGTAGGAAAAGTAATTTGTTGTTTGTGAACGCTTTTTGTTGTACAACCAGAACTGTTCATACAGAACTCCAATTTTGGAGAAGTGAGGTTTGAAGATTCAACAAGTTTTGTGCGTGATGTATTGTGTAAGGTGTGTTTTGTATACATGGTGAAGTGTGTGTGTGTACGTGTGTGTGTGTGTGTGTGTGTGTGTGTGTGTGTGTGTGTGTGTGTGTGTGTGTGTGTGTGTGTGTGTGTGTGTGTGTGTGTGTGTGTTTAGACCGAACAGTAAAACTATGTGTTTATGTTTTAGGCCGGACAGTGAGAACTTTGTGGTACACGGGAGGAATGTCTTTTATATGGATCCCGATGTGAACTGGAACGAGTTTCGAGCCGAACACAATGGAAATCCATCTCGCTTTTGTGTGAGTCATTTCATTTTTTAGCGTTTTTCTTTAATTTTGATTACTTGATAGATTCACGTATGATTACTGATTATTTGCTCATATGATCGGTTGATTGAGTAATTGCACACTTTTGATTAAATTAATTTACTTGATACTTGATAGATTCACGTATTATTTGCCCATATGATTGGTTGATTGACTTTGCATTAATTTGAAGTCAATTATATTTGCTTAGTTTATTTACTTGTTTCTTTTCCAGGTGAACCTCTCGCAAGGCGTTTGTGCATGGGCCGGATTTCACGGAGCAATGAAGTTTAATCTCCAAGCGGATCGGATCCTCTACAATGTGGATAGTAAGGAGTTTTCTTCCTTTTCTTTTTTGGATTACTGTAACAATTTCCGGGATTCGCGCTATTAAGTGTACTGCACTTACGCACTCCGGCTAGTATTTCCTTTATAATAATAATAATTTATTACACCACAAAGGTGCGCACAAACATACACAATTAAGACAATAAATACAGCTAGGACAGAAAAACGGTAATAAGGGACACAAGGGACTATACATTCTAATTGGGGCTAGGGCGCGGTAGCGCGCCTAGCCCTTTTTGGTTCTTCTCCGGGGGTCTGCGTCTTTTTTTCACTCTTTTTATAACTTTTCAAAAAAACCATTTGACCGATCAACTCCAAACTTTCTGAGTAGTTAAGTTGAATAATACTTGTGAGTTGATAGGAAGGTGGACTCTCGTCGAACTGTCTTTAAAAAAATTGAAAATATAGCAGTGTTGTTTCTGACTTTTTTTTTTTTTTTTTTCGTGATTGTCGTTTCCTGAATTTTTGCGAATATTAGGTCTTTCTCTTTGATCTTTTTTGCATATAGGGTAATCGGTCTCGTAAGCTCCGAATATGCCTATGAAATTTAACTTTTAATTATCGATTTATCGATTTTTCCACCAATTTGGGTACATTTTGTGTTATAGCGCTCCTGTAAATGAATGAATGTGGCTAGAAATGTTAATGTAACTCCAGTGTCATACCTACGATGCCCCTGTGTGGTTAGTACAGCAAATTTGCGTAATTGGCTATCTATTTATCGATTTTTCGGCAGAATTTCGGGCGTTTTTTTTTTACTAAATTACATTTTTGCTCCGGTTGCGTGGTCATTAGTAGGTTTTTCTTTGGACATTAGGTAAATCGAAGGAGTAACAGATGAACGTTAGAAACATTTAAGATTCTTGATTCTTGCGCATAATTAATGATTGTTGGTTTTTTAGCTACTGCTGTTTATTCCATACATTACGCTTTTATTTCATGCTTATTGTTAGTGTCTCAATTAAGTATGGTAAGCTTTGGGAAATTCATTTCAGTGAAAACCTCTGAATTTCTGCTGCGTTTTCAGCTATTCATAATACTATTCGCAGTCACTTTGTTGCTTTTCATCTCGGTACGAGGTTTGCAGTGTAACACTTCACGTGCACTACCTTTCAATGTGTGCCATAGCGCAACGGCATCGTGACCTAGGAGCAAGCACACAACGCAGGTTCAATTCTACCCGAGTTCATTTTTCGATTCTGACTTTTGTGAAAATTTGTTTGTTAAGTGAAGCGTTTTCAGCGTGTGACTTCCCAAGGGATTTTTGCTTATTTTGCGCACTTACGCCCGTTCGCCCGTTTTTGAAACTCATCGTGGACAACTGCATTCTTATGGATTTATGCGAAGTGGGCTCTAATTGGGGTCTATTTTTTTATGATAAATTATGTTCATGTGCATATGACGCATAAGAATGTTGGTGACTCGATGCGTTTCAAAAACCGGCCGGTATTTCGCTTTAAACTATTCGCGCTTCGTGTAAAAAATTGTGTTCTCCTTTGCAATTTGTACTATGAAACGATAATTTCGAGAGAACTATTCCTATTATCTAGTTTTTAACTTCTAGCTTATTACTAAACGGATATTTAGACGATAATTTCGAGAGAACTATTCCTATTATCTAGTTTATTTAAACGGATATTTAAACGATAATTTCGAGAGAACTATTTTTTCTTTTTTCACTTCTAGCTTATTACTAAACGGATATTTAGACAAATATCCGGCAAAAAGCGAACAATTCTCTATCGTAAAAATAGTTACTATCGTAACTGTAAAAAAGGGTGTTTTTGGTTCTTCAAAAAGTGAAAAATTCAGTGTTGGAAAATATACAAAAAGAGATGAATTCAGCTGATCCTATGACTGGACAAAAAGAGAACAATTCATTTTTGTATTATCTTAATTTCAGACCTCAATAATTTAATAAAGAACTCGCTTCGCTCGCTAGCTCCGATTCATTCCAAACAGAACCAAAAAATTGCGATGTATCTGTCCGGTTATACAAGAATAGTTTATACAGAAGTTACCTATGAGCCAGTGAGATCCAAACGGTAATTCTGGTTTACACTACACTACTGTTTTTCAAACGTTATTGATTGATTTTTTAATGAAAACTGGTGATTGATTTTTTAATGAAGATTTTTTTACAGCGGATGTTTCAAATTCCGTTGGGAGAGTAGGAGAACTACCAAGAGGAAGCGAAATTTAGAGTTGTAGCTATTTTAGAATTTTGAACATAAAATTGAAGCATATAATTGAAATTGATAATGTGGTGTGTTTATTGAGCATGTACGAGTTGTACCAAGCTGCAATTTTTTGGTTCTGTTTGGAATGAATCGGAGCTAGCGAGCGAAGCGAGTTCTTTATTAAATTATTGAGGTCTGAAATTAAGATAATACAAAAATGAACTGTTCTCTTTTTGTCCAGTCATAGGATCAGCTGAATTCATCTCTTTTTGTATATTTTCCAACACTGAATTTTTCACTTTTTGAAGAACCAAAAACACCCCTTTTTACAGTTACGATAGTAACTATTTTTACGATAGATTCACGATTGTTTCTGGCATGCCGGAAGACTGTGTTAATACGGAATTAATTGTTTGATGCATGAATATTGTATTTGAAACATTGTGTGTATAACCCGGGAAACATTGTTGTGTGCGTATATTATAAACATACTTTGCTTTTGTTTTTGTTAGTAAAGGGCGTACGTACCATAGTTGTTTGTATGTATTATGGTTTGATAGTTTGATTTGATATAATTCATATTTTCCTCTTTTAGTTTGTCACTCCGCGTTCTACAAGTCTCGACAAAATCTCGTATATTACTATTATGAGATATGCGACAGTGAGTTCTTTCCTTTTTTTGCAGGGGTACAGGTTGGTGCGTAAAAACACTCACGAACCACCTCCCAATTGGTTTTGACCACCTCCGGAAGCAATTCGAGGTTTATATATTTGACCGAAACATAGTGTTTTATTAAAACGATCTATCACTAAGCTAAACCACCTCCATTTACACACGGAATTTGTACCATGCTTTTTTGGTGACTTTGGGGTAATTTGTTTTTGCTTTTGATTTAGTTTCTGCGTTTCTCACAATCAGCAAGCTACTAGATAATAATGTGCCCGTGTATACGTTAGAATATGTAGTTGGATGTTTAGTAGATCAAATGAGAAGGTTTAGGTTAGGGTTTTTTTACGTAGTTGAACCGCGGTCCTTGTCCCTAGTGTATGTCCACTTGCTTCATTTTTAAAGGAATACGAAACGTGGAGTTTGATGTGGAAAAGATGCGTGATATGGCGATGGATCGAAGTCAGAGAGAATATGCTGCTGAGAAACTGAAAGGTGAGCAACCCAGTCTTAAAGCCATATTACACCCGGTTTTGATAGTTTTGAACCGTACGACATACGTTGGTATCCTGGATACGTTTCAAAAACTGGACATTACTCTGCTTTGAGACCCATCAAATTGAGATAGTACTGAAGCTGTATGAATATGACAGTTGCTGAGTATTATGTGATGGTGTGGAATACGATAGGCGTGTATGTTAGCTTATAATCAGGGGGGAAATATGTGAGAAGGTTGCGCGGCGTAACTGTATTTTATTTTATTCGCCCGTTTTTCAGGGGTGCACGTAACTCCCTCATACCGTGAAGGCCGTGTCTATCAATTCTGTGGCTTTGAAAACAGACCCGCGACTGGAAAGTTTTTGATGTGAGTGTTTTTTGGCTATTCTATGAAATTTGGGAAAAGTTGCTCTGGATTCTTCAGTGAGCAAATTGCAAGATTAAGTTTGCAAAATGAAGCAAAAGGTTTGCAGAATAAGAACTTCAGAAGTAGACCGTAGGTTGTAGTAAAAAATTGTCATTTTATTTATTTTATTTGAAGGGTGCCAACGGAGAACGGTCGACGAAAGATGTCGGTGGCTGAATACTTTGTACACCAATACAATATCGTACTCCAGATGCCGTACTTGCCGCTGGTGAAGGTATGTACATAGAATATGCCGAGTAGAAACTGGGCATAAACCAGTGCGTAAAATGACTCATCGACCATCTCCGAAATTCATTACAATTTATATGTAATTTGGTGAAACATATTGATATCATGCCGACCCTCTCCGGATAGGCTTTCGACTTCTCCGGAAGCAATTTATTTGCGTGACGTAACGTTTTTCGTCCAACGCTACGCATCGAAATTATGCCCTGGCTTAGCTTAGAATGGTAGAGTAAGGTAGGTAATTACGATATGACAAACCAGCCCTTGTACCCATTGAGCCAGGAAGTGTAGGAAAACAAGTGTTTGCCCTATCATCGGGTGGCTCTTTTGCGCCATGTTTACCGATGGGGCACCTGTGGCGCTTCCAGACGACATAGCAACTTGTCGATATGATGGAAGTTTAAGAAGAATGCATCGAAGAAGGCGTACAGTATGCGTATCCTGTTCCAGATCAAAAAGCGACCCGAGCAGTGTGTGCCCATGGAACTCCTCCTCGTCCATCCTACGCCCACGCGTTTCAAGGGACAACCACCTGATGAAATCATTGCGTACTTGTTGAGGGTAATTTTATATGATTCTTTTGGTTGCGCTCAATTTTAAGTGACTACAGGTTTACTGTGACCGCTGGCTGTTTTCATGGTTGCGTGTGCACTACTTGATATGGTGTTTAGTACCAGTTTAAAGAACTTTGTGAAACATTCACTGTTTAGGATTCTGACCAAGGCCCGGTGGAACGCAAAGAGTTGATAGAGACTTTGACGGGAACAGATACTGCAGAGGGACCGAACAGCGCTTTTTCGAATGAGGATCCTTATTTGAAGGTTTTATATAAAGGTTTATTGAGGATATGTAATTAACACATCTCAAAAGGTGACCCTAAGATACCACGCTTCACAACGCAGTATACTCACAAGGGACCAAACTACAAAGAACAAAAACACAAACACAAAGGTTGTTGTCTTTAGTCCTTTATTTCAATCTTTATCTTGTTCATAAACCGATAGAAACTAGGATGGAAACTAAGAAACTAGGATAGAAACTAACAATAACTTAATTAAATAACTACATATGAGAAGAATAAATCTTTAAGCTTTCGGGGTATGAGATCAAAAATTAAAGTTTAGTTTGTTCTCTTGATGGTACCGTACCATGACTGGTAACAACCACAGGCGCAAATCCTATGCATCCGATGTAAATTTGGTGCCTGAAGCTTCGGACGGCCGCCATTGCATTACATAGGATTTGTGTATCATATGCAAATACAGTCGGCAAACTCAAATACGCGCCGCCTCACTTAGGGAGATGAAGGGTATGTTTCAGCATTACGTCTCCTTTGATTTCAGGACTGGGGCGTGGAGATTGATCGACGAATGCAAGAGATTAACGCCAAGATTCTGCCGCGACCCTTGCTTCAGTTTGTAAGTGTTGTGCTGCATAAATAAATGCATCACTTCATCCATGTACTTGCTCCAAGTTAATGGAAACACCAGACACCGTTTCTTATGTTCCGGCCTAAACAATCAGTAAGATTCACACATCTTTGTATATTTTTCCCTAATCTACAGTATGCCATTTCAATCAATCACTTTTTACGTCGCCCCTCAAAAAAAGGGAACTATTTCATAGCTATAAGTATTTTTTGTATTTAAACTTTATTATTTGTGACGCGTAATTGGAATTGGAATGAGTAATTGGAATTGTTGCAGGACAACGCGGATGATGTTGTGGATGCGCCAGAAGGAGTGTGGTCCATCGTTGTGGGAGATGAGCCAAGGTACATGATTTTTTGTAAATACTGTATTTGTAAAGTAGGCTGTACCTGTAGTGTAGGCTTTTTTGGTTGCCTGGAACAACCGGGTATTTCTCGTATATCGCGTATATTACCATTTCAGTCAATCAGTTTTGTAGCTATCAGTTTTATTTTTTTTGTATTTAAACTTTATTATTTGTCGCCTTATTTATGATGCGTTGCTTTTATTCCAGAAAAGTTCTGAAGCCACCTCAGCGTGTTGCATTCTGTCTGGTATTCGTGAACAGCGCAAGGTCAGTTTTTATATGATACAGTAACCACGGCGAAAGTTGGCTTGGGACTTGGGAGCTGCGCGCAAGTTTGTTTGGAAATGTGGTGGCAGTGGCGTAGAAGTATGCACGCAGGACAAATAAAAGAATTAAATTGTCTTGGACTTGCACGTTGTACTTTAGGGTGCGTGGGGAACGGAGGAGAAACGATAACGCTTTAATTCACTAGACTTGCTCCTATCTGCTACCCCCACTTCTGCTAAACTCCTAAAATCTTATTTCCCTTTTATTTCCGCATTTCTCAGTGCAATCAGTTTTCTGGTATGTGCCCTCGTTATCCGTTTCATGTAAGAATAACGTTCAGTGACCACCAACACGATCCATCGCAGTATCGCTGTCTCGTCGACTATCTCAATTTATTCGGTGTCCCGGTTGCGTTCTCCGGTAGTACTCCATATGCCCCGATAGGCGTTCTTAATTGGTTTACGGAAATGGTGAGTGTTCTTATCATTGTGTTAAATTGGAGCACTAGTAAGAGGACTGTATTGATTAGGTGATGAAGTATAAATAGTTGTATTAAAGTGAAATACCGGCCGGTTTTTGAAACGCATAGTGGACAACATAATTCTTCGTATTAATGTTAAGTTTTACTCGATTTTTTTTTTCTAATTTATGTTCATTTGCATAAGCTGCATAATAATGCTGGTGTACTCGATGTGTTTCAAAAACCGGCCGGCATTTCGCTTTAACTCCTAAAACGCTGTTTGAGTTCTTTCCGTAGTCAACAACCATATCGTAGTTGTGCAGTTCAACTCAATTAATTCACAACGGATCAGTCTGCTGGTCTGATCGTCTGCTGTAAACGAGTAAGGTTAGAAGAGATAGAAGACAAATGTGGTCGAGAACGAACGCTAGTAATGTTGTCGTTTTTTTGTAGGAATCCGCCGAAGAAGCTCTCAAAGAGCAAATGGATCAGTTTCGTGGTATCTGTTCATTGCAAGCCGATGTAAAACCAATGGCGTTTTTCATATTCGAACGGCGAGATCCGCTAATTTATGGTGAGTTTATTATATGGCATAACTGCACGTCTTACCCTATTAGCTTGAACGTTTTACAAACAAGAAGTTGATTTGGTTCATTCATTAATCCGTTACTTGATAGGAGGGTAGTGGAGTTTGTTCGGGACTCTATCCCTGTCTCGTTCTTTTTTCCGCATACTATCCTTGTACGTGATGTATTGATGTGTTGTAGGCACATCGAAGCTGATATGCGAGAAGGAGTGTGGCATCTACCATCAGGGTATTCTACTCAAGACTTATAAGAAGATGAGTGGCAACGTGGGTGTTTTTGCCTTTTGGAGTGACCTGCGTCATTGAATCCCGTGTATAAATGCAAAAAAAGGTTTTGCTGATACAAAGTTTAAGATAATTAACCAAATACAAACTTTGCAATGAAATTCCCTCGTTTCTCAGCCTCTCACCAACACTGTGGCCCGGAATATGTTTCTGAAGATCAATGCCAAGTTGGGCGGCACGCACTATCGATTGGAGCCGGACGGTCTTCATAGGAAGTAAGTTTAATAGTTGGTCACGTTTATTTGGTTAGGTTTTTTTTTGTTGGTTGCCCTATTCAAGGCTTTGACTTCGTAATTAGAATTACCAGACGCTGTATTCACCAACTAGCAGGGAACACTCCCTGACCTCCCCAGGGAGCTAAAAAGTGCATAGAGAGTGCGAGAGCAGAAGAGATTCAGAGCGCACGTGAGCCTGGGGAGGGCTCCCTGTGTGTTGGTGAATACGGCCTCATAACTAGTGCCACTTGTAGTTGGTCGAAATGCGTGAACCCAAAGGAGCCAACTCTGTTCGTCGGTGTTGATGTCACTCATCCGAGTGTGGACACGATGTGGCAGGAGGAGAGAGACACGGGCGCCGAGTTCGTCTCGAGTTGTGCATCAGTAGTCGCCAATATTGATATTGATGCAATGCAGTGAGTGATTCTATGTCTTCCTTCCTAATTTTGCATACCGTACTTTTCTTTCGAATTGTAGCATTGCTCGGGAAAGGGGCATAGAGGACATGCAAAAGTAGGAGCTCATCGTGTTACGTGACCCAATCACCAAATTCGCATGTCTTCTTTTAAATATATATTGATTTAGAAAGCACTACTATGTGTGTTGTGTGCTTATGTTAAAGCGAAATGCTATCCCCTTTGGAAAATTTGCATATGATAAGCAAATCCTATGTATCCTATGCTAATTTTGTACGATCGTCCACGGCAATCGTACAAAATTAGCATAGGATACATAGGATTTGCTCATAATATGCAAATTTTCCAAAGGGGCTAGCATTACGCTTTAAAGGCCTGCGTGTCAAGCATTTGAGACGTAGGCAGTCGTTGTTTCGTAAGATTATTATTCATTCTCCTGCAGATATCGTGCCTCGTCGCGTGTTCAAGAGGCCGGAGAGGAACGGTTGGTCAATCTCGTTGAGGAAATGGTCCGTCGTATTTCGGATTTTGTTCGCGTGAGTAGTTTTTCTCGATTATGTGTTTTCCTACTCCTACCTTCCCAGTGGTACGCGGTAGTTGTAGTCTACTGTAGATGTTATAGACTGCTGTACTCAATTATACACATTCTTTATTAAGTATCGACACAATTATGTACCAAATCCTCCCTGAAAACAAATTTTGATTGTGTCCCTCGAGAAGCTTCCTTTTCACGTCAAAATTTCAGAACACGAATAAGCGGCCTGCACACATCGTCGTCTATCGAGATGGAGTAGCGGAGTGTGATATGAAGAGAACGCTTTATGAAGAGAAGGTTTGAGTTGTACTTGTGTCTATAGTGGTGAGTATCCGCGTCTGCAACATTTAGGCTTTAGCTCTACAAATTATCAGTCTTGGCATTCGATTCCGCATTGATCAGTAAAAGTGACAGTACCCTGTTCCCTGTTTCGAAGTTATAGCACTGGATTTAATTATACTTTCACAGTTCTCGATCGAGCAAGCGTGTACGCGTCTTGATGACCACTACAAGCCCACCATTACCTATATTGTGGTGTCGAAAAGGCATCACACACGTTTCTTCCCGACAAGAGAGAAGGATACGAGTGGGATGATGGGGTACTCAGTTTATGTTCCTATTCCTTTAAAAAGAAGGCTGCCTTTTGCGCCTGACTAATAGGTAACAAGAAAGTCAAGAGAAACTGAGAGGGCCGGACTACCCAGGTAACTTTTAACGCGTAACATGAGATCTTCGCAGAGTTTGATAGTATTCTTACACTTACAGTACGGTAAGAGCATGTTAATAGTATGTTATTTACTCGGGAAAGAAATAGAGAGCCGTCTCGGGAGTGCTGACTATTATTCTCTAGCTAGAACTGCGAACTGCTAGAAATGTGTGCTTCAACTTAGTGCCTCATTCGTTAACTGAGAAACTAATTGTTCTTTTTTTTAGGAACTTGCGTCCTGGAGTGCTTGTTGAGGATACGGTCTGTACGCGAAACTACTTTGACTTCTACTTATTGAGTCAGCCTGGCTCTGTGGTACGTTTAAGAAAGTTACATTTTTATCAATCGTGTACAAGAATAAAGCGTTTATCAGGAATTGTGTTTTCATACGGGACGAGGACGATTTCAGCCGTGACACGCTGTTTGATCATTGATGAAAGGTCACAGACACAGATACAATACTAGTAGCTCTGTATTTCTCTCAAAAGCTTGTATTTGTAGAGCACGTCCCGTCCTACGCATTACTACGTCTTACACGATGACTGGATGCCAAGCCCATCATTCTGGCAGGTGAGTGTTTTGTGAATCTTCTTGCACGTTCACTCGCTATATAAACAATACAGTATAACAATGTAGCGTACTTGACGTCGGAGCTTCGATCATTTTTTCATAGTAGTGGCTTGATTGCAGACTGTCACCTACGCCCTGTGCTTCATGTGTTGCCGTTGTCCTCAATCGATATCTCTACCGGCGCCCGTTCACTATGCCCATCTGGCTGCGAAGAGGGCAGCGTCATGGTTGAAAGCCTATGATCGGTTAGTTCTCTAATGCTTTATCTGCTATTAGTAGGAAAAACTATTATTAGGCAAAAACCCAAAACAAGACTGAATAGAAGAAGTTGGTTGCTTAGAAGATAAACCTAATTGCACGCCTGTTTTGAAGCCATGTTCCAATTTCCAATCCTATCCAACAACAAATTAAGCTAACAAAAAAGCGTACAGCAGTATTGTACCTACTTTGGGAAATTTGCAAATGATACGCATATCCTATGTAAATTTGCTGCCGGAAGCTTCGGACGGGCACCAAACATTTGCATAGAATACACACAGGAAATGCGTATCATATGCAAATTTCCCAAGGTATGTACAATAACGGCTTTAAAGCGAAATGCTAGGCTAGCCCCTTTGGAAAATTTGCATATGTAAGCAAATCCTATCCTAATTTTGTATGATCGTCCACGGCAATCGTACAAAATTAGCATAGGATACATTGGATTTGCTTATCATATGCAAATTTTCCAGAGGCTAGAATTTCGCTTTAAGTCTGAAGAAGTAAGTACATCTATCCAGGTTATACGCCGACGATCTTGCGCAGGAACAAGAAATTGTACGGAATCGACTACGCACGGAGGCTGTAAATTGCAAGCTTGACGGCATGCTTTTCTGTTGATCTGATTCCCGTTTCTAAAACCGGCCGTTCACTTTACCTTACCAGACTTACCTAGACGCTAATAAAATGATGCCTCTTTGTTAGTTTACTGCATATTATATTTTTGTTTCAGATTATATTCCTGTACCATTTCTTAAACAGCTTTATTTCATCCGCATTCTCAGGTGCTGTTTGTTTTTGCGTATAGTAACACACATGTTAGTTTCTCATTTTTTTGACGGATACATATTTATCTCATCTTTTGACACAGGTAGCATTATTTGTGCGTTGACGGTTTTATTGTTTTATATATGATTCGATGGTGCTGTTTTTGCAGAGATTATTCTTGTACCATGCACAATTCACATTATTATTGTACCATTTCTGATTACGTTATCAGTTTTATATGATTAACATGTGATATTGTTGCGCCTTCTGTGTCTTCAGAAACTTATTACATGCTAAAACACGAAAATTTCGTGAAACTATGCATTGCGAATATGCGATTGTTATGCCGTTCTGCGCATAATATGATGTACTGACAATAAAATTAATGGGCAAAGATAGAAAATTTTTCTTGTGCATTCACACTGAGAACAATGTCAAATGAGACCATTTACAATTATAGTACACATAATTTCTACTTACAAGATGACGATTTTTTGAGTGATACAACCGAATTCGTCGGTACACGCGCAAACAAGCGATTATGACTGCTTATTTACAAATGAAATTGGGATTGTGAACACTTACAAGAAACAAGAACCATACATATTGCACACTAAAATGATGCCTAAAATATTGTTCTAATAAAATAAATACTAGGCATAAGGTGAAAGACAAAGGTGAATAAATATTAGAACTATCAATTGATAAAGTAACAAATTATCCAAAGTGTTTCCGTACCTCCTGAAGTCGCTTTCGCGCGTCAAGAATTCGTTTCTCCTGTGCAACGATATCGTCATGTGTTACCGATGCATTCTAAACAATATCGATTTGGTAATCAGCATATGAAACTAATACACACCAACACGCCATAGCATTAGCAAAATAAACTTAAAACACGTAAACTTTAAGTTAGTATGCTATACAAGTCCCAAAATGAAACCACTGCTGAATTACTAATGAAACGATATCGTCATGTGTTACCGATGCATTCTAAACAATATCGATGTGGTGATCAGCATATGAAACTAATACACACCAACACGCCATAGCATTAGCAAAATAAACTTAAAACACGTAAACTTTAAGTTAGTATGCTATACAAGTCCCAAAATGAAACCACTGCTGAATTACTAATGACTAAGTCAACAGTGTACTCATAATATAGATGTGTAGTAAGAAAAAATAATATAATATAAAACGATGAAGGAAAGGCAATATAATAATGAGAAAATGCAGGCTAATTGTAAATCAACATATGCAAAATAAGAAAAACTTACAATAACCAATGGCTGATCTGCAGTCAGTCCAGTAAATGGATCTGCGTCGATCTTCTTCTTTTCGCCCTTCTGTCCGTGAATACTGAAACGAACACAAATCAGCAAAGCTTATGAAACGAATCTACGGAACATGTGAATGACCCAAAAATGGGCCCCAAGTTAAAGATTGTTATCGAGTTCATTACTGTGGTTGTACGTTGTCACGATTTTTCCAGTTTTTTTTTTGTGTTTTCAGCTTTTGTGCCTCTATGTTTTCATTAATTTCTTCTACACTGATGCAATTACGGTAGCACGAATGTGCTAACAGTTTTACGTCACGCAACACATACTATCAATGATCTTATTCAAGAACATACAACAAGACCGGATCTATTGGGATGGGATTGAGGTGCCCCAGCGAAAAAGGAGCGGGGCTTAGGGCAGAGAGGCTAGAGCGTGATAGCCTATCCAAAAATGACTCATTCTAATGTAATGGAGGTATTTAGTCTACTGGCAAGGGCATATTGTTTCCAACCACTTTTTCATACCAGTGGGGTACCACAATGACTTTGTAAGCAATCTGAATCGCTGGGGTACCTCAAAAAACATGTGCAATTAATCTGCAGGCCCTCTGAAACACTGGGGTACCTCAAGCCGAGTGCAATGACTTTGTATCAACGTGAAACTTGGCGCTCAAGCGGCAACTTTACGGCGTGCATGCGGCGTGAAAAAAATGGCAAGCCGTTGGGTATTGGGTTCTGATGTGCAAGTGGCACGCCGTAAAGGACTAAGGTTGCCGCTTGCACGCCATAAAGTTGCCGCTTAGTAAATCACTGGGGAACCTAAAACCGAGAGCAAAGTCTTTGTAGGTTCTGCGAATCATTGGGCTACCTCAAACCTTTGTAGGTTCTGCAAATTATAGAGTCTCTGAATCACTGGGGGTACCTCAAAAACCATAATTAATCTGCAGGTTCTCCGAAACACTACGTTAAACCGCATCTTTTGTAACTCCGTGCAATCTTCTATTTTCTCATTTTTCCAGAACAGCCACTGTTGAAGAAGCATTAATTAAAATTAAAAACACACGTCAAGTTTTAGAAAGCTTTAGTTAGTTCGAAAATGGCTCATTCTGGCCTCTCTGCCCTAAGCCCCGCCCCTTTTTCCGTGCTCCGCCGCTGGGGCACCACTGGAAAAAGTTGCCTCGCAAACGCCGAGGTTTTCACGATTTGCCTCGACAATGCCGAGGAAAAAGCGCCTCGACAATGCCGAGGTAGCGCCTCGCAAATGCCGAGGTGAGGTCCAAATGACTGCAGCGGAAAGACGTCCCTGTCTTTCCACCCTTTTGCCACATATGCGTGCATAGCTCAGTGGGTGAGGGCGCTGATTACAGTTGAGTGGTCAGGGTTCAATTCCACCCATGTTCATATTTCACATAAGGCTTTATTCATAGATGGTGTGTGATGTACATGTATATATGTAATAAAATGCATTAAACGCATACTAATTACTAATTTACTAAATTAATTTATTTATTATTGCCTCGAAAACTGCCGCCTCGGCAAAAGCTAGGCAGCGATTTGCCGAGCTTTCGCCTCGACAATGCTCCGCGGCAAAACACGTGAAGGCAGCTAGGCATTGTCGGGGCAATTTTCACAGCATTTGCGAGGCAACTTTGTTCAGTGACCTCAATCCCAATAGATCCACAAGACCAACTGTTCAGTAGTTCAGTCCTACCGAGACCATATTCACCACTTAATTCCAAATGGGGAATTCCCCGTCTTTTTCTGCGCGTCTCTCACATTAGAATGCTATTTCCTGTCACTAGGGACTATTTCCCCGAAGGAATCGGAATGGTGAATATGGCCTCTGGATGTCCTAGAAAAGCGCAGTTAAAATATGAAAAAAAAAGAAGTTAAAGTATAAAAAAACGTACGTTGGTCCATTGCTTGCGTGAATTGCATTGAACAAGGAGGCAGCTGCAGTGTGTGGATTTAGTACATCAACCGCCTTTTCCATTCGGCCGGCAAGTTCAAGTGAAGATGACAAGAACCCAGGGGATGTGCTCATCTACAACAAAAGAAGATGCAAACCGGACGGGCTGGGGCTCTCAACGTTGACTTTTCCATTAGCTTATTTGTTTTAGGGTTTCACCAGAGTCAAAGATAAACTTGCAAAGAACCACTGCATTCGTGCGTGCTACGTTCTAACGTACTCATCAATAAGGACAATAAGCAAAGAATACGTTCACAAAAGAAATGAAATGAATTAACGAAAATCGAATCACATACATGCACAAGAAAACATTCCATTACATAGCTAGAATGATTAACTTAAATAGCAGAGCAGTAACAAAACATGAACTCATCAGCACGAACCGAAGCAAAAAAAATTAGATGCAATTTTATACATTCTGATTTTATCCGTTGTTCAGGAATAATCATAATGTTTGCTGCACAAGGTACAGAGCACAGAGAGATACCTGGAATTAGAGCATACTGCAGACAAAACTAGGCTAGGAAAGTAGTGTAAGGAGAATAAAGCAAAAACTCACCAAATCGGCAAGAGCCATTGGAAGTGAGGCCGATATTCCTTCGAGACGTTTCGCCCACAGCAGCTAAATCGCGGTTCACTTCAGTCATTTCATGAATTCATTCAGTTCAGTGGGACTGCACGTGGTTTGTGAAAAGTATATTTGACAAATGAATTCTCATACGCAGTTTTCGCAAAACTGTATTCTAATTGTCGTCAATTGATGCTGGCGTCTGTATAAAAATCAAATATCTCCGTACTCATATGAGCCCAGTGAAGGGCCTCTGAAGGATATGGAAAATTTGAGTGAGAAAATAATTGGTACATTACGTTACGGCCACTAAAGTAAAAGCATACTCACTCGTGCACTGCGCTTCTGCCCTCAAACACAATTTGTTTATAATAAACCAGTCGGCTACCGCCGCCTGAGGCGTCTTTTCAATATTCGCTGATGGTCGCTATGTTTCACTGGGCTCAATCTATAAGTAGAGGCAACTCTTTCTCGCAAGAATAGTTTCCTGGGGAAAGAACTTAGTTTCTGTTGACTATATTTCTCCTAAATTGTCTGCAACTTGCTCTACTCTAGGACATCGAAAAAATTGCCAAAGCCTAAAAGCAGCTTAATATCGCGTGGCTGATACGCCGCAATGTTTTCTCTGGGCTATATAAGTTAGGAGGAAACATTTCCATCCAAAGTCTCCAGTCTTTCTTTTTCTTTTTGAAACTCATACCAATATTGAACACGGGTTAGAACTTAGTTTCTGTTGACTGTATTCCTCCTAAATTGTCTGCAGCTTGCTGGACTCTACAATATCGAAAAAATTTCAAATCCTAAAAAAAAGGAATGTGCCTGGATGATACGTCCCAATGTTTCGCTGGGCTATATAAGTTAGAAGCAAACATTTGTCTGAAGGAAATGGTTTCACTTTTGTTATTTTCCTTTTGAAACCTACACCAATATCAAACACGGGGATATAACTTAGTTTCTGTTGACTATATTCCTCCTAAATAAGGACCGGCGCCACGGGGAACATCAAGTTGAGCACACATCGATGCCATTGACAGGGAATTATTATAATTGCGAATATGCTTCTTGAATTGCATGGAACAGGGATCTCGGCCTACTTGCCGCACAATCGCTCGAACGATACCCCGCAAGCATTCTGTATATGGCAGCCTTTGTAGCGTTCACTGGGCGTTCCGCAGTGGAGGTGCCCTGCAGTGGGTGTTCTTTGAACTCTATCGCTCGGCATGTACTCCGCGCCCTTGGTGTACATGCAAACTTTTGTGTGGTGCTCATGTGAGCGCTCCACAATGGCGTTGCACAGCAAGTGGATGTTCCTTGAACATTATCGCTCGGCCGATACTCCGCTTCCTTGGAGTATAATGCAACCTTTTGTGTGGCATTCGTGTGAGCCATCCGCAATGGCGTTGGTGAGTATATGCAGTCTGCGAGTGCGTAGCTCAGGGCTGGATTCTCGTAGGTTGCCCAAGGTGAGGATAATCTCACGTTGAAAGGCAATGGAAAATTTTTGTAAAATAAGAGTAAATAAACATTAGACGAAAAAGCGTGATTTCAAGTTTTCAAAATTGGTCGTTCTTTGAGTTTTGTGCTGTGAGTGTTCTTTGAACCCTTTGTGCCGCAGAAACGCCCGAACGATACAGCACACATATTCCACATATGCAGCCTTTTTTGGACGTTTGTGAGAGGGGCGCTCGGGAAGTGAGATGGCTCAGTGCACGGGAACGTGAACTACTGAACCAATCCTACAACCTGAGCGTAACGCACATCATCCAAACGTACATTCAAACAAACGCACAAACAAACAAACAAAGCTCCCAACTTTATATAATAAGATGGTAAAGAAACGGTATATTTGTGAAACAGAATAGCACTTTAAAGCGAAATGCCGGCCGGTTTTTGAAACGCACCGCGGACAACTGAATTCTTGCGTATTTATGCTAATTTGCTCGAATTTAGCTCGATTTTTTGTTCTAATTTATGTTCATTTGCATACGCTGCATAAGAACGCTGGTCTATTCGATGTGTTTCCAAAACCGGCCAGTATTTCGCTTTAACCGTAATTCGCTGGATTCACTGCGCTGCAGTCTTATTTGAAAAATAGTGCAAACAAACTGTCTACATGCACTAAAAAGTAACAGCATTAATTTAGTAATTTTGCGCTGTTTCAATATTACAAAAAGGAGCAAGATCAAGGAAATAACATACTGGATATATAAAAGCAATTTAAAAATACTACGGGTTGATGAGTCTGCAGACCTGTTCAACTTTGCCGAAAACTGTTTAGTGCCAAACTCATAGAATAGAAGTAAACTTACTTGGTATGGCCTTTCCTGCGAACCCTTTAAACCCCTCTTAAGCTGTTCCGTGGTGGGTTTCTTTGCTTCCCGACTCGTAGTGTGAACCAGTGTCACCGGTTGTTTGAAAATTGAAACCTAAAAAGAATTGAGAAAATATCAGTGGTAACTGGTAACACTATAACTATATATAAGAAAATATGACAATGTGTTGGCGATACCCATATATATTCAGTGACAGGAGTTCAGCTCAATTCGTTACAATTCCTAATGCATAATTTTAACTTAAAGCGAAATACCGGCCGGTTTTTGAAACGCATCGCGGAGAACTTCATTCTTATGTATTAATGCGAAATGGGGTCTATTTTTTATGCTAAATTATGCTCATTTGCATATGACGCATAATAATGTTGGTGTACTCGATGCGTTTCAAAAACCGGCCGGTATTTCGCTTTAAATATGGTGATCAAGCCAAGTTAACCAGGAACATACAGTTTTCCTCCAAGGCGCAGACTGTGAGCCATCAAACCCAGTCTTTTGAAGAGTATCTTTGGGTTTACTCGCAGGACGACCGCGGCGACCTTTTCCAAGAGGGTCCGCTTCACTAACACGAGATCGCCCCATAAACTGAAACGAATTATTGATATCTGCGAACGTCTGTAATACACTTGTAAAAAGGAATAGAGGCTGAACAACACAGAATTGACGAAAACAAATTGCATACAATAAAGTAGAAGCAGAGAGAGCCGACAGCTAAATGCTACAGTAACCTAACGAGCGCACCTTATAGGAAGCACGGAATTCACGCGCCACTCATCAACCCAACCTTCGCAAAACATAAAAGCGGATCTCATAGCCAGATGAAACAAACCACATGTTGAACACCAGAAGAAAACTGCGAACAACCTTTCCAATCTCTACCATATGTGCGATTTCGGTAACATAAACAGGCAGTAAATAAGCAACATAAACAGGCTTCACGAAGACAACAAAACACCCTCGAAAATAACAATTTATTAACAACAACAAGTTACTTCTTCTTGCCACGGTAAGCGGGCTTCTTCGGTTGCTTCGGCTTCTTTGGCAGAATAACACCATCGAATTTGGCCTGGAACCATTTAACCGCCTCTTCCCGGTTGACACGATGAGTTGTACCAATTTTTCCAGGAGCACGTCTACGCTTGGTAACACTACGGCCATTTCTATCCAGAACCACGTAGAAATCCATTCCATAGATACCGATAGACGGATCGTATTTGAGACCAAGGTCGATGTGCTCTTGGAGACCGAAACCGAAATTACCGGAGTGAGAGAAATTCTCACGGTACAGCTCGTATTCCTTCACCTAAACATTAGCACATGAAAGAATACCAGACAAGCAGATTCGCAAGATTTCGTCACCCGACTCAGGCTTTACGCTAGCGTGGCGTGCCTGACATAAAACATACCTTCAAGCCACGTTCCAAAATTTCTTCAGCCTTAGGACCACGTACAGTGCAATGGACGGCGATTTTCTCGTTTCTGCGGATTCCGAACGAACGAACGGTGTAACGAGCCTTGGAAAAGACGGGAGTTTGCCCGGTGAGCTGTTCCAACACCTAAACAATAGACTTGATGTGAAGAAAATCGGTGCGCCACATAAGGAAATGGCATGAACCATACATTCGAAAGCAAGAGCAAGCATAAACCTTAGCTGCACGAGTAAGACGATCACCAGATTCTCCGACGCAAATGTTCAGGCACAACTTCTGAATCCGGAGCTCACGCATAACATTCTTGGCCTTCTTTTCCCTGATTTCCGCAGCTTGCTCTGCAGAAGTACCCATCGTCTAAAGCACACGGAATTCCAATTTCAATTTCACGATGTACGAGAAGACACAAATCGCACGATGCAACATCTCCAACCCGTGTTTCACAACGGAACGTGAGATAAAGAACGGAAATAAACATTTCTGAAAACAACTCAACAAATTACAAGACTACAACAATCAAACAAAAATTAAAAACCTCAAAATAGGTAACTATAAAAAAAGTAAGTTTGAGTTTTATTTTTATTTTGCAGGTGTGTGGGGGTGTGTGCGTAGTTGGCCAATTTTACAAGCTAATTGGGCACCTACGCTAATCGATAAACCTTATTTTTGCGTGCAACCCCAATATGAGGGCGCATTCGAGTTGGGCAAAATGCGAAAATTTCGCGAAATATTCTGTTCGAGTTGATAGGATCAGAGATTGCTGACAAATAAGAGGGCCCAGGAAAAAAACATTTACAAGACTCTGCGTTTCTCATATGAGCATTCAATTTCACAGTGCGCTAACACTGGCATCTCGGTATTTTGCCCAACTCGAATGCGCCCTGAGGGTCAATGCGGAGGTAACGGAGTCTATAAGATAAAAATCTGTTTTTACATAATAATAAAGCTCTACCGTTACAAAGCTTTACTGTTTTCAGCGGGTACACATTTTTCTTGAACAGTTGTCAGTACCCCCATAAATGAAAAACCTGATGGTGGCGTAGCTCTACTGGGAAGCAGGTCGACATTCCGCTTCATACTGTCACTCATGGCGTATCAAAAGTGATGACAACCCGGAGTATACAGTTTGGTTGTGATAGACAATGACCCCTAACCTAACCTTCGGAATGCTTGCAAGGTATGGTGTCGGTAGGGAACGAAACAGGCGCTTGGTCACACACCGATACAACAGTTAACTTCTGTGTACCTTTCGTGTTCATTTATACTGTGTCGAAAGTGGAGTCCTGCTGCGGAGCGTTCTCCTCTTTTGTTAGGTATGTAACGCACATATCTACCTGATTAAAATATTTTTGTGAACACAAACTATGTAAGGATTGCACCAACTCTTTACCCAACAGTGTAACCATTCGATGTAATTTTGAAATACTTTACTCTTTTTTGGAGAAGCGTATACGCACGTGGGTCAAATAAATCCAGTTGTCGTAAGTATAACACCTTTTCAACAAAAAAAGGCTGTTTGTGAGGTGTGCGAGTACTATTTGCACCGTCAACTTATTCATAAGCTATCATTAACACCGCCAAACGACAATTTCTGCACTCCGACAAACGCACAGACCCTACCATTTCTATATGCAGAATATTTATTGCAGAACAATTAAACAGGAATAAACAATTGTACAAGCATTTCAATGAAGTGAGACCATTACAGTAGTTACTCTAACCCAGGAGTTCATTGGTGAACAAACAATTTCACCGGTGTGTGAAGATCAATAATAGCTTTCTTTGATGGAATAAATTATGCAACAAACATTATCATGTGAATCTGTACATAGTGCATTAAAAACATGATGAATGTTTAGGATTTTGGCTTATTTTTTAGCTTCAGGCTCATCCTCCGCGTGACCATTATCTTCTAGTTTCCTCTTTTGTGTCTTCTTCTCTGCGGAGGGCTCGTAATCCTCACTGTCATCCTCTTCCTGTAAGAACACAAATTATATAGAGACAATTAATGATACAGAAACAATCTCATACAGCAACGCAATGAATCGACTGCATTACAGAAACAATTTCAAACAGCAACACAATGAATGGACTGTATGACTGTTTTCAAACATGTTCCGAAAACAAGCCAATAGTCGGTACCCATTAAACTAGGGCAAACTTACATCAATCTGACTCTGGTTCAGGAAGGAAAGTCCAGGACCCTCATCTTCCTCGCTTCCGGAGTCTGAATCACCCTCTCCGTGGAAATCCTGGAAGAGCTAAAACATAAAGCTGCTCCGCCTAAACTTTTTTCACAAGAACCAATGCATACACACAAATACGAAATATCTGATTATGAACCCAAATACCTCATCTTCGTCGCTAGAGTCGTCCAGCTCTTCTCCCTCTAGGTTGACTCCATCAAGGTACTTAAGCGTAGGGATCAGCTCGAAGACCTGCAATCGTTACGAATATACTTAAAGCAACAACGGTAAAGATTAACACACCGACACCCTGAATGAATTTCTGCCAAAATAAATAAGAAACGTTGAGAAAAAACGAAAACCACCTTCTCACGGTATTGGTCATTTGAAGTGACAGCATTACTGAACAGATCCAACGTCTCTACTTTTGAGTCCTTTAGAGGAGCAAGCGATTCGACATCAGCGTATTTACAGCTGCTGAGGACAAGGGCACCAAGTTCTGGACACTGCCTCACGACAATATCGAGAGATCCGGAAAGTTTGTTGTCACTGGCGTCGAGCCTCTTCAAGTTGGGGAGACTGGGCAAGCCCTGAATCAGAAAGCAATAAGCGTCAAAAACTCTGATACTGTTAAAAAAGAATATAAATTATAGAGAACATATAAGCGTTACGACATGTGGGGACGGCAACTCACTTCAAATGTTGTCAGTCCGCAGTTGATGAGAGAGAGATTCTCGAGGTTTGTTAATTTCTCCGATACTCCGTGAATCTTTCCATCTGTGGAGGTCGCATTATCCAGAATGAGGTCTTCAACTGTTGAGGGGTCACGATCACGAAGTTGCGTTGTGTAGGTCTGCTCCATAGCCTCAGTCATGTTGAAACTGAAAGTTGCAACGTTTGCTCAAGAGTAACAACAAAGTACAAAAGGTGCATACATTCCGATAATTCGGCGAGACAGAAACCAAACTTAAAAAAAGGATTTACACACATTTCGAAATTAAACGTTCGAACCAAAATGCAAGGTTAGGGAGGAAAGCACAAGAGTACTACAGCAGGATCACTATGAATAGAACGTTATACGAACAAAATATTTCAATAAAGAGGATAACAAAGCAACAATAAACAAGCAAGTACTTGGACGATTTGAGTTTTTTGAGTTTTCTCTTGGGCGCGAAAACACCGGCCTAGCGCCAATGACCGGTCGACCCCGCCCCTTTGGCGGACCGCCAAGGGAGTGAGTATATAAAGAGCGGATGGCTCAGGCGGTGCTAGTAGACGCGTCAAGAGGACTCTGTGTTTCCTAAATGTCATTCGTATCCTTGGGTGGGGTATCCCAGATCTTGAATTGGCCGGGAGTTTGCTCCCGGCGGTATATAGAGTATACCCATGAATGGGGAGGCTAAAAAAAATAAAGTGTACCGGGTTGTGTAAAATGGGGAGGCTAGAAGGGTAGAATTGAAGAACACTACCCCCTGGATTGAAGAACACTACCCCTTTTTGAAAAATATCCCATGCAAAATAATACCCCCATTTTACAAAATACTACCCCCATGTCTTTACAAAATACTACCCCTTTCTAGTGGGGTGGTCATATTCAATGGTGGGGTAGTCATATTCAAGTGGTGGGGGTAGTATTTTGTAATTTTTCCCACGGGGTAGTAAAAGCCAATGGGTGGGGGTAATATTTCGTAAGAAGGGTGTAGTATTTTCACATGTAGGGGGTACGTAATTCAAGAATACCTAGGGTTTGATGATCATACCCCACCATTGAAGAACATTACCCCTCTATAGAAAAACACTACCCCATCATTGAAGAACACTACCCCTTTCTTACAATTTACTACCCCCCTTGACTGGGGTGATAAAATGTCAAAAGGGGTAGTATTCTTCAATGGTGGGGTAGTACTTTGCATGTTACAAAATGCTACCCCCATACACTTGGGGTAGTATATTTCAAATTTGGGTAGTATTCCTCAGCGGGGTAGTATTCTTCAATTTTACCGGCTAGAAGTACCATATGTGGGTGCTGTCATTGAGCATGGGTCATCTACCGCCTTATGAAATGAATGAAAGGTTGTAGTGGAGTTTCCTTGTCTAAACTCAAAACTTTGATGCAACCGAACATCCTGTGGGTGGGTCCAATACAGATAATGCCACAGTGTTTTGAGGTACAAAACACCTTTTGCCACGCTGTTTTGATGTACAAAAACACCTCGATTTGATGGTGAACTTCTTGCCACACTGTTTTGAGGTACAAAACACCTTGGTTTGATGGAGAAATTTTTGCCACGCTGTTTTGAGGTACAACACACTGTGCTTTGATGACGAAATTCTTGCCACAGTGTTTTGAGGTACAAAACACCTTCTGCTACGCTGTTTTGAGGTACAACACACCTTGCTGTGATGATGAAAATCTTGCCACGCCGTTTGAGGTACATAACACGTTGATTTGATATGATGAAATGCTTCCGCAGTGTTTTGAGGTACAAAACACCTTTTCCCACGCTTTTTTGAGGTACAAAACATCTTTTGCCACGCTGTTTTGAGGTGCAAGACACCTTTTGCCAGCTGTTTTGAGGTACAAAACACCTTGCTTTGATGATGAAATTCTTGCCACGCTGTTTTGTACAAAACACCTTGCTTTGATGGAGAAATTCTTACCACGCTGTTAAACACCTTGCTTTGATTACTAAATTCTTGACACAGTGTTTTGAGGTACAAAACACCTTTTGCCACGCTGTTTTGAGGTACAAAACACCTTGCTTTGATGATTAAATCCTTGCCACATTGTTTTGAGGTACAAACACCTTGCTTGAAATTATTGCCACGCTGTTTTGAGGTACAGAACACCTTGCTTTGATGTTGAACTTCTTGCCACGCTGTTTTGCGATACAAAACACCGTGATTTGATGATGAACGTATTGCCACGCTGTTTTGAGGTACAAAACACCGTGATTGATGATGAAATTTTTGCCACGCTGTTTTGAGCTGCAAAACACCTTGACTTGATGTTTCCACGTGTTTTGAGGTAAGGTGAAAAATAAACACATTGTTTAGCGCTTTGAACTAAAAAACAATCAGTGGTGCGTCGGGGGAACCGATGGGATTTCAAATTTCCGCCCAAAAAGGGAATGCGGAATAGGTACCAATGCCTGTCATCCATTTGCACCATGTACAGTACAAATTCGCAATCGAACTGTACCACAAGAAACGGAATACTATCTTTGGAACAGACCCCGTGGTATTCACATCTGAAAGGTGCCTTGTAAATACAAACTACAAACAACAATCTACCACATCGATTTGTCCTCCACTGGCAACATTATCTACACAGGAAAATAATTGCCGAAACCACAGAAAAACCGTCTGAATCTGGTAACCAAATGGTCTTCGACGAAAAAACACTGGTGACCGGTGGCTGACTATGTGGGGACCATGTGGTCACCAGTTGATGAGGGTTTCGAGATACTTGGTGACAACAATGTTGCCTGGTCGCCAGGTGGTCACCAAATGGTTTGGCCCCTGATCGAGAACCGTCACCCATTGGTTCCTCTGTTTCCTATGAGCCTATGACGACTAGTGTATGCAAGGACAGGACATGCATGCTAGCCTTAAAGCGAAATGCTAGCCTCTTTGGAAAAGTTGCATATGATAAGCAAATCCTATGTGTCCTATGCTAATTTTGTACGTTTGCCGTGGACGATCGTACAAAATTAGCATACATAGGATTTGCTTATCATATGCAAATTTTCCAAAGGGGCTAGCATTTCACTTAAAAAAAATTGACCTTGTCAAATTGGTGGATGGAAACGTGGTAATTGTGTGTTCCTAAAAATAGTACATGCCGCGTAAAACGGTATTATACGAACGTAGTTTATTTCCCTGATACTTACAATAATAAAATAATTTATTATTTGTTATTTGTTTCTTTCGCTGTAAATAAAGGGTTTGACACGTTTTTGAGAAAAATTTTCAGTTTTTGTGTGGAGGTTCGTGTCGATAACTTAAATGAAATCTTGTTTCATGGGATATTTTTATTTCGAAATGTAGCATTTAAGTAGGACGTTGGAGATATGTGTGGCAAATAGTTATTGCATGATTCCTATTTTTCTTTGCTGTATTATTTATTTATACAAGTTTCTGCTCTCTTACTCTTTATCCCTAAAGAAAAATGAAGCTCCGGTGGAAATCGAACAACGAGCTTTGCGCATAAATTAGTTCTTATGAGCTTGCGTGCGCGTATTCACAATTGTTGGGGACGCTTATTTGAGTTTCGTAGTGCCTTTTCCTTGGCCAGGATTGGGGGCTCACCTGGGCCTGCCTGGGGGCCTGGGTCTCTATTCTATTGTGTGTTGGTGGGCCATCGTTGGGCTTCTGCTCTGAAATCTCTCTCTTCCCATGACTGGGCCCTTTGGCCTATGACGCGCACGCACCCTCGCCTAGACCCAGCGCTTTTGAGTTAGTAAAGAGTTGAGCATCCTACTTTTTCTCCTTGTTCTCGATTTTTTATAATAAATAATTGCTACAAGTAAAATGACTAGACCTAGACGCGGTCATGTTTCATTTTTATAATTTTCGTTTTTTTTATTTAACAAAATATTACCTCGCAGTTTTGAGTTGAGGAAGGTTAACCGACTGAGTGAGGAGTTGAACCCCACTTATGTCCCATATGATATGGCTTCCTTTTTTCTTGCAACAAAGGCTTATTGGAACTAGCAGGCTATGGGCATTGACAGCATAATCTTGTATTGTTTAAAGCGAAATACCGGCGGTTTTTGAAACACATCTCAAATACTTGCATTCCTATGCATTTATGCAAACTGGGGTCTTATTTTTTATTCGAGTTTTTGCTCATTTGTAACATGCTGCATAAGAAAGCAGGTGTGCGCAATACGTTTCAAAAATCTGCCGGTATTTCGCTTTAATAACCCGTAATTGACGATAAAAAAAATAATTTTGAAAGTAGCTAGGTTTTTTTATGCGTAGTGTCACAATATAACGTTAGGACTCGAATACAACGCGAAACGCTGATGGTGCGAAAAACAAATAGGTCCGCCTACATCTCGCCGGCACATCGTCCAGATTATCGCCAGGTTCGCGCGAGTGAACTGAGCTTCCGTTCGCGTACACCTGGCGAAAGCGCCGCGCACCTTTTATCTGGTTCTGCATCAATTTTCGCATTTTCGTACATTTGCGCTTAGTACAGTCGAAATCTTTGCGCCAGAGTTTCGCGGCGCACCACCAGAGTCTAGTGATATTTGCTTTATTATTTATCGGTTTAGTTTACATTTCTATCTAACGATGCCTTTTGGTTGATCTGCATTGTTTCCTTGTTATTCAAAAACATTTTCCCCAAAATTATAGTTTGTATTGGGCGTTGAGAATAGACTAATAGTAACTATATGATTTAATATGTAGTATTAGTTTCTAGTATGTAGTCTGATTATTCCTTTTTTTCGTGTTCTAGTGGTGTAGTTCGTGATTCACTCGAAATTCCTCTGATGAGGAGAAATTCCTTCGTGTGTAAGTGTACGTCCGTGTGTGTGTGCGTGAATATGCGTGTGTGTGCATATGCGTGTGTGTGTGCGTGTGTGTGTGTGTGTTAGTATGTATGTAGTTGTGTGTACTAGTCTGGAGCGGCCCGTCGTCAGCCATGCGCAGTTTGGTTATTGACCGTGTGTAGCTGCTCTCTTCTCTATGCTCCCATCTTCTGTGTGGACGGGCGCTCCAGTGACTGGCCGGCCAACTGGCCCGGGAACAAGACCGCATCCTCCGCCAACTTTGTTCTCTCTGCTACTGAGTGAAACTTCCGAATTCGATGCTTCTTGTAGTTGCTTACGGCTTATCGATGTGCGTGTATGTGTGCGCGCATGTGTGCATGTGTGTGTACGTGAGTGTGCGTGAGCATGTGTAAGTTGTAGTTTGTACTTTATACCCACTGTCGCATCTCGAAACTACAAACATATTCTTGTAAGGTGGAAAAAGCAGATTATTAAAAAAAAAAAACAGAGTAAGAACAATATTTGTTCAGTAATCCTTTGAAAATCGTTTTTCTTTCTAAGTCTCTGTCTCTCCTTTCTCTCTCTTTTTACCTTCTCTCTTTCTCTCTCGTTCTCCCCACTCTCCTTCTCTCTCGTTCTAAGTTTCTGTCTCTCCTTTCTCTCTCTTTTTACCTTCTCTCTTTCTCTCTCGTTCTCCCCACTCTCTCATCAGACGTAATTTTTTTCTCGGCTTCCCATCAATATCGAAAAAAAAAGCAAAACATAAACCGTATAATCATACAGTCGTGCTTTTCTCGATAAATCGAAAGAATATTTCTGCTCACGTCACATTTTTATATTCATAGATAATTTCTGATGACGGGGAACTTCGTACTGATTTCGTGTCATATTTTTTTTCATTCGGTTACATTATAATTATAAATATTATTTATATTTCACGAGTATGGTTCCTAAAGTATAATCACAACAAGTTTTAGCTTGGTCATTTATCAAAAGTCCGTTAAAGGATCGCAGTCACTACAAATTCGTATTTTTTATTCGCTTTTCATTAATTGTTCAAGTATGTGAAGAAAACGACGATTCCAGCGCCAAAGTACGGCAAAACGAACTCAGGGAGAGAAATCCCTGTTTATGACTTTTACTTATATACCGTAGTTTATAATTGCCCGTATAGAGTTTCATAATAAATACCCTGCAGTGATAAACCACGCGCCAGGTGTAACACTGCAGGCTGTTCACTCTCCAAGTACCCCTGGCAATTGCATATATGCACCGGCGTCGGTCATTTATCAAAACTCATTCCATTGATTTCTCTCCCTGAGTTCCATTTTATGTGGATTTTTATGGGCTGCATATTGTTTTATAAATCTGCTTGCATCTAATAAAAATCGAATAAAAAAGTTGATTTTGAAGTGACTGCCTTCCTTTAAATTAACAAGGTGTGATCATATATAAAAAAAGCTTGCGCACCTAAAAACAACAGTCTTAGAATTAGGCCAGGGAAAATTTGCATGAAGTACCGTAAACCGCGGACCAAATTACGCCTGAAGTTACTGTCACACACTGCACACTGTGTGTTTGATGATCTACGAATGAGGAATTTCACTACAGTTGAATATATTTGCATTGATGACTTATTTTTCATACTTTTCTTCAATCTATAAAACAAAGTGGTTTTCTAGGAATCACAAATGTTACGAGTTTCATTCGCTGGTTTATGTCGATTCGAAGAACTATCTATATTAGAGCGGAAGAGGTCTACTAACTTGATTAGATTGATTAGGACCTATTTTCAGCCAAGAACGCCACGTCAACACTAAATTTCCGATATTTTCTTCCAAAGAGTTTGGGATGACCCGTTTTGGTTCGTGCAATACTTTATTTATATCTTTCAGCCTTGTATCATGTCTAGCGCTCGCTTTTCCTCTAAAAAATTTCCCCGTCTGAGTCTGGCTGTGTGAATTGATTGATAAAACTGCACAAAAAAAGGTGAGCATAAGCCGTTTGCCCTTTTGTGTGTTGATGCTACTTGCAGGCTTGATGGAATCAGGTTTCGCTTTAGTTTATTATGTCTGGGGCCAATATTTTGCGTAATAGTTTATGTAATGTGCCATGTACCTAACTTGTTATTGACCTTATAAGGTAAGGTCTGAAAAAAAATATATTCCTTCGTGTACAACTTTCCTGTGAATATTTGAAAATGCTGAACCTTGAAGGGATTAGGCATTACAAATGCAAACCATAGTTCCGTCTTCCCCATACCCCTATTTATCTTTTTGATGTTACTAGATGTGCAATAATGCTTTATTTGGTCATAACTTTTTTTTACATTTTTATGACTATTTTATATCCATGTACTATCCCTTTATGTTATTTGACTTTTCGGGGCTTCTAGTAAAGTACTGCAAATTATTAGCCTGATATTTTCTTGAATTGTGAATTGACAGGTTGTGTAGGCTTGGATGAGACTAGAACATTTTGGTCTTGTAGACATTTTGGATTAAATACAGGTTATTTTTCTGGATGAATCACCTTCATTAGTCATTTATTAATTATTAAAATTTAAAGCGAACTGACGGCTCCTTTGGAAAATTTGCATATGATAAGCAAATCCTATGTATCCTATGCTAATTTTGCGCGATTGCCGTGGACGATCGCGCAAAATTAGCATAGGATACATAGGATTTGCTTATCATATGCAAATTTTCCAAAGGAGCCGTCAGTTCGCTTTAAGATAAAGTGTGAGTCACCAAACCGGCACGCAATTTGTCCCAAGAACCAATCTGGTGTACGTCATGCTCCGAATTACGTCTAAATACCGTGCCATATCTGCAATATTCGATTTTTTTTGTGAAAAAATTGCATCGAAACTTTTCACTTCTTTCCTCTTTCGTTTCTCTGTTGTTTTCGTTGGTTTTGTTGTTGTGAATCCTTTTGCGTAAATCTTTCCAACTTCCTCCTGGGCACAACCGCATTCCTTCTAAATGTAGTAAACTCATGATTGTTTCGATGGATAAACTGTGAATCTGTTTTGAGAAATTGAGAGAAATGAAATGAGACGAAATTATTTTGTCCTGCGTTTTTGCACTTAATTCATATTTACCTCGAAAGTTGACGTGCCCGAGACTCGGTCCTGTATTGTTTAAATTACCATTTTTGATAGATATGCAGTTGTTTAATCTGGCAATTTGCAGAAACTACTTGGTGCCGTTTTCCTGTCCGACAAGTGTTCTCATAGAGTATTGTTCTGGGCTGCGTCTGACTTTCGACGACTGGACTACTAGTTTATTAGTTCTCATCACTCATTCGCACTGGAGGGCGAGTGTTCGACGTCTGCCGGTGGGCCTTCTGGCCCCGCCGTACAATTTGCCAAACAAGGTTTGTTTGTGTGTGTTTTTGGTGAGGTGAATGAATCTACGACTGCTAGCCAAATGTTATGGCGCCCCTTCTATGAACTAGTATTAAATTAGACAGTACAGATGCGTAAAAAAATAGTTTATTTGTCCCGTCCACCGTCATAATCAGATTTAAATAGGAAAGTACACGTTTAATATGCAGATGGCCTCGATCGTCAAGAAGCCGAACATCGGGAGCGTCTTGCTGGTGAGAAGCAGAAACTGGGACATAGACGCATTGACGAACTGGGAGAGGTTGGATATTGAGATATTTGATTTGTTTGTTACAAGTTTTATTGAAAATGTTTGTGAGATATGGTTTATCACGTCTGATGGTCTGATTCTGAGAGATCGATTTAGTATACCGTGGCAGTTGAGTGGTTTGCCAGTTACAAAATTTATCTACACTAAAAAGAGTTACTATCAGTGAATAGTAAAACTAGATCATGTATAAAAAAATATAAAACAAGTTTTTGTTGCGTCCAGGTGTCGTACAAGAAGGTGCCCACCAATGCGTTGATGTCAGCAATTCAACTGGGCATTGCAAATTCAATAGGATCATTAGCCTCGTATCCACAAAGAGATCTTCTAGTGCAGGATTTCGACGTCATTGAGACGGTGGCTTTTCCCACGTAAGTTTTACTTTCTTTGGGTTTTTTTTGCGGTCTGGGAATACGGTATGTGAATTTTTCCTGTGTGTTAACTTGAACCAATTTGTTGAAAAACTGTATTCTATACACTAAGTCCATGAGGCGGTTCTGGACCTTTCACATTGATTGGATGCTAGCTTAGTAATTAACTGTGCATTTTTTCTGTATGGTGTGGTCGGTAGACTTTCGAGCATCTAAAGCGAGAAAACGGCCGGGTGTTGAAACGTATGATGTGATGGACAACTGCATTGCTATGTATTTATGCTAACATAAGTGAGCTCGAATTGAGCTTGAATTCTTATAGGGTTTCCAAGTATGCCAAAAACCGTGCATTTTCCTTCCAAGTATCAATTGCAAAATAGTGTGCCAATCTACCGTAATTTTGACACATCCGCACTATAGAAAATCCGCCATCAAAGCTATTTTTTTTTGTTGAACAAATGGTCGCGATCGGTCGTAAAAACTGCCTGTAGCTATTATCGTGTAGTGCCAATATACGGTAAATTTTTCGATACTTGGAAGGAAAATCGGCCTACTTGGAAACCCCATAATCCTAATCATACTCATTTGCTTATGATGCCTGGGAATGCAGTTATCCTTCAACAGCCGTGACCGGAACATTGTAAAGGGATGCATCAACGATATGTTTCACTAATTGTAAGAAAATATACAAACTTACTGAGATTGCTGGATACTGTTTTGCGCTTTATGGGGTTTGTAAGTATCCCAAAAATTCGGTGTGATTTTATCAATACTACCGTATTTCTTCACCGAAAATTTATTCTCGTTTAGTTCCAAGATACGGTAAATTTTCAGCATACTTGGAAACCCCATTAGGTGGTTGGGTGTGGTAAGTCTCCGGATTAAAACAATTATTTTCAGTATTGGTTCCCAAACAACTCCATCGCACCCATACGGTGATTTCCGTTTCAAGACCTATGCACCCATCGCCTTCCGCTACTTCAGAGAATTGTTTCATATTAAACCGGCGGATTTCTTGGTACGTTTATTTTATATTTATCATTTTCAGTTTCTGTTAACCTGTAGTTTTCTGAGGAGTCTAGATCACACGTAAAACATATTTCGTGAATATCTTATTAACATTGAAGATTGAAAAAGAAATTGAATAGAATCGGAAATCTGATCAAAATTACGCACCAACAATCTCCGGATGTTTTCCCTATTAATGATTGAGTGAAACATATCGTGTTGTTACGTTTAACTCTTCTTGTCACTAAATTAAACAGGCTATCTCCATGACTTGTTGAATAGGATAGCGTTAATGCTTATTTCTATTTTTCTTCACTTTCTGATTGCAGCGTTCCATCTGCACTGATCCCCTAAAAGAATTGTCGAATGCGGGAGCGAGTGGGTCCATCTTCTACGTTTCGCACGATGACAATTTTATCATTAAAACAGTTCAACACAAGGAGGCGGAATTCTTGCAAAAACTCTTGCCCGGTTATTATATGGTGGGTGTTTTGTGACCTCTTTAGTGTTGAATAATGGCATGTGTTTGTCATTGTCAGTCTCGTTGTCTCAGTCTCGTTGTCTTAGAGAACATTCGTTCATTGGAACTATTATTTGGCGAAAACGTATACTCGTCGGATTATTTTTGTTCCTAAAACAACCCAAACCAATATTACGTCTCCGTTTTAAAGTTGTAGTCCTTTTCATTGTATTATATAATTAGATTAAACATGTTGTTAATTTTTAGAATATAAACCAGAATCCACGCACACTGCTGCCGAAATTTTTTGGATTGTTTTGCTATCAAGTAAGATTTTTTTTGGTTTATTGAATTTATATCTAATTGGAAAAGACCATCGAATAAGCATTATCACTTATCACTAGAAAAACTTTCTTGTCTTCAACTTATCGTGGTCTAAGTAGTAAGTAGCATTTAGAACTTTCAATATTGATTATTGCTGCTTTTGAAATTTTGAATAGAGTGTTTTTATTTTATTTTATTTATTTTAGAGTCTAGGAAAGAATATTCGTCTATTGGTTATGAATAACTTGTTGCCGCAGGCGATCACTATGCATGAAAAGTATGATCTCAAGGTTTGTGCTTTCCTTTTTTTGTTTATTTTTTCAACGTCATTATAAACCCAAGCTGATTTAGGCACTAGTGAAGTATGAGTATGTTACATCCTTTTTTTATTATTACATCAATTTTTCTTGTAATTTCCCTCACTTATTTTCTATGCATGCGGAATATTTATGTAAATTTGCATAAATAAAGTTTAGAAATATTTTGGCTAGAAGGGGATTTTGTGGCAAAACCTCGCATTATTCTATTTTTGTGCGGTGCATTTGGTAAAATACATTAGCCAATTGCTGTACAGAACGGCAAAATATGTATTGGTTATCGTTTGAATTTAGGGTTCCACGTACAAACGACTAGCGAGTAAGGCGGAGCGGGCGAAAGCCCATCCAACATTGAAAGATCTCGACTTTGTTGAAAACCATAAGGTACGGCTTTTTTACTGTTTGTTTTACGTGATTTATTCATTGTTAAACCTCCAACGCAATTCAGTGATGGGTTTGGCATTTCTAACTGGCAACCAATCGTGAGTTCCATACCTTCGCAAATAGTTTTTTATTGGATCCGCGAAACACTTTGATTTCTGTGTTTTCTAATATTTTTTTAAAGCGAAATGCCAGCTCCTTTGGAAAATTTGCATATGATAAGCAAATCCTATGTATCATGCTAATTTTGCGCGATCGTCCACGGCTATCGCGCAAAATTAGCATAGGATACATAGGATTTGCTTATCATATGCAAATTTTCCAAGGGAGCTGGCATTTCGCTTTAATGTCAGTCAACTTACAATTATACAAGTTTTGGAGTCAGTCATTGCATGAGATTATTATTCAGAACGGTTTGGATTTGGAGCCGTCAGTTTACGATGCTTTACTCTCAACTTTGCAGCGAGATGCGCTGGTGAGTTCATATTTAGCAGCGGTTATTTTCATTGTAGTCATCCTCAATTGTTCACTAATAATAAGGTCGATTTTTTTTGGAAGTGGATGTTATTGCGTATTTGTGACCTGCTAAAGAAGTCTACTATTCACTATCCGACACATGTGTCCTATTTTTGCATTAGAACAACAAAAAAAAATTGCATATTCTCCTTAATATCAATTTTCACCGAATGTTCGTCCATACGATAATCTCGTAGTTATTACTGCCAGAATACAGAATGTAGAGTGACAGTCGAGCCAGTGGCCTTTTTGGAAAAAACCCTATATATTTCTTATTTGTCGTGTTTTAGGTTCTTGAGGCTTTCAAAATTATGGACTATTCCTTATTGGTCGGTATTCATAATGTTGATATTCAAGAAGGCACACAGGGAAATCAGGTAATTATCAATTATTTATTGTTTTTTTAACAGTATACTAATTTTTTTAACAATGATAATTTTTTTTAGCATTGTGTGAATGTGCTTATGATAAAGGATGTTCTTTTCTTTCATATAATAAATTGCAGATGCGCAGTGACAGTGAAGACCAAGATGACGGGGACATGCCATCGACGAGCAGAACCGGAAATGAACATAAGGTTTGAGCATTATTTTAATTTTATCATCTTTTTTTTTCATTGTGTACATTACCTTGGAGCCTGGAACACTGGAGTGATGAAGTGAACAGTGCACAGTGAAAGAATCTGACGTGCGTGTTTCTTGATGACACGAGCATACATAGTTATTGTTATATCAAACTTAATTTAGAAACGTGTTTGGCTTATTAGAACCTATGATTATACCGTTTTCTTTTGTTCTCCTTGATCGGTTAAATAAGATACATTGCCGTAGGAGTAGACTTGCGCATTTTCAACAAATGTACTTCCCTCCCTCCTTGCTAACTGAAAACTCTCGCTCGGTATCGTGGGTATGCTTTCATCCTGCTCACGATCTCAATAACACCTATCCTCCAGCAGGTAACCTTACGAGACGAAAGTGAAAGTTTATATTTTTTTTAGAAATTTCCTTTATTCTAGGCTCTCAAGTCGAAATTCTCCGTGTGGGAAGGTATGAAAGGCTCCACCTCAAATAGCGACGCAGTGACCGCTTTCGGAGGTGTTCCGGCCAGAAATGCGAATGGAGACCGGATAATATTGTTTCTGGGAATCATTGATATTTTGCAGGTGCGCTTTTGAATTTTGGTTATTAGTTATGTTGATTTTGTGGATGTTTGGTGTTACTTCAATATTAGGTTTTGTCCATTGCGCCCTTTCTCCCCTTGCGTGGTTGTACGCGGGGGTTGTAGACATTGCAGCCTGTCTCCGTTAGTTTCGGAGTTCCGGTTGAAGGTTACCTTTGAGCCTGGAGCTTTTTGTTTAATGTTTGCCATAAATTCACCATTTTTTATCCAATAAAACATCATTCAGAATTACCGTCTGTTGAAGAAGTTCGAGCACACGTGGAAAAGTATTCTTCATGATGGGGTGAGATTTATTTTCTTTATTAAGTGCATCAGCATCAGCATCTTTGTTCAGAATCATTGATTGATTAGAGTTTGGATGAGAATTTTTGCGTTTTGTGAGGCTAACCTCCACTCAAATTTGTTAATTTGTTCCCCCGCCGACAAATCCATTTTTTTCTGAGAACGAGTAAACGTATTGTAGACTTGTAGATGCATCCTTTACTGAATATAAGTTTTCATTATGAATCGTTTCAGGATACCATATCAGTGCACAATCCGAAATTTTACTCCCAACGCTTCTTGACCTTTATGGAGGAGAGCGTTTTCAAGAAATTGGGTGAGTCTTTATTTTTTTTTTTTTTTTTTGTTAACTAATGATAAATGATAACGTTAATGTTAAACGTTGTTTATTTATTGTTGTTTGGTGCGGCCAGTTGGTTGTTTTTTGGTAATTAAATTGTTTACTTTCTTTCTTGCGGGGTTTGTCATCATTTCTTACCATCTCATGTCATGATCTCATCGAGTGAGAATTTGTGTTCATCACATCAGTTAGATGCATACATTGTTCGTCACTTAAGGCGAAATTCCGGCCGGTTTTTGAAACGCATCGAGTACATCAGCATTCTTATGCAGCTTATGCAAATAAACATAAATTCGAATAAAAAATCGAAAATCGAGCTACATTCGAGCAAATTTGCATAAATACGTAAGAATTCAGCTGTCCGCGATGCGTTTCAAAAACCTGCCGGTATTTCGCTTTAAGCTAATATGTGGCGTTCTATCATGAGACTCTCTTTGTCCTTGTGTATCCAATTTCTGACAGTTTCAATTTGCCGTTGTCTTTTCTGTCGGTTCCTGTCTTGAAGGACCTTTCTTTTTTTCTTATCGCATACTCATTGTTCACATGATTATATTACTCTTTCCCTCAATCTAGCCGTCGGACGTGTGGCGACTGGGATTGCGGTCGGCGTTGCGGCACAGGGTGGCAAGTTCCGCACGCTGGTCCATTCGTTCTTAGGTATCATGCGTTGCTTAACACCCCCACTCGTGTTTTGTATTTTATTTTGATTGGCTGCTCAGTTTTCGTGCGTTATTCTTAGTTTGGATGGGAGCTGAGACTAGTGAATGTTATGAAACGATGTATTGATGTAATGGTCGATTTTTGGTTTCTGAAGTGGGTCCTAACTCCTAACGCCCGAGGAAGGTGTGGTGTGATACGTGGTTTTGAAACGTATACCTTACAGCTAACATTATTATATGCATTTTTTCTTCACATTCACACAGAACTTTGCATATAATGCACGCGAACAGGTGTCCTGTCCAGCATACGTTTTACAAACCACGTTCCGTTCCATACCGCTTTAATAACATACGGAGAATTAGCAATTTTTGTGTATACGAGCCTCCATCCAAAACACTAGTTGTGCACACGGCTTTTTGATATTGTGATCATGTGATCCACTTCCGTGGTTTGCGTGCGTGCTTGCATTTTTGTACTTTGAGCATTTTTAATTGCCTATAATTTGTCTTTTTTTGCCTCCAGTTTGCAAGGTTGTATGTGTGTGTGAGTGTGTGACCCTACGTGTTGTGAAACCACCATATTATAATTAGTTGTTTAGTTTTAAGAAGGGCGTGATTCATCTAGCTGTTGTTCTTGGATTTATGGTCATATAAGTAAGTACAAGTACTTTTCCGATGATTTTCATGATTTGTTGATCGGGTAGAAATGTCCTATGTTCGCGTGGAAATAGGACGTTTTTCGGTTTCATTTATTTGGTTTTGATTTGAATGGCGTTTTAGAAGTTTAGGAAGGCACCTTTAGAAGTTTAGGTAGGTTTATTGGGTAGCAATAGCGAAAATATTTATAATCAGACAAGAGACAAGGATACCCTAGGCTGAGCCAACCTATTCATAGCATAATTCAAATTAATTGTTTAGTCCCCTTCAGTTATTGTGAAGTTTGTACACCTAAACCCCTGAACGTGTCTAGTAGCCAATTGTACGTTTTGCTTTGCGCTTTTGTCTTTTTTTGCGAAGTATAGTGTATTTAGTGCAGTTTGTAGTTAGTAGAGTAGAAGTTTAAGTTGTTTCGGATCTTGAGATAATTTGTAGTTGAGGAATTTCCTCGGTTTTAAAATTTGAAAAGCAGAGGAGGACTGTTATAGAATGATTGTTTCTGTTCTGCTTACCTTTATAACTCACATAGGGATGCGAGTGAATTCAGTGAAAGTGAGATCACCACACACAGGTTTTCTAATGTTTTATATCATCATTTGTTTGCTTGTTTTCACGTTTGCCGAGTAGTTTGTACAGTACACTTTTGCGCTAGCAATTGTCAATTGCTTACTATTATAGGATCATTACGGAATTCCCGGTGATTAAATATTAAAGCGCTATGTCACGTGGTTTGCGAGCTTGAAGCGTATACCGGAAAAATGCATTTACGTGAACTTCTGTGTCCTTCCTACGCAGAATTGAACTGAACACTGCACCCAAGCATTTGGCGAGCTAGATCTTACGTTTCAAAAAACCACGTGCTATGTCGCTTTAAGAGCGCGAGTGCTTGCTTACAGTTTTACTTATTCATCCGTTTCAGCGCTGAAGCACAGTCCTTCACGGCGCCGAGCGCCCGCACGCAGAAGCTTGGGTGAAGATGAGCCGGCTACTCCAAGGGATGTAGTGCCATCGATGGTCAGAGGTACGGTAAGAAGGTCGTACAATAGACAGGACACGCAGGAATTGTTGGCGAACAAGCCCAAGGAGAAGAAGGTGGGTGATTTGTAGTGTTATTGAATATTTTGTTATTATTATTTTAATGTTCCGTTCTTTATTTTGTTGTTTGTTGTTGTGTACTTTTGTACTGTGAACCCGTCTTCAACATTGGATTTGGAACTGGAACTAACATTTCTAGATTGTTTTTATCAACTCGCTGCAGGGTGTTGAACCAAATGATTGACTTACTATTTTTTATTTCCTATGTAACCCCAGTGAGAGTGCGACAGAGGTGATAGGGCGTGAATGAGAAGCGAGAGAGGAGAGAAGAGATGAGAAGGAGAGAGAGTATGCGAGGGACTTTAAGCGAAATACCGGCCGGTTTTTGAAACGCGTCGTGGGCATCTGAGTTCCTACGTATTTATGCTAATTTACTCGAATACAGCTCGATTTGTTTTCTAATTTATGCTCTTTTGCTTAAGAATGCCTGTGTCCCGGTGCGTTTCAAAAACCGGCCAGTATTTCGCTTTAATGCAAATTTCTCGACCTCATCCTCACTTCAGTATCAGTCAGAGGTGATTTGCGTGGCGACTACGAGTAGGGAGGAACTGTGGGAATTTTTTGGGATTCTTAAAATTATAGATTTTTTGTACTTTTTCGGGAATTTTTGGGAAAACCCCTTGCTTTTGTTTGGTTGCTTTATTTGCGCTGCAATAGTATAGTGGGATCGAAACTATCTTGATTTACCCACTGGTAATTTTCTTGAAATTCTGCTCACTGAGCAACTAGCTTTTGCTTCTTTGCTCAGAGTTCATATTTGTTCACTTCAGATTTTACGGTTTTCCTTTCTTTCATATGGGAGGAATTTTGGGTAGATTGACAGGCACACTGGTGTCCCAATGGTAATTGAGTAGTTCTTATCGGAAAAGTTAAGTTTCATGGGAGGATTCATTCCAGTGTGTATGTCAATCGGGATTATATCACTCGTAGCAGTTTGACATGTGTGGTTTCGAAACGCGTGCTGGAAAACTGCACCCGGAAGAGGACTGAAGAAAATCTAATACGTAGTAATGCAGTTCTCCAGCATACCTTTTTAAATCCACGTGCCATACCGCTTTATATTTTGATCGGTTCTTCGACTTATCGATTGTTTTCTAGGTGGAGCGTCTATTCGGTGGATCGACGTCCGCGCGTACCGATCCTTCCACATCGGCACTGGCCGAGGAACCCGAATCCGAAGTCGTAAGTGATCAGCCTGTCAACGTATAGAACCGAGATTTTACATTAAACCAATATAACTATACCCCACCGACACGTAGCCTAAGATAGCCGGCCAGAGAGAGAGTTGCCTACTGGCACGTATACATCAGCGCAGCCTACTTTTGCCATGTTGTTTAACCGTTACCATAACCCTAGATGTTCGATAAGTTCTGGGTTTCTGGGTATGTGTTCGAAGCTGCGTTGATGTAGTTAGTGAGTTAGTGGTGATTTAGAATTAGGTTTCTCGCTGGTCAGTTAGTTGGGCTGGAAAGTATTGGTGGTTATGGTCGGTGTTTGCCTTATTTATTGACTAGTCGGTGGTCTATATAGTTAGTACGCTGTGTGTACTGCGATAAGGGGCCATTGTGAAAAATCCTTATGTTAGCTACATTTTGTTGGCGGCTAGATTTTTACTGATGTAACTATAGCTATGGTTATAGCTCTTCCAACTGTCCTAATAGTGTACCGGTTTTCACGCTTATACTTAGTTATTTTATGTTTTGCTATATGTTATAGCTTTACTGCGTTCTTTTTTTTGTGCTATCTGTCTTTTTTTCTTTTACTTGAGAGATAATTGTTGTTTTACCTAATATAAATATTCCTAGCCTAGCTTCTATTCTATTCTGTTTGTGTATACACTTCGTGTTGTTTTACTTACAATGCACAACTTTTATTTATTTAAATTTTCTTAATAACTAATTGCTGCTTCACTTATATAAATATAAGATAAGGAAATAGTAAAGCAATATTTCCAATTTCTAGTTTGTGACACGCTTCTCTCTTCTCTCTTTCTTTGTGTATTTGCACTCTCTAATAGATTGTGTGTTGAATTGCGAAATACTGGGAATCGGGAAGGTATGCTAATTGGTCTTCAGAGTTCTATGCCAAACTGCAAAATATACTAGTCGGGGGAGTCGGAGTGTGCGCGACGGGTGTGCCAGGGGCGCGCGAACGATGCACTTGGCGCACCTCTGGCGCACGCGTATGCGTGACGACTTCGCGAACCGTGTTTTTGGAATTGCGTAAGGACCAAATTAGCATATCGGACCCTATTCTGTACAGTAAATCAGCAATAAGCGAACTACTTACCTGTTTCGTTTCCTTCTCGGCTGTACTATGCAATAATTAATAAAGTTTATGTGAAATATGGGTTTAGTTTGGTGAGTAGACACATTTTCTATTGAGTTCATTGTTTGTTTTGTTTCATATAATAATTCAGCACCATTGCACCGTTAATACTTGTATTTGTTTGCTTGTTTAATAGTTATAGTGAATTTTTGTATGTGGCTTGGATTGTACATAGAGCATAGAATTGGAAAAACAATGCTTTAACAAATTGCAAAATGTAAAATACGAACATTTAACATTATATTTATTTACAATAGCTTTGCACAGCGTTTAGGATGTTGTGTGGAAAACTAGTGTTATTTACTATTTACTTTGATAGAACTACCAAATAAGAGGTTTTTGAAGTAAAGTGGTGTGAAACGTACAACTGCATTTCCATGCACTACTATTTTCCGTTGGAGCGCTAAGTCTGCAGGTAGAACATAGGAATGCAGTTGCTCAACATCGTTTCCAAACCACGTGCCATATCGCTTTATTGTTCGAAAGATGGCTTAGGCTTTGTGTGCTTTCAGACTCGGCTATGAGAGGGCTGTGCTGTCTAACAATGTCCGGAGCTTACCACCGTATATGTGGAACTAACCCCAACAAACAACTAACATCAATCAACCGGTCTTGTGTCTGCACCAGTTATCGTGAGAAGATTTTCAAATATTTCCGGTACTACGGTAGTTTGTGCTTTTTAGAATACACATCGTTTGCTAACAGTTGATGTGCTTTGGAGATACTGTACCTCGCTTACTTATCAAGTAACTGTTTGTGTTATTTAAAGTTCAATATTTAATGACTTTGAAAACGACACAAAATGAATGTTAATTGTGAGTAACTGCCTGTATGTGCGTATTTGTCGTGTGCTTTAAAAAAAACTATACTTGCATTTACATATTCTATGCTCGGTCTGTTAATATGGAACGTAAAGTGGGCGGAACCGCTGAGAAGACTGAAAACTGTTTGGTGACCGGTCGTCAAATGGTTTTCACTGAAACCCCATTCTGGCATCGATAACTTGGGTGACCATTTGCCGACGGTCCGCCCGTTTGCCGTTGGATAATGGATGTAATTAGCATATTGTGAGACTATTCAGGGCAGACGTAACTCAGAGCGTGGCGTTGTGTCGAAAACGTCGACACTTCGTAGTGCTCGTTTTCTATTATGCACCCTTCCGCAAGAATGACTCCTGTCGCACTTCCGACCCCAACTGTGTATGTGTGCATGAGAGCCGATATTTCTAACTAGTTGATGAAGATTTATGTCAGTTTCCCCCTTGTCCTTTCTGAAATGCATGCAGAATACCGTATATACAGTCGCTACTGAGGGTTGGTGGAGTTATTTTATGCTAATTCAAGCGGTAGTTCGTGTCCAGTGCGCGGAAGGAAGGTCGACCGATGTGACAGAATTGTAATATGAGGAGGGTTTACCTTGGTAACGGCCTCTCCATAACATTAGCCTTACCTTACCTCACTAATCTTCTCGATAAGTTTAACTAGTACGTTGTTCCTATTTAGAAGTGTCGCTACGTGGTCTCGCAGGGCGGTATCCTCACGATCAGCATTGTTTGACAGACAGAAAACGGTTCTTCTCCCGGTGAGAAACTATTCCCAATAGGAACGAGGTTCTTCTGGGAATGGGAATACATCAGTCCTGTGGGAATACGATCTGACATATTTTATTCCCTGGCTTCAACCTGAATCTTCTGACCTTTGACTCTACCACTAAACATTTCTTACCACTTCATACCAATATAGTACATTTCCATTGACAGTCTCATATAGGTATTGTATTTTGTTGGGAACTCCTCCAGATCAGCCTTTCCCTTGGGATGAAATTTCAGTTCACCTAGTCGTGATGTGGGGGTTTCCCCTCCTCGGGTACGATTCCTGCCCGCGCCAACTTTTTGCTATCGCTACTGATCTCGCCTTGTTTGGTATAGACCCCTTCAGTAGTTTCGACGTAGTACGGCATTCTAGTGCATTCTAGAACCTATGATTTGTGTGCGTGTTCTTTGTCATTCCATGTGAGTAGTTTATAGTTTATATTGACCTGTATCTGTGTAACCGAACGGACACTGCATGCACGATCCGTGCCGGGAAAAATTCCCGGGACAATAAGCCCGGAACTAGTCTAGCCGTATGCACGGCAACCGGGAGTCTAGCGGGGGATTTTCACTCTGTGTCCCGCTCTTTCTTTTCCTCTTACCTTCCGCGGGAGGCTTGGGGAGGCTACTCCCGGCTTCGTGCGTACGGCATCGGAATCCTTACTGTAGGAAAGTTTGGAACTTTTGCTTGTCGTCATCAATTTGTGACCAATATTAGCAAATTTGAAGCGGTGTGGCACGTGGTTTTGAAACGTATGCTGGGAAACTGCATTCCACTGTGTTCTATTCTGAACCCACAAGGGCGCAGAAAGAAAATGTACTGATCCA
Source organism: Pelodera strongyloides (assembly GCA_036852015.1). NCBI lineage: Eukaryota > Metazoa > Nematoda > Chromadorea > Rhabditida > Rhabditidae > Pelodera > Pelodera strongyloides. Next base: position 76,129 of record JAANDG010000168.1, on the reverse strand, counting down.
GCACAGCGTGCCTTTCTCAAACCACGTGCCATACCGCTTTAATTTGAATAGTTGCTTGCCGTATTAATAAGTGAATAAAAATAGTTTTTGTTTATTTATGTGTGATTGCTTAGGGAACGTGATATTTGCCGCTTGGAGCTTATAGTTTATAGTTTGAACCGTGCTTTTGCATCTTTTATGTATATTTTAATATTTACAGTAGACGGCGCGTGTTAATCATATTGATTGATTATTGATTTTTGGTTTTCTACTTTCTGCTGATCAGCTGACTGGTTACGAATGTAGTTTGTAGTTCAACTTTTCTCGTAACTTTTGCCAGGTCGTTTTATTAAAAGCTTGCGAAGAACTTCTTTTTCGTTGTATAGCAATAAATTTTAAGAGTGCGACGTCTTTGTTTTATTAATATTATTATCATAGACTTTAATAAATTCTTTATTCAAAGCGTTTCGTCGGATATAGAGATCACAATATCGAGATAAAAGACGTATGCGGGTAAAAAATAATGTTCTACATTCATAATTCAATTAATTTTAAATCAGTCTCGTATGGTGTAACCCTAAGATACAGCGCTTTACATGCGTTGTGAAGCGCTGTATCTTAGGGTTCCTGTTGGTCGACATTAGTGGTTCATTATTACTCTGCATGCCCTTTTTTTGTTATTTATTGTCTACCAATAAACCATATTATATTATAAGTGTTCTAAGCCCTAAGCCTAAGCCGTTCACGTTTTCTTAGCGCTAAGGGTTTTCCGCTACGGTGTGAACTGTGAACATAGAGAAGCTGCATGAAATTTTACGTTACTAAGAATGTTGTTGTTTCAGCAGAAGAGTTTACAGTTTACACACCAGCCTATAAACTTCAGAAGAAATAAACCGGGGGAGGCTATAAACTTGGGCTTTTATACTATAGATGGATGCTGGGAGTCGAGACTTCGACGCTTTAGTGATGTCTGCATTACCTGAAACAAAACCATTAAAGCAAAATACCGGCCGGTTTTTGAAATGCATCGCGGACAACTGAATTTATGCTAATTTGCTCGAATTTAGCTCGAATTTTTATTTTTATTTATGGTCATTTGCATGCACTGTATCTGTATAAACATGCTGGTGTACTCGATATGTTTCAAAAACCGACCTATATTTCACTGACCGGTAACATAATAATCGTGGAGAACACAAACTCGTGTAATAGATTGAGAACATGGTTTTGTTCCGAAATGCGAATATGTCTCGATGGTTTCTAGGTAAGTGATAGCAGGGCGTATGCGAGAGAGAGAGAGAGAGAGATAAAGAGAGAGAGAGAGTGAGAGAGAGAAGGCTTGTATATTAGCTTCCTGGATTTTTGTTCTACAACACGCCACGATTACATACGCGCAGTAACTATAAGTTGCGCGCCGCAACGGTTTAGGTGAAAAGCAGTGACATGGGAAAATATTGTTTGCCGCAGCGTTGCCGAGAAGTTTGTGCCGTGCTTTCCGCGCGTTCTATCTAAGGGCGTCGCGTTCGAATCTTTTGTGTGCGAAGAGAGTGCAAACCTCTCTTCTAGTGATTGTGACCAATTAGACGACAAAGTTATCACTCTTTCTGGCAAAAGTCACCGTGCTCCGTCCCTTGCCCTTCAGGCAAATCTCGGCCTCGTTTCGCTGGCTGCCCGTGCGATATCGGGTAGGAGTCATCGACCTGAAGAACGGTTCAGGTTATTGATTAGACTATATATTTATTGACCAGAACTTACATGACGTGTGTAATTCATATATTGTATTGTATTGATTAATGGATTCATATCATCGGCTAAAACCCGATTGTGCGTATACTAGAAAAGAATCGTAATTTCATCCTAGCACGTATTTCAGTGTGCTACTGCGCTCTTTTTAAGTGAAAATTGTGCGGTAGGCCGCAGGGATGTGATCGCGCTCGCGGCAAGAAAGAGGAGCGCCAGGTTGTCGCCGCACACCGCCCGAGTCTCCTCAATGACGTAGCGAATTTTAAATTTAACTTTAATTTAGCGTTAACACACCCTCGACCACAAGTGTATGCATACAGTAAGATGGTGAAACATAATTTCAATCTGGTGCATATAAGAAAAGACGAATTGTCAGGTTAAATAGGTCGGCTTGTAGATTCTAGCCCGCCTACCTGAAACTAGAGCGTATCACTCGCGACGCTGATGGGCGCAGTAAAGTTAGACGACCAGTCGATTCTTCACTGCAAGAAGGTTTTTACTTATCCTGAGGAAAAGAGTGTGCGCGGCAACACCCTCGCGCAATTTTCGCGCTCATAGTCAGTGCGACCGCAGCGTTCCCATTTGCCGCGTTCAGCTAAAGATTGCAAGTCTGTTTCTTTTTACGGCGTTACTTTCGAAAAATTGAAACATTCCCTGATTTCATAACATACATTGTGGTTGAGGATGCGGTTCGCATGAAAAAAACGAACCAACCAACTATACGCATTTATAGGAAAATCTATTTTGGTTTTAAAATGTTTAATAAAGAAGTTCACGAACCTGCTTTGACTCCTACGCTTTCTCACGCTGTCTCTGGAACGCTCCGACGAACGGCGTACCGAGGTCCATTCGGCGCGTAACTAAACCGTTCATGAATACATAAAGTTTGCTCCAATAACCGAAAGACAGAAACCTAGAGACAGAGGGCGAGGCAGATAGAGAGAGACAGAGAGAGATAGTAAGCTACATCATCAAGGGAACTAACCTGTCTCCTTAGCGCCGGTGTCCTTATGACGACTATCAGTGGGTTCAGAACTGGGTCCACGAATGCGGCCAACCGGGACAGCTGATACCATCGAGCGAGGGATGCGAGCTGAAGTGATAAACTAAGGATGCTGCCAAAGTTAGGCACTTATGAAGCCGGGGAAATATTCCAACTTCAAAGTTCAGATTCAGTTAGACGCGTTGCGGCCCCCCCCCCCATCTATAAAGGTCCTCCCGCGTCCCGTTCCTACTATAATTATTTTAATTTCCACCAACCTGTTCCCTGTCGTCCATCCAGAAGACGGCCAACTCGACGTAGGTCTGTCCCATCACCGATATGAAAAAGGCTCCGATGGAGAGCAGGAGGGTGTGGAAGAGCATCTCGCGGCGACGGTGCGGGCTCTGCTCACTGAAATTGGGGCGGTGGTCGGGCGGGTAATATAATGAATGCGACTAGTTAGCTTCTGAGAATCTGCTGCGACGTGCGTACATGCCTGTATTGTGCCGGAAACCGATTATATGTGTGCTAGGTGCTTGAAATGTAAAAACGAGGTCGCAGGGAAAAGACAACTCTCGATTTGTCGTCAATCGTCAAAACATGCTACTGTAGGAATATTATGTTATTTAATAGCGTGAGACTTACACTGGCATACGCTATTGTTGTTGCACTGTTAGTTCAAAAACAAGCTTTAACTATTACAGGTTATGCATTGACTAGACGAACACGCAACTTCTTGCGCATAACTTACGACTGCGATTGAGCATTTGCACTGGTCAGACTCTCCACTTTGCTAGAGAAATAGGAAATTGATTAATATATTATACTAACCAGACGGCTATCGCCGCCTGAAGCGACTACTCAGGCGATCCTACTAAAATGATCATACTGTATACTTGTATGAAACGTCTGAAACGTATCTTGCAAGTTTATGCAATGAAAATCAATTGGCGCTTATTTTAAGTGTTGCGAAAGGGACTACTTACACCAAACGCCTGAAACGTAGAAAAACGTTTCATTCACACAAACAAAAAAGTAAACTCTTCTCCTTATATAACTTTATTTGTGAATTGCGGAGCTTCATGAACATACATAGAGATAGAGCATGACAAGAGTGCATACGTATCACCCAAAAGTACAAACTATCCTCCCAAGGGACGAAAACCGGGATTTTTTACGAAATGTGTACTTGTCTATTGCTACATGGTTTCAAATAGAGTTTTTGCTTAATAACAACCATCTTACCGTAGTCCAGAGTGTAGGAAGTCATGTTGCCTGCGTACTCGCCAATGATAGGTTAGAGTTACGGTAAATATGATGATCGAGAGCGAGAGGAATAGACACGTGAATAGGGTGTGGCCTCTGAAAATTAGAATAAGTAAGGCCAGATAATCTGAATTTGTCACCATTTGCACTATACCCCCTGCTCATCCGACGAAACGCAGATAGCGCGCGGCGAAAATCCGACGTCTTCTCTTCCAGAACACAGCGCCAAAAATGGTGTGCGGCGCCATCGCCATTTCTTTGCCAAACGCTAGTCTGGTTCTCACTTAATGTTTATCAGAAAATAAAAACGTCATAAATGTAAAAAAAAACAAAGAAAGAAAGTAACCTGAGCAAGTACGCTCCAAATGCATGAAATATGGCTGTTCGATCGCAGTGCACGGCGATCTCTTCGTAATCAGAGTTGACGTGTTTTCTACAAAGGAATGTCATTTGGATCAAATGATATTTCGTTAAAAAACCCATCCGTGTCCTCTTCTGAGAATAAAGCGTAAGCGAACAATGTTGGACACTGGTCAGAATTAGAATACCTACCCATCACACTGAAGATATTGTCGGCCCTTTGACAGCGTGACGAATAGTTCGTCCAAATATCTGAAAGTGAAAGAATGTTGGTAGTGCAACGCTTTCGTGCGCCGTTTGTGCGCCAGCCAATCGCCATTCATGCGCCACTCCCACAACTTACTTGATCGCGTTGTTCTGTAGAGTGGAGAAGACGACGTGCGTGATGATGAGAAATAGCCAGACGGAGGCGAAGACGGAGACGACAGAGACACGAGAGAGATGGATGGACTTGCCGGACATGGACCGGTTGATTACTACCTAAAGAAATAGAAGAGGAGTTTACATTTCTTTTTAACACGGGAAAACGTGGGTGACGTAAACCGGCACGTCGTTCTTCACGTAAGTCCGCCGCTGAGGAAGAAATTCCGAGTGTGAGCTACGCTCCTGTGTCCCTAAATTTTTGAGGACAATAATAATAATAACGGTTTATTTATTACATGAATAGCATATAATCAAAAGGCAACATTATTGCGGCGATCGCCATAACTGCGCCATAATTGCGCGGTACACTTCCCCAGGTTCCTTCTTTGGTAGCATGATCAATAGCACTAAAAACCGTACCAGTACAAGAACCAATAAATGAATCAATCCAGTCAGGGAGCCATTTTGTGCTAGTGAGAAGAGAGTCTCTTGCACCAAATGTTGCACGAACTCGCTTTTCGCGAATAAATGTGTCCTGAGAGTTTCAGCGACGATCAGCTCGGGCGACTTCTTGGCATGCTGAAATTATACATTGAAAATCAATCGAAAGTATCTTTAAATCAGCCGAATTACTGATCATCAGCTGATTCATACCCACGACTACGGTAGATGGTCGGGTGTCTCTCGGGGAGTCAATCAGCCTGTCTTGGTTTCTAGGGCCCGTGACCACTACGGCATAGAACAATCAATATCATGAAATTAGGAAAATCAGAAAGGTGGTCCACAATAAAATGAAAACTATACTATTTTGCGTGTGGAAATCAACTACCTCCTCATTGACTGGTCCGTACTGCTCATCGTCTAAGAGATCCGAGAACAGGCAGACGAAAGAGGCGAGGAAAAGAACATTGGAGAAGACGATGTTGCAAACGAACAGAACTGGAAGAGTGCCAGAATATGTCGGGATTCACATACGATACTTCCTGTGCAATTTGGTATCGTAAAAGTAGTTTGTTTAGCTCAACTCCGGAAGCGCTTGCTCCAGGCAAGTGATTCGGGTTCGGACCCACTCAAGACCACAGCGTTTCGTTCCGCTAATTATGCGCACTATGCAAATATGTACCAAGGTTTACCTGTCGCCGTGCTCAGCTGTTTCTTAGTCTTAAATAACAGTACAGTAAGTAGAATGGTGTTGAAAAAGACGACGGCCAGCAACACAAACTCGATATAGAAGGCGCGCCAGGCTTGTTCAGCCAAACTCCTAAATTTGACAATTTTATATTAAGGTAGTCCCAGCTTCACGCTGAGGCTCCCCCATACTGGGAGCTTTTCTCTGGGTGAAGTCTCCCAAAACTTCCCTGGATCTCAAATCAAAACGGATACAAATTTTCCTAATTATGCTAAAAATGGCTTACTTGAAGCGATTCTCGTTCTGCAACTCACAAATGTAGCTGTTATTGTACACGCAGCATTTCTTTTGCACCAAGCTACCTGAATTAAGCGTTAGAATTTATGAAGCAACTTCTGTATTCGAGCGGTTTCTTCCCCGAGGAAGCCTTGTCTGTGGGCCAAGAGTGCGCCGCACACACATCACCCGTCTATCGACCCTTTCTTATGAATAGGTGGCAATGAGAGAAAACGACGTCGGACCCAATATTCCTGGCCTGTGACCCATCCAAGGATGTCATCTTTACGGTGTACTTAATTATATCAATCATTCAGCTCAATGAAACGCACCAAAATCATCATGCTCATCCGTGTCCGGTAAATCATCGTTCGCAGTTTCGTTGGCGGAAGCAAGAGACATCTCGAGACGGCAACTGGAATGAATACACCTTTAAAGATCAGATCCATAAAATATATGGTATTTACGCAAATTATAGGGGACTCATATGTTTGAACATTCTTTTTTATTGCTTGTACATGGACATGAGCCTGTGCAAGTGCGCCACTACTGTACATCTGTACCTAGTCCACTAAACGTCAGAAACAATAAGTAAGAAAATTAGCAAGAAATAAATTATTATATTTCTTCTTACTTGCCAATCGCTTCCAGTTGATGCCATAATTTGACGGCGGCCAATGAGAAATGCTGTAGGAGAAGTCGAGTCTTCAGTACAAGAGATAACAATTCGGAATCTTCGTTAACATTTGATACCAGATTAGCACTAAAGGGAGAAAAGTTGAATCTCCGGGACTCACATACGCTCTGTTTCTATCAATTTTCTTTTCTCGTTCTCTCTAACTCTCACACGCTCTCTCTCTACCTCTCTCTCTATCTATACCTTTCTCTCTATCTCTACCTCTCTCTATATCTATACATCTCTCTCTCTCTCTCCACTCGTCGATTGCCATTACTATGCTAACATGGTCAGCGAATGGTTCGCTCACGAAAAAGGCAATTCAGATTTTCTTTACTTGAGTAGGTTCAAGAAGATGACATCGTTGGCCAGTGCTCTGCCCAATCCCCTGGTTGCCAGTGAGTTATTGCCAACGAAGTCCTGCAATACACAGAAGTGGTGGAATAGCATAAACAGCGAATAAAAGTTTTGAATGAAATTGGTCATACATGTCTACAAATAAAGTAACTACTTGAAGCCAAAAAAGGCCACCGTGTTTTCTCTTCACAGAACGTGGGGAAACCGCGGCGCGAGACTTGCGCGAGAACGCTGCCACGTGGGAATATGACTCGAGTCTTGCAAGGGAAACAAACCTGCAGTGTGTCGCAATATCGTGAAAAACGCTGAAAGAATGCTGGAGTTTTGATGAATGGGGTCTTGTCACCCAAGCAACGCTGAAATGTGTGACTGTACTTATTAGATATTATAATAATAATTTATTACGTAAATATACTATTCATGATCACTTACAATTAGCAGACACATGCCTCAAGGCATTTGAATCACCTTGTATTTAGGGTTGGCTTAGTTTTATGCACCAAAATGAGCGTGGGCAAAGTTTAGACGCTACCCAGTCGATACAACTACAGTCCCAGCGCAAACTATTCTAACACAACATTATATTGGAACAAACGTCTTCAATCTGTCGTTGGCGTTTCTCAACCGCCGACACATAACATCGTCCATAGAGATCGGCGTAGATGGCGGTGATCTTGTCGCAAATGTGTCTAAATGTCACAATCGAGTCAATTTATAGTGAACACGGGTGGAGTAGTGGTAGTAGGTTTATCTCTGAGGCGAGAGGTCATGGGTTCGATTCCTGTGTGGGCATAAACCGACGAGAGCCACGTCCGAACATGTGGAAATGCGATAATGTTCATTTCCAAAACAAGATTAAATGTCCACTAACCTTCTCTCTGGATTGTCCTTCTCGTACAAAATTCGAAAGATATTTGAATAAATATGCAGATTTAGTTGCTCGCTCTCCGGTATCAAGTGCGCCTTACCGCAGAGCTAAATGATACGCCAAAGTTAGGCTTTAGTATGGTAGAACTCCGCGCGCCGCTACACAGGAAAGCGGAAGCTCCGATATGGCCCCGATTATTTTGGAAAAAAAGGCTCCGGTTTTTTTGAGGGACTTGATCGGGGCCATATCGGGGTTTTTGGTTTCGCATGTTAGTGGCAGAAAAATGGTGCGCGGCAAACACATGGGGCCGGCAGGCGCACCATAAATTCTGCGTGCATTTCAAGAATACTATACTTTTCTAAGACAAAACCCGTCCATAGTTTTTAGAAGAGAAAATATTCCAAAAATAAAACAAAGAATATGAGAAGAAAACTGACCAAAACGTAAGAATACTTCAAAAGCGTGCGTTGGAACTGGCGGTGCCAAGAGCTCGGCGATTTCCCATATTGAATTATTTGGTGGATTTCACAGAAACGAAGCTCCCGCATCAACCACACCTAGAAGAAATAGAATATAAATATAAATAATAATTTTTAGTTCCATCCTATTCTCCAAAATAAATATTACCACTTTCCATATAATATAAGGGAGTGCGCTACAATTACATACAGGAATTAGAACAAGTGTGCGAACTGGAATTCTACACATAGCAATTTCAAGTGAAAGAACATAACTATAACTGAAGTGATGTAGCAGAGAAACAGCTAGAATACAAGTACGATAACGGATAGGCACTAGTACTGGTAAAGCGCATTAGCAGCCAAAACTAAGAGTCTATCGTTTAATTTAACAAACATACACATACCAGGGGTTTAAACTTTGGCTTCACGTAATTGTGAAAGTCGGGGTAGCAAACAACCCATTTTTCCATGTAAAAACGTACCTAAAACGCTGATCGTTTATAGTTTCGGCGTACGTACGCCCGGGTACGCCTAGTCATGCAACACGAAACTTTGGACGGTGCGCGGCCTACAAAAAACTGGTGGGCCCAGGTGCGGCGGTCCACCTTTTTCGGGCCCAGTGTAGGCTGCGCACCGGCCAGGTTTCCTCAGTGTTAGGAAGAGATCTCAATTTTCTTAAAATTTATCCGAAAGTCTTTTATTGTCATTTTAGCTTGTTATATGCATATCAACTTTTTTTTATAAAAGTTACATACTACTTTCGGTAATAACAAATGAAAGCTCAATTACAAACCCAATCCTGATTGTCTGTGGGTCGTAAAATAATTCGATCCATTTCATCGGTACATAATTCGTATACCTAAACTTTGTTTTATTTTCTAAACTTTCAAGAATGATTTATTTTGTGACGCAAAAAGTCTGGGCCGAACCGGGAATTGAACCCGGGACCTCTCGCACCCGAAGCGAGAATCATACCCCTAGACCATCCGGCCACGTTCTCTTTGCGAACGATTGCAGGTGTTATACCGAGTAGAACAAACCTTATTACTATTGTTAAACGGAGCAAACCATCTATCAAACTGAATTGCATTGGTCCTTCCTCTTATGAATACTAGTTGAATAAGAATAAATAAAAGTAGAAAGCTATTGAAACCCGTAGAGTGCATTTTGTCGGAAATTTTCTGAAAAAAAGGTTAGAAGTTAGAACATAGATGAATCATTCATAATGGGTTAAATACAAGCAATAAATATTAAAGAACTGTATTACTATCATAAAGTTCAATCCGAGATAAACAGAGAATAGCTAGTAAATTTTTACACTGCCAAGTTTTTACATACATTACGTGAGTGACAGGTTTTTATGTTTCTAGTCTCACAAAAATGAGGTACATTCTTATTTATTTGCCAAAGTGACAAGAGTTGTCCTTATTTTTATCGTGCCGAAAGTCTGGAATTTCAGAAATATTACTGTGAGAACCGCATTTCAAACTCGCGGAGTTATTCCCCGGCAAACCGTTCGACCATAGGGCTTCAGAAACACTATGTTGATAACTTTTGTTTGAAACTATGTTTTCCACTCGGACTAGAGTACCTGGTCGAACGGTTTGACGGGGAATAACTCTGCGAGTTCGAGTTGTTAAGAAATGCAGTTTTCACAGAAATATTTCTGAAATTCCAGATTTTCGGCATAATAAAAATAGGGACAACTTTTTTCTCGTGAGCCTGTCCCTTTCAATAGCATATTACATATTAATATAATAAAAATGTAATAAAAATTATTCCAGCATCATTCCACGATACATAGTAATAACCTCAATGCAATTTGCCTCAAAAATTATCGCGGCTTTTTTTGGGCACGAAAATGCAAATATACTGCGGCGCATATATAGTTAATTGGACTCTTTCGTATATATGGCAAAGAAAAAAACACCCACTGCGGAAATGAAACATGTGCTTTATAAACGCTATAGGCTCCTAATTAATTTGTTTATTTAATTTTAATAATAAAGACGGCTTGGCAAGGCGGATCTGCACAGGAAAGTGCGTAGAGGTGCGCCAAACCAATGCCAGGTTTTAGCGGAACTAACAAATCGAGGCCAGACTGCGACGGTGGGCGGCGAAAAAAAAGTCAGATGCGCCTATACCTCGCCGCGCACCCTTTCCAGTGTTCGCCAGACTCTGACCAGGTCCAGGCTCCCGCGAGTGCACTCAGCACTCTTTCGCTAAAACATGGCAACGATAGGGCGAAGTCGCCGCGCACACGTTTGCCTGGTTCTGCATCAATTTTCGCATTTTCGTACAGCCGTCGCACCTAACTCCGCGCGAACCTTTCGCGCCATGATTTGGGCGAGCGCCACCCGATTTTCGTCAGTGTTAGCGCGCCAGGATATCGCCCCGCCAGTTGCGTTTGGTTCCCGCTTTAGCTCAAACACGAAAGGAAAAGCCCATTTTCCATTTAGTCGCGTGACAGTAGGTCAAAATAAAGTATAATAAATGTTGTTCACCGCAAATGAAATCTCGGCGAATTAGGTATTTATGATTGAATTTAAAATAGTCTGCAATACAATAATGCTTATTTGTACATATTACTGTCCGGATTTCATTAGCTGTACTATTGGTTATTTTCACCCAAAACAATCAAGGGGTATTGTGGGTGGTTTGCGAAACGTATGCTGGACAACAGCATCCCCCTTGTATATATGTAATCTGTGCCCTTCCGCCTGAAACACGAACAAAACATTTGCATATAATACACGTAAAAACACTTATTCTTGTAGTTGTCCAATTGTTCAACGGCTGTTATACCGCTTTAAATCAGTTTTTTGTTTTCGCTTGGTTAGGGCAAGAGGCAAGAGCCGCGAGACAAAAACATTTAATTTTGGTATTGATGTATAAGACATGCACTTTTGATGTCCTTCTTATTTCCTCTCAAAATAAAAAGAAAGTTTAAAAATAGTTCTAATCAACCAGAGAACGTCACAGAACAATTAATGCTGGCTGAGTTCACATGGTTACACTAATGAAAGGAAGAGCAAGCGGCGCGCAATTTCTTCCGCCGCAATCACGCCGCTTGTTCGCCAACTTTGAAATTGCAGCGATTTCTTCCGCCGCAAACATGCCGCTTGCTCGCCAATTAAGACACTGCGTCAATTAAGACACTGCGTCGAACAAGTTGCCAATTGACCCCTGTTGCCTGACCGAGAGCGGTCGCACCCTTTTTTGGCTCTCTGTATTGATTTTTCTTTATCATGACTGAGCCTACTGCCAAGAAAAACAAATCTGATGAAATACCCGATATATTCAATTCCGAGGTATTCACTGCTCACATTCAGAAGCTGATTAGTGATGCTGTACAGAATTTGCCCCAATTCCCAAATTCTCGTTCCATCCCTTCGCTCCCACAGTCGCCACGTGTTCGCTCTCATTCCCAAACACGTTTTTCCCATTCAACTTGCGATTGTGCTACTCTGAGGAATGAAATTGCTGAGCTGAAAACTATGATGGGTTCCTTTCTGACTGGATCCTGCTTACCCTTTTGGGACTCTCATACAACTAAGGCAGCTAAAACCAGTGATATAGACTTCTATAAGGCTAATCCTGGTTCTCTATACAATGGCATTGTTACGGCTGCCATGAGTAACGCTGCAGAGGCTGTTCGCAAATCTGAGTTTGCTGTGATTGAGCAGGTAATTGACCCTGACCACTCTACTCCTACTTCGGAGCATGACCGCGAGTTCGTTAACGCCCTTGTTAATGAGGTGAACGGCCATGGTCCTGACTGCGAGAATATCACGGTTGTTGAGCACTTCCGCTCTCCTAATGGACACTCAAAGCGCCCACGAGTGTTGAAAATTCGATTCAAGGATTCGGCTACCAGAGACCAATTTATTCATAGGTCAATCCGCTGCTTGCGTTCAAAAAACCTTGAGAAATATCGATCGGACAGACCTCTATACGTCAGACGCGATCTAACTCGTCCAGAACTGAATCAACATCATTCAATGAGGAAGTTCGTTTTCGAAACCAACTCCGCTGCCAAACAAGCTATCTACCGATATTCAGACTTGCACATTTTCCCGGCGAATTCGAATCCCAATCTCATACCTATTCCACCTAACTCGCAAGCTGTTTTTCGTCCGCCTCTCCAAGCCCCGCGCTTTACTCCTATCTCACCTATGAATCACTAGGATGGAGGACCCAGCTCACACGCAAGTTTACAGTTTTCAAATATAAACATTGACCTAAATTGCTCACTTATTAACGTTAGATCTTTGCGTTCTTTTTCTTCGATTGTTGAATTTTATGCCTTTCTATCTTCCCAGAATCTCGATGTATGTTTTGCCTGTGAGACTTGGTTAGATGAATCAGTTGTAGACTCCTCATTATTTGACTCAACGTACAATTTCTTTCGCTGCGACAGAAAAAACAAATCCGGAGGCGGAGTTGCAATATTCTTTAAAAAGACATTAAAAATATCTCTTGTCTCAATCAATTCTATTCATGGATGTGAACTTATGGTCGCTGATCTTGTGATTTCAAACTATAATTGCCTACGCGTACAATTGCTTTATCGCCCTCCTAATGTAAATCGAAATTTGGAACTAAGCCAAGAAATTAACAATATTGTTTCTCAAAACTTGCATGGTTTTAACAATTTGTTAATAGGTGACCTGAATTTGCCCAAAATTGATTGGAAAAATAGTGTTTGCAATGATACAGTCCAAAAGTCCTTCTTAGATTTTGCAACTAGCTATGGCCTAATTCAGTTGGTTACTGAGCCTACGAGGCTATCAAATAGCGGTACGGGTAATATACTAGATGTAATTCTTACAGATAATCCCTCGCTAATTCATAACGTCACTATTGGTGGTAAAATTTGCAACTCTGATCATAATACAGTCAACTTTAATATTGCCACTCAACGCAGGCAGAGCAGTTTGGCCGAAGGTATTGCTAAGCGCAACCACTATCTAGCATTTCACCTTGCTGATTATGAAAAAATTAACAATCATCTGTCCAGGCTAAACTGGAATTCACTTTTCTCCTCCAGCTCAAATGTCGATATGATTTACAGCAAATTCATTGAGTGGGTATCATGTTGTCTGTCCCTTTTTGTACCACTGTTACATCCAAAAGAACAGAATTCCAATCTCCCACTACATATCATTGCTATGCAAAAAAAGAAACTCGTTCTGTGGAAATCCTACCGCGATTCTGAAGAGTCCAAAATAGCGTACAAAAAGCTTGCTAAGAAAATTCGAGTCGAAATTAAGCGCTACTTTCGAGCAAAAGAGAAAAATGTCGCCAAAAAGGGTACTTCTAATATAGCAAAACATATAAAACAAAAACTAAAGTGTTTCATTCCCATCCCGGCTATTAACAGAACCAATGCTCAGCCTGCTTTCACAGATCAAGAAAAGGCAGACTGTTTTGCTACACATTTTCAGAAAGCAGCTTTTACTAATAGTGGTATTTTGCCTCCTACTGCTGCCTTTCCAGTGCGACATGTTCCAATTATTTTCAGCAAAAGTGCTGTACAGAAGGCTTTAAAAACGCTGCCTCCAAAGATAAACTATTCTGTTGACAATATCAATTTCTATTTCCTCAAACAATGTAACGAAACACTCAGTTACCCTATATCAAGACTATTTGAACTAATTTACAGCAATGGTTTTGTACCTCCTCAGTGGAAGTTAGGCCGCATTATCCCCATTTTCAAGAAAGGCTCAAGATCGGAATGCCAGAACTACCGGCCGATTAGTCTAACATCCCCATTATGCAGAATTTTTGAAGGTTTTATGTCTAGATCAATTCGCAACTCGTTCAATGACCGTTTTGAACCGCAACAATTCGGTTTCTTAGCAAAGCGAAGCTGTACAACTCAATTACTTGGGGTTATCTCAGACTGGAAGCATGACCTAGCTTCCAAAAAATGGGTAGATTCCGTTTATTTTGACTTTAAATCTGCATTTGATATGGTTCCCCATGTCCAGCTTATTCATAAAATTAGTTGTTTCGGGTTTCCCCCGACCCTCGTTAACTGGATAGCTCAGTTTCTAGACCAAAGACGGGCATATGTTTATATAGGTGGTGCTCGCTCAAGTGAATGGGTAGTACAAAGCGGAGTTCCACAAGGAACAGTCCTGGGTCCCCTACTTTTCATTATCTACATTAACGATATCGCTAGAACATTAGATTCCCTTGATGTAAATTACGCCCTTTTTGCAGATGATTTGAAAATACATAGTACAGACAGCTCTCAACTACAGCTCGCAATAGATGCGATTTTTGCCTGGTCACAAACTTGGGGCCTACCTCTGGCATTTAATAAAATAAACGTACTTCACCTGGGTAAAAACAACCCACAATTATCTTACCAAATCGCTGATTTTGACATTTCCCCTACTGAAACAATTCGGGATCTAGGTATACTTGTCGACCGCAATCTTAGTTTTTCCGCGCACATTCACAGAATTGTCCGTCTTACGACCGTGCGCGCTCGACAAGTTTTGAGAGTGTTCAAGTCGAAAAACATAAAATTGTATGTATGTATCTTAAAGACATTTATTCGCCCTATGCTAGAGTTCGCCACTGAAGTTTTCTGTCCAAAAGAAAACAGTGCCCTCTGTAAACTTCTCGAAAAACCAATAAGATTTTACACTCGTGTCGCTTGCAGACGCTGTAACATAAGATTTTCTTCCTATCAGAGTCGTCTTAAAATCTTCGATATTGATAGTCAATGTGTAAGAAGAATAAAGCAAGATTTAATCACAGCCTTTAAACTAATCAAGGGCCAACTGGACCCATGTTCTCAGAACCACCGATTTACTTTGCTTGCAGATACTACGACTAGAAGTTTAAGGCAGCACAACCTTACAGTCAAAAGCATTCGTGACATGTACAGGGATTCCAATTGGTTCTTCAAACGCGTTGAGCGTAGAATTAATCGTCTCCCCAAAGAAGTGGCTAATTCAAAGTCTCTTGAGGAATTTAAATCTCAATTAAATAACATGCCAGTTGACTTTTTTAATCGCTTAATTTAATTTTCACGTCGAATTTCCGCTCTTTAGTATTTTGTTTCACTTTGTTTTGTATTTTCGCACCGCGTGAGTAGCTGGGCCTCTTAAACGTGCCTAGCCTGTGTGTGTGTCTATCTCTTTCATTGACATTGTCCGTTTGTTAAATCGTATTGCTTGAATAAAGAGTTATAATAATAACAATGAAACTGTGACGAGACTGTGACAACTGTAGAATGAACATCGGCAATAGCTTGAGATATTTCGAGGATGTTGGTAAATGTAAATTCTAACAATTTTTGCGAACGCCAACAAAAGTACATGATGGCCGGCGTTGTGCCGCTCTAGTTTTGGAGTGCGAGAATGTAGCCGCTCTTTTGATGCAACGCAAGTTTACGCAGGTCTTGTATTAGAGGTCGAATATGTAACTGCTCTACGTTTGAAGTGAGAGGATATGGCAGTGACCGTTTTGGGTGCACGCCTGGTTACAGCGTCATTATTTGCTAATTCATACTAATTTCAAAAAATTCCATGACTCAATTTCTGGGTGAAGGCAATAAAAGGAAAGGTGCTAATTTCAAATTTACTGAATTTTTTAGACTGCTCTGACTCAACTTATAATTAAAGGAACGAAATTGACATGTTTCGTAACTGAAAAAGTGTTGAATTTCTGTAAAAATATTTACATCCTTAAACATGGTTATTAAATGAAGTCCGTGATGAACTACTCATTTTGGTTTCGTTCCTTGCAAAGTGATAATCCGCTACCAATTGGGAAACCGCGACACGCCTCCTACCAGTACACCAGAATTAGCGCTTTTTATCCCACTGGTAGGTCATTCCCAATTGGGAGGCCTACCAGTGACGCGAGAATACGGGCTATTGTGATTTAGCATGCAAGGGGATGAGTAGGAAGTCCGAAGTAAATAGCTACATAGAAAACGGAAGAACCATTTGCTGAATGTTCCCTTTTTTTCGCGGGTCTACCCTTTTGGTGACCATTGGGTGACTTTGTCGTGACCAAGTTTCTCGAAAACCGTCGTCAACTGATCACCAAATGGTCACTAACCAGTCAACACATTGTTTTCGGTGAAAACCATTTGGTGACCGGCTAACGACGGTTTTATGTGGTTACCGCAATTATTCCGGTTTCATGTGTACCCTAGTCAAGTCAAGCGCAGCGTGTACATAAATGTTCAACTACCACAATTATTAGTAATTAAATCTGTATCTTTGAGACGTACGAAATCAAAATAACTTTTTGGGTTGTATAAATAGTTGTGTTGTTGAAGTGAAGTGCTATCTCACGTGGTTGCAAATGGATTTTCGATTTTAAAGGGAGAGGCCCACGAGAAAAAAGTCTTCCTCAATTTACTCGCACAGAATGTCCGGAATTTCAGAAATATTACTGTGAAAACCGCATTTCATTACGCCTAGAACTCGCAGAGTTAATTCCCGGCAAACTGTTCGGACAGGTACCGTAGTCAGAATCAATTTTTGCTCTTTTTGTCACTACAGTATTGGAAACGCTTAGTTATAATCGTAGGAATGTTCTTCATTCGTATAACAATTATTATATAGAGAAAGAATGCTAACGGACGAATATAAGCCGTACAAACGTATTTTAACCTTACTGACTACGGTACCTCCCCGAACTGTTTGCCGTGGAATAACTCTGCCAGTTCTAGGCTTTGAGAAATGCGGTTTTCGCAGTAATATTTCTAAAATTCCGGACATTCCGTGCAACTAAATTGAGGAAAACATTTTCCTCGTGGGCCTCTCCCTTTAAGAGCAACATACATAACATTATTAACGGATTAACCGCTGCGTTATTTGCCCTCAAATATTTCATTAAACATGAATATTAAAATAGAACATTTTGTTCTTGGAATCGGTACTGGAGAGAACGAGAGGAGAGAGAGAGAGAGAAGAGAGAAAGGAGAGAGAGAGGTAAAGGTAGCAGAGATAAAAAAAGGCAAAAATGAATATGAAAGTGACACATCAGACTTCAAACAGACCTGGGAATGGATAACTAATTAATCAATAACTCATTTTCGTCTGGGTGCTCAATCGAAAGTAATTAAAGGGCATGAATAAGGGGACTATTCCGAATCGATTGATGTACTGCACATGAAAATGGTTTGCCGTGCACTTACTTGTAAGGCGGAAAAGGGTGCGCGGCAAAATCTGGCACACTTTTTTTGAAAGATGCCAAAAAGGTGGGATCTGAAATTTCCTTCATGGGGTCTCGAAGTATGGCAAAAACAGCGCATTTTGCTTCCAAGTATCAAAAGTGCATCTCGTGTACAATTTTGCATACACCTTTGAAAGTTAGAGAATGCACCATTGATAATACTAGACGAGGCGAAAATGCACTGTTTATGCACGCTCGAAAAAAATAATCCTGTGGCTACCGCCGCGGGACAATTTTTTGGCGGTCTGTAATTGTTGTCGTGTAGTGCCAATCTACGGTAATTAAAGCCATACTTGGAAGCAAAAATCGGCAATTTTTGCAATACATCGAGACCCCATCAAAGCGATATAACAGCCGGCTTTTGAAAGAGGTACGTTGAGTTGCTGAATTTCCATGCATTGTATGCAAATGAGCCATTGCTATAAATACGACATATATTTCAAAAACCTTGAAAACTGTGCGTGTTACTACCATAAATAACGTACAAAGTAGCAAAATGTAAAGGGAGCAGTCAGACAGTGTTTCCGCACGGCTACTATCTACAATTGCCCCCTATTATGCCGCTGAAAATTGATCTTTCACGATGTGTCGTAGAATTGCTCCTCTAGTATATGCATTCTAGTATATGCATTTTAGGCCGAGTAACGTATTACAAAAATCAGAACAAACCAAAAGCTTACTTGCACGGACCAGCAAAACAGCTACTACATAATTTCCTACTGATTTTTGGAACATCCGTTACTTGTCTGGGCGTGATAGGGCTTGTTATTTTTCGTAAAATGAACTTGTACCCTTGCTCTCTCTAACTCGTTGTCATCTTTCTTTCTTTCTCCCTCTCTCTCTTTCTTTTTTTTTTTTTTTTTTTTTTTTTTTTTTTTTTTTTTTTTTTTTTTATCCCTTCTATCTCTCTCTCACTCCCTCCCTCCCTAACTCAGACAATTAGAGTCAACTACACGCAACCCGAGAACGTCCACAGACATCCTCCTTCCGGACGAACTTCCGAGTATGGAATGGCGTGAGGAATCTTGGAAAACACAAAAAAATGACTGGGTTCCTTTACTTTAACCAGACTGAAGCTGATCCGGCAATCTGTGTTTTTGTGTTGTGGTGGGGCGTTGAAACATTGCACATCGAATCAACGTAGCGACAACTGATGCCTACTGGCGTTGTCTCATACGAGTCGCGCAGTCTTGGCATGCATCGCAGACACCTGCTTTTAAAGCGATATAACAGCCGGGTTTTGAAACGTATATTGGACAACTGCATTCCTATGTATGCTATATGTTAGCTCGAATTTTGGTCGATTTTTTGGCAGTTATTCAACATACGTTTCTAAAACCGGATGTTATACCGCTTTAACCCTAGATAGGCCCGCGGCCTGCAGATTTTCCGCTAGGACTAATCGCTGAGAACGGCGGCACATTTGACAAGTCGCCACATCGTCGGCCGTCACGGTATGGCGATGGCTTGTGTGGTGCAGGAAGATTCTTTATGACAAAGTCTAAGGTGAACAAAGGTATTACCCAAATAATCCACAGGGTTTGTCTAGGAAAGGAAAGTATCAAGCTAGACTTCTAGACGTTTACTTTATATAAATAAAAGAGTGACATGTTTTTCTTTAACCGAAAACTTAGCTAAACCGCTATGGAGAGAGAGAGAGAGAGATAGAGATAGAGAGAAAGAGAGGGAAAGAGAGAGAAAGAGAGTGAGAGAACAACAACACTCTATGACAGCAGGTGACACAAAAACAAAAACATAGAAATATAGAATATACGAAATGGGAACAGAAATCCCTCCGTTTTGGTCTTTTTGGTGGGATTCCCGGGGGACGGGGACGCGTAAGCAAATCTGCTTATTCCCTCACTCGGGAAGCATAGTCATAGTGACTATCGCTTGCAGTCAGAGCAGTTAGCAAGGCAAAAACCGAAATTAGCATAATCATAACGCTCTCAACCTCAACCGTTTTCTTCTCAACGTTGAGAATTTGCGCCAAAACATTAAGATTCCACGGCGACCTATTCGCGCATGATTCGCGCATTTTTCGCGCACGCCAGACAAGTCTATCGCGACGTAAAGAAAAAGCATCAAAGGTACAACTTTCAAAGTTACAAGATATGACGTTGTAGACGTGATTTAAATCACGTCGATAGAAAGCACCCAGACCAAAATGAGAAATGGTCTTGACCCAGACGGCACTAGCAAACAAATAGATCGTTGCCTTTTGTGGCTAAAACAATCTTACACGTTTCCCAATTTAATTGCAAATCCAGAAAAGGAAGGTTGAGACCGCGGGAAACGATAGAAGAAGTCAAATACCTTGCAAATTTTAAAGCGAAATGCCAGCTCCTTTGGAAAATTTGCATATGATAAGCAAATCCTATGTATCCTATGCTAATTTTGTACGATCGTCCACGGCTATCGCGCAAAATTAGCATAGGATACATAGGATTTGCTTATCATATGCAAATTTTCCAAAGGAGCTGGCATTTCGCTTTAAAGGGACGGACGCACGATAATGAACCTATATTATTATTTCTTTTAAATTGTCTAAGGGGTGATTAATACAATATTTACAAACTAATTACATCGACAACACAAACTAACAAAAATAAATAAATATAGGTTCATTTTCATGGGCCCGACCATTTAAAATGCAAAATTATGTTTGTAGTTCGTATGCTGATTGTGAGTGATCAAAAAATGCAGATGATAATTTTGGCTAATTAGAACTGCGAAAAAAATTTCTACTAAAGTTAATCAATTTGACTACTAAATTTTTCTTTATAGGACATAAAAACGCAAAAACACTACATTGAAAGAAAACAACCTTTGCTAAAGACCTTGTTTTTGAAGGTTTTCCTATTTTTGAACGTAGATTGCAGAATTTAAGAAATCGCGTCTAGGAAAACTATTTTTGTAAGAAAAGGAAATTATTAAGTGTTCTCAGTGCAATAAACTTGTTCTTCTATGGCAATTTATCAGAGCAATGAACGCACTGGAGCACAGTTGGAGTCCGTTCGTTTTAGTGTTCACTCTTCGGATTGTACTTTATATTTCATTTAGTTTTTCAAAAATCATCATGAAATAGAAATAGAGAAAGTGAAGGGACGCTAATTGTACGGCTTTAGCTAACCGGGGAATTCTAAGTGGTCATAGCACACGTCGAGCACAGCACATCACCGACACACAGTAAGACTTGGCCCAAGCCTAAGCTTATGTTGGGTGCGCGGCTCTAACGCAGCACAAATTGGGTGCGCGGCTATAACGCAGCGCTATACGCAAGAATCGTCGATAGTAGTATTCTGGGCAACTGACTTCTTTTTATATTCCTGCTCTTGTGGATCGTTTGCTGAAGAACTATCTGAAATGAATTCTTCAAAGGATGGGCAATTCCTGTTAATGCACCTGCTGCACACTCTTGTTCTTTTGAGAAGCAGCGCCGCAAGCGCGCCACAGATGCGCCTATGTTCGCGCTGAGTTTGCCAGAAGATTTGCAAAATCATTGGTACGTGTAATGATCTAATACTCTTCAAAACGAAAAACAGCGCACTTAGCTTAAAGGGTCAGGCCCATTTCAAATTACCCCTATTTTTGATGACTCCATCGGATTCTCCGTTGCAAATATAGTAGGCTGAATTTTTTTCCAATTTTCAGTCGCAATATTCATGCAGTTTTCAGCAATTTACCATGGCCAGTCATACACAACAATCAATCGCAGTTGTCACGTCCATTCGAGCTGATTGGCCAATATCGCAATTGTCACGCCCAATAGAGCATATTGCCCAATTAGCGCGGAGGGGCGTGACAACTGCGATATATAGTTGGGTATGACTGACCATGGTAAATTGCTGAATACTGCGCGGATTTTGCGACTGAAAATTGGAAAAAAATTCAGCCTACTATATTTGAAACGGAGAATCCGATGGAGTCATCAAAAATAGGGGTAATTTGAAATGGGCCTGACCCTTTAACTATACACTCTTTTCTTTGAACACCGATGATTCTCAGCATTTACAAACAGAACGCGGCAAATACTATAGCAAGTGACGCTTGTTTTTGAGATTTTTATCTGTACAAGAACAACAAGTAATGACCAAATCAATGCATATAAATTCTATGATCTTAATCTATTCGTTTGTCAAATATAATACAGTTTTTCATTTTGACCGCTCTTTTCATATTTTCAAACATATTTCCGCGCTAGACAAAGCCGTTTAGTTTTCAGGCTTTTCCGAAAGGGCTGCTAAGGCTAAAATGAATATTGCTCGTATTCTAACTTATATGAAACTTTGTTCTAGAGAATTCTGTATAATGTGTACTGTATTTATCCGATTCGCTTTATTCACATTTGTGTTATGTGTTGTTATTATTACTCGACAAAACTGCACGTTGCATATATTTTTATGTGTACGTAATAAATTAGTAAATTGTATATTTTTTTGAGATCTAAATTAAATTAATAATCGTAAATATACCGAAAGAAAATACTCAAAAGGAAAGCCTAAATAAAAAGAATAGAAGCTCAGATATTTAGAAAAGTACCACTATTTTTTGTGAAGATATCATATAAGAAGTAACTCTTCATTTTCAAAGCAAAAGTTCAATTTGATACTTACGCCTTTGCTTTCTTCGGAACTGACTCCAAAAATTATGTTCTTATGTTAATTACTTAATCTTTAATCTTTGATCTTTGATCTTTTGAGTTTTGCGGTGTATTACTTATCGGGCCTTGGTGCAATTGCAAACATTAGTCAATTGCACCCCGGGGTTACATGGCTCTTTGCCAACTGCATCTAATTACCAATCCAGGGTCAATTAATTGATCTTCAAACTTGATTTTTTGGTTTTTTATTGGCGCGAAACGCTTAGCGACTATAAAAGGGCTGACAACTTTGACATTTTCTTCATATCGTTCTTTGTTTTAGTTTGTGTACCGCTGTAGGTTTTGTACCGTAACCATAAGTCTGTACTAATATATTCGAATTGCTGTCCTAGACTGAATCTTTTCCCAAATGGGGACGTTTTTCTCACTGAATTGCAAATAGACCGTGAGAATCAAAACCCTCAATCCTACTGTATGAATCTCATACTGCAGTCCTTTTCTGTCTACTAACCGAGTTTTTAAACCGTTCGTGCAATATTTCTTTACTTTCCCGTTAGTTTCTCAATCTGCACATGCGTTGTTTGTTAAATTTCTGGCCACTAGGAATTTATGTCCCATCTATCTCAAGCTCCTTATTTAAACTGCTTTCCTTTGTTGCTCTCGCTCGGCATGTTCTCTAGAGTTTTGTGTGGCCTCTGCAACTAATTATGTCACTGGATAATTAATATTTCAATATAATTATCTTACTGTAATCTCAGGATCAGCTTCAATAATGTCCGGTGTCGAGCAGAACGAGTATCTGGAGGCTGTTGGTAAGGGAGCCGTCATGGACCTGATGGGACACCACGATGACAAGGAGAGCTGGGCCCTATCCAAGGTTTGTAGATGGTTTTGCCCTGACTACAGATCATTTTACCGCACTGTAGCTCATCTTACCGTTATTGTAGATCATTCTGGCCTAGTTTCGGTTATTTTGGTGCCTGTGTAAGCTCCGTGAGCCGCTTGCTTAATAGTATTGATTGTGTTGAGAAATATGATACCAGTTTAGAGGATCTTCACATCAGTATGAGATCACATTGTGACGCGCACTTTTGGTTATACCTTTGGTTATTAATTGATTTGAGAAATTGTGATTACTCGTATCGATTACTTGGATCTAAACTTGTCAACTTTCAGTTCAGCGACGGCGACGTGAAGGTGTACACGAAGAAGAGCGGGGACGCCGCCTGCCCAGAGGACATTGTCAAGGCCGTCACTGTGCTCGAGTCGATGAACACTGACCAGGTGCGGATTCAACTTGGTCACGAATTGGTCGCGACTTGGTCACAAATTGGTCATGATCACGAATCAGTCTAGAAGTGGTCATGGCTTGGTTGATCTCTTACCCGTTGATTTTGATGTTGAGCATGATGACGAGCCGAATGCATGGACAAGCGGAAGTTCCCTCATAGGGCGGCCGTGCTCATTCCTGGTGTAGCTGTTAGTTAACTGTCTTTACCTCTTTCTATTTTGAGATACCCTCCTTAATTTGGATGTTTTCAGGTGCTTGCCATGTCTATGCCCTGGTTCCCCTACCGTACCCAGTGGGATGACCTCCTCATTGAGGGCCGTACTGTACTGGAGATTTCGCCCGCCTGTCGCCTTATCCACCACCTCACCCGCAAGAAGCTGCCGCTCAGCTCCCGCGACTCTGTATGACTTTATATATGTAATGATATTGAATTCGTGGGTGGTAGATCAATATCCTGCCTATTAAAGATCCACCTGCAAAATCTGTGCTTTTGGTACAGAGGTTATTGAATCGACAATTCTGGGCAAAAAGACTCTATTATTGAAGGTACAGAGTACAGACAACAAACTACAACGTACTACAAACTACAATTCCATCTTTTCAGGTTGACGTTGTCAATGTTCACTGCCGCGGCGATACTGTGTTCATGTCGTGCCGCTCGGTCTTCTTTGACGGAGTGCCCGAGACCAAGGAGAACGTGCGCACCACCACTCATCTCGGAGGATACGTGTTCAGGCCCGTCGAGAATGGTGGGTGGATTTTTGGCTGTAGATCATTTTTTCCGTGTAGATCATTTTGTTCCGTGTGGATCATTTTGATCTCTGTGGATGTTCTGTGTTCGCGTACCGGCGGCGCACAAACGGCCCATCATTTTCTGCCACGGATCCATTTCGCCAAGAAACGAGAGTGAAATAGTGCGCGTCTTTCTCACGAATCTCTTATGTAATGATCTTGATGTGCTATAGGTTTTTTACTTAATTTTCATTTATTTCAGGAAATATCGAGTTCGAGATGTACTTCCACGCTGATCTCAAGATTGGTGGTCTTGCCCTTATGAAGAGCATTGTCGAATCGATCAAGCCCAAGTTCATGGTCGACTTGCTTAAGGTACTGTATTCTAATATGGCTCTACTTACAATAACCTGAACCTAAGCCTTTGCCTATGTAGTCCAATAAACTTGCATTTTGATGTTTGCCCTCTCGAAAAAACTGCCATGTTTCGCTAAAAGTATATGTATGGTTGGCAATCACCTTTACATTTGACCAGCTCTAGCTGAGACAAAGCGGCTGCGTTTTGGCTCACCATCCGCGCTCACATAGTGCCCGTATTTTTGCAGCACTGTATTTTTGTATTTCAGAATCTGCGCAAGGTGTGCCGCAAGGTCGCCATCACGCCCGCGGACCTGGAGGCCACCAAGGTCTACACTGACATGACTGTTGACTGCTGAGACCATTTAAAGGACTGCTGCTTCTCCCGAGCACCGATTTTAAACATTATCGATTTTTTGTGATCTCGCACTATAAGCTTTAACGACTTGCTCAATGTGATCCACACTAGAAGTTTTACCCTACATTACTTTGTTTTACAATGTATTTTCTTTTGTGAATAGCATGCACAGATATTGGTTGAAAGTTCTATGAATAAAATGCTTTGAATATAAACTCTGATTACTGAACTAACTGTTCGGAAACCCGTCACCAAATGGTTTCCTACACAATTTATTATGCGAAAAGCCAAGCAATGAAACGTGCACGTGTAAAGGGTTTTTATAAACCAAAAAATCTTACATATTGGGGAAAGGTTTGTTTGGCGGAGTCGGCAACTAAAATTAGAATCTCTATCGTCCACTGTCTTATCATATAAAAAAAGTATCAGTCGGGCACTGCAACTAGGAATCACGTACAGAAATGCAAATTCCGTTCACTTCAGAGGCCGTATTCACCAACACACAGGGACCCCCCGGGCCTAGACTCACGAACGCTCTGTATCTCTTCTGCTCTCGTACCTGTGTGTTGGTTGGTGAATACGGCCTCAGAACTCTAATAAAACGTGCTGCCGTCTTACAAACAGAGTGTGTCGAGGCCAAAGTGCCTTTTTTTTCCTCAGATTATATATACGCTTATGTCTTCATTGCTTCCCTGTCCCTGCGTATGAAATCGAATCTTGCTTTGCTGTTTTTTTTTCGCTTTTGCAAAGATCGTTTCCAATGCTTTATGTTCTCAATTGTCAGGCATTATTGGTTTTAATTATTTTTACGGAAAAACTTTACGCTCCACGGTCACGGCAATAAATTTTATTGAAAATTCATCGTATAGAAATCGAGCGACCATGCTAACATACAATGAACTATCAAACGAGAACTTATTATGCGAAATAAACAACATGATATACATAAAACAACCGGGTCTCGGTAATAATAAGATGAAAAATATAGCAATGACTGAAGTGCAGGAGGTCAAATAATTCTGATTGATGCTGAGGTAATTAGCTCAACAATTAACATGGTAGGTATGTGAGAGGGCACATGTGGGTTGGGTCTCTTGAAACAATCGGGCCCTTATCGGAATTTTTAAACGCGTGTGGGTTTCCATCGAGCACTTCATAGATTTTCGGCGTCAATCGCCGAAATATCGAACCTCTTCCCTTCTCTGAAGAAATGGTATTGTTTCAACGTTATTTCTGACATTGATGCAGTTGTTTCCGCCGCCAACGAGATGGGCAGACCCGATGGTTAAATCATTTCAAATCATGAATTTAGCCACTGACGTAACCCTGGGTCTGTTCACGCTTATGTGTGTTAGTGACGATAGTGTCCAGCTGCCGGGTTTACAGTGCTCGGCTAACTACCTTTGTTCGATGCCCCAGCATTTCCGCTTACCTTTACACATGTACCTTATGTCCCTTATTACCGTTTTTCTGTCTTAACTGTATTTATTGTCTTGATTATGTATGTTTGTGCGCACCTTTGTGGTGTAATAAATTATTATTATTATTATTTGGAAGTGCATGGATTCGCATCGCAAGAGGCAGGTCTAGTTGCGACCTGCGCTGTTGGTGGACCAACAGCTGACATAACGGTCTTCAAGGTATTCAAGGTAAGGATGGTGCAGTTGTTTCCGCCCATCTCAGAACTTTTCGCCGTATGTTGCTCATCCCAACCCCTCTTTGTTTCTTTCTATATTTTTGCTAATGAGCTTCATCACAAAATATGGGCATAAGTTTTTTTGATTTAAAGTCGTAGCAATGAAAAGACTTACTTGAAATAGCGGTAGCATCCGTAGATGATTCTGGCAAACCAGAAATTTAGAAGCACAACTAAGGCAAACAATACGCCGCCATATTCAACTGAAATGAGGTTCCTTTTCACAAATCGATGAGCTGCGTTTGGGAGGTTAAGCGGGTATATTGGGGCGATTGGGAGGTTAAAGGATCGCAGTCACTACAAATTCGTCTTTTTTATTCGCTTTTCATTAAATATTCAAATATGTGAAGAAAACTACGGTTCCAGCCAGCACCTAAGTACGGCAAAACGAACTCAGGGAGAGAAATCACTGCGTATGAGTTTTACTAATATACCGTAGTTTATAATTGCCCGTATAGCGGCTACCCTGCAGTGATAAACCACGCGCCAGGTGTAACACTGCCGGCTGTTCACTCTCCAAGTACCCCTGGCAATTGCATATACGCACCGGCGACGGTCATTTACCAAAACTCCTTTTATGTGGTTTTTACTGGCTGCATAGTGTTTTATAAATCTTCTTGCATTTAATAAAAATGGAATAAAAAAGCAAAATTTGTAGTGACTGCGTCCTTTTAAGCGACGAAAGCCTTGTTCTACGCAATTTACAATTACTTCTTCTTGCAAGATCCAAAAAAAAATCTTGGCCACAGCGTTTCCCATGTATGGTATGCTGGAGTGATTTTCCGAGTCCCGTTTCATGTCACTCACATAATACATGTAAATTCAATTGTCCAACATATGTTTCATAAGTCAAGAAGTCTGTTATGAGACTCTCTTCAAAGCTCCTCAGCGGTTTTTCCATAAGACAGCAGAAAAAAGATAGAAATATTTAAAAAAAAAACTTGATTATACCTAGAACCAGACATTGTTCCGCAGAATAAGTCACAATCTTCAAGCAGTCTTCCAATAGGGATGCGCGAGTTGCGAAGATAAAATGTACGGACACGAGGGCGAACATAACAGTTTTGGCAAAGTAGATGCACTGCAAAGGACGGCGGCATTAAAGCAAAATAACAGCGGGTTTTTGGAACGCATCGTGGACAACTCAATTTTTACGTATTTATGCTATTTGCTCGAATTTAGATCGCTTTTTTATTCATTTATGGTCATTTGCATAAGCTGCATAAGAATGCTGGTGCACTCGATTCGTTTCGAAAACCGGCCGGTATTTCGCTTTAAAGCTTTTCCCAGATAAATCTCCCAGATTACTCAAAAGTGGCTGCGAAAACCGTTTTGCATACTAAATGCAAAACTGGGGAAGATATCAAACGTGTAAAAGTTGAAAAAGAAAAAAGAACAAGAAAATTGGCCTACGGCTATTTGAAAGGCCAGCAGTAGGTTCGGCTTCAGAAATCAACCGGACCCGATGGACAGTTTCTGTGGATTCGGTTGATATAAACAGGTACTCTTTATTTTTCTGTAGCGGCTGAGATTGGCCTAGTGGGTAACACGTTTATCTCACGTGCGAGATGTTGGTGGTTCGATTCCGCTGACTGAATGTGAACTCACCCCGATGCTGAGCGTTTGCAGTAAAAATAGTTCGTTGTCAGTTCGAATGCCGTGCACAAGACAGAGGAAAAGTGCAATGCCGAACAAAATCACCAGCAACCGTTGACCATCCTGAATAGATTTTCCGGTAACATTGAGGCCATATTCAGCACTCAATTCCCCATGGGGAATTCCCCGTCTTTTTCTCTGCGTGTCTCACATTTAGAATGCTATTCTCTGCCCCCAGGGAATATTTCCCCGAGGGAATCCGAGTGGTGAATATGGCCTGTGTATAAAGCAACAGAACCTACACATAAACTAAACCATTATACCTCTTTGCCCTCGACGACAGTTTGTACATACTGTACCGAAAAAATACCCATCAAACAAACTGTAAATATTACCTCAAACAAATATACTAGCTGAACGCATTGATTACTACTATCTCGCACAGAAAATTACCAAATACTACTCCAAAACTCCTTCAATGCGTTATGAAGGTCTAAAAAAGTTTAAAAGCGATCTTGTCCGGCTACAGAAATGGACTGGACTCTGGTGCACTGCGATTTTGTTTGATGTAACCATGCACTCTTTATCTTTTAACTTTAAGACAAAGGAAAATGACATACAAAAGATTCTCCATTAACAAAGTCTGATCGACAGAATTCCAGCAGTTCATAGGCAATGTAGAAAGAGAAGAGAACGCTCACTACAGTTGCGCCCGCCGTCTGAAAAGTAGTTACAAGGTTAGGCCCACTCTAGCAGGTAACCAGAGGCCGTATTCACCAACACGCAGGGAGCCCTCCCTAGCCTCCCCAGGGAGCTAGATAGGCGTAGGGAGTGCGAGAGCAGAAGAGATTCAGAGCGCTCGTGAGCCTAGGGAGGGCTCCCTGTGTGTTGGTGAATACGGCCTCAGTATTTGTATTTTTCTGATTCGCCGCGTCGAATATTATGGTATGCACTATTTTTCTACCTGGCACTAGATTTCCTCCAAACCTAGTAGAAACACATTTTTTTGGCCCCTGCCTCAATACTTACGACGCGGCGTTTTTTGGGGTTTTGTACACTAATTTACCCAAAACTTGTGATTTTTCGTTGAAATTATTGTCTCTTGGTTTTTGGCCATTCCCGATTTGGTAGGACGGTAGGATGGTTGATTTTCTCAAAAAGTGTTTTTTTTTTCTTTTTTTTTCGAGCGTCGAAATTCTCCATTCACATCCGAATTGGCCTTACGAACCGATTTATGACCGTCAAAGTAATATTTTTTTGTTCTGTGTTTATAAATATTAAAGCGAAATACCGGCCGGTTTTTGTAACGCACCTCAAGCACTTGCATTACTATGCATTTACGCAAAGTGGGGTCTAATTGGGGTCTAGTTTTTATTCTAATTTTTGCTCATTTGCGTATGCTGCATAAGAAAGCAGGTGTACGCAATGCGTTTCAAAAACCGGCCGGTATTTCGCTTTAAAAGTGGTACCTTCGCATGCACTTTGCATAGACACTGACACAGATATTTGGCGGCCTTTGGATCGAACTGCTCCTTCTGAGGAATTGGAACATGAGCCATCACATGGAAAGGGAAAATCATAATTGAGTGATTTAAAAATGTTTAAACTTTAAACTTAAAGGGGCAGGTCCATCAAAGTAAACCTATATTTACGATACGTTCATAATGAATATAAAGCATTTTAATAACGATATACACAAGCCAAATCTCATCTACATTCACCCTGGGAAACTTTTTCCGATCAGCTCTTCGTATATTTATACATACCCTAAAACGGCAGATATCAAAGCTGTCTATGCAAATTTTTCATGAAATTAATATGCGATCTAAATTTGCATATGCAGCTTGAAAATCTACAGTTTTACGGTGTACATATACGATGAGCCCATCGAAAGAAGTTTGCCAGGGTGAATGTAGGTGAAATTTAGTTCGGATATATTGTAATAAAAATGTTTCATATTAATTGTGAACATACCGTAAATATGTTTACTTTGAAAGGCCCGTCCTTTTAATGAAAACATTTCAATTACAATATAAAGTTCTGGCAGCACCACAGAAACAAATGTTACTTTTCAAGAAGGGGAAAAATTAAATAAATAAATATTAACAGTAAGAATACAAAATCACATACTCAAGGAGGTTTCCTTTCGCTCACCATCTCATAAATTGATCAATTTGTCAGCATTTTATGTTGCAACAAAAATGTCACACACCGCCAAAAAGAGAGCAAACAGGCCAGGGTGCGCTAACCTAAAAAGAAACAATTTCTCTAGAAATCCCTATGTTAGCAACGCATGCCAAGAGGCTTCGACCTATCTATAGTCCGAGTAGGCTCGGGCCCACTCAGCATATCAATGGTAGGTTGATGATTATGCTTATGGTTAGGCTTATGGTTAGGCTTATGGTTAGGCTTATGGTTAGGCTTATGGTTAGGCTTGTCAGGGAGTGGCGTGTGGGTCAGAGCAACAAACACCATGGGGAGAAATTCCTCGTTTTTTTATCTTACGCGGAACATTCCCTGACTCCAAACCGATTCACTCTTATTTACGGGGATTTAAATTACAGTCTCTTCGTCAAAGTGAATAATCTTTCATCAAAATCTCTCTCTCTCTCTGTCTCTCTCTCTCTGTCTCTCTGTCTCTCTCTCTCTTTCTCTCTCTCTCTCTCTATTTCCCGTTTTCGAATCCGTTGCACCGCGTAGTGTACTTTGTATGTTGATGTCTCCGCACTCCGAACGTTCTTGACAAAACTCCAAACTACAAGTGTCACTATATCTCTTTTCATGATAAGACCGAAGTCAGTATAAAATAGAAACAAATCTCCACGTGCTGGTTTATTTATCTTAAATTTTACTGCTGTATTTGTGCCGTAACGTATTTTTCATTTATCTGACTCCCCCTGTAGAATGGTGGTTGAAAAATATTATTACAAGTTTTAGTTAGTCTGGCTAGCACGTCGGGAATATTCAAATTGTATTTAATTATGCTAATTTTTATTTGAATAGTTTTCGGTGCTAAACTATCATCAGTTTTAGTATTTGGTTTACGTGGAAATTGTGAAAAATTGTTCAAATAATACGAGGAAGTGTTAATGCAATTTTCTCGGACCTTATATTTGTAATTTAGTTTAGTTTCTAACTTCATTTCTTATTGCTAGCTTCGTTTTATTTCTCATACGTAGGGCTTTCCTATTTCTTAAAGCGAAGTACAGGCCGGTCTGTGAAACGCATCGTGGACAACTGCATTCTTACGTATTTATGCAAAGTTACTCGAATTTGTTCTCGATTTTGAATGCTGGTGTACTTGATGTGTTTCAAAAACCGGCAGGTATTTCGCTTTAACTCCGTATTGCTAGCTTCGTTTTTTTGTGATATCTACTTTCTGGGAATTGTTGGCGAATGCGAAGCTTTACTAAATCTGGTTTTTATTTCTGCTGGTATGCCAAGAATTGAGAGCGGCGTCAAAAACTTCGCGAATTTCTTGTCGCGCACAAAAAAGTGCGAGAACTTCGCGGTGAGCGCCACGTACAGTGAGCTCACCATGATGTTAAGTCAAAACTGTTGTGTTGCTCTTGAGTCCTTGTAGTTTCTTATATTAACACTTTCTGCTAACGTTCAAGAGTGACAGTGTTTGGCTTTGAAGTATAGTTTGTACTTTGTACTTAATATTACTGTATTTCTTTATAGCTGGTGAACTATGGCCTCCAAACGGGTGACTATTGATTTATTCTATGACGTCATCTCACCGTATGCTTGGATCGCATTCGAGCAACTACATCGATATGCAAAGGTTTGTAGTTTGTAGTTTATAGCGTTCTCATTCCTCGTTTGTTTGAATAGGTTAAATTACAGACGTTGTGGGAAGTATTTAGCAATGTAGTCATGTAATCTGTGCACGCTTACGTAACGGGGATAAATGAAACAGAGCCTGAGGCCGTATTCACCAACACACAGGGCGCGCTCCCTAGGCTCACGAGCGCTCTGAATCTCTTCTGCTCTCGCACTCTCTACGCACTCTTTAGCTCCCTGGGGAGGCCAGGGAGGGCTATTGTTGGCCGACTACCGTACTTTTATAGTAACCTTACCCGGAGTTAGGTTGCTAACGGGCGGCACTAATTAGCGGACTCATTGTAGTTTTTGGTAATTCCCTCTATTTTGTATTGCTATTTTGTCTTACCCTATTTACTAGGTATGGCCAATCACTCTCCGCCTCCGACCCTATTTCCTGGGAGGTGTTATGAAAGGATCGGGTTAGTTTCTGTACTGATACTTCTTTTCACGCTCTCCTGTCCATGCGGTAGTGGGCGAAAGTGTCGCGGCGCCGCGATGACACTGCGACACGTAGTAGTGGAGAGTGAGAACGCCGCTGTCTGCTGTGCCGTTCGATGAAGTATTGTGTGCCGCAACTCCGTGATAAATCCTTATCTTCCAGGAGTGTTCATAAACCCAGTAAACTATCCAAACCCACTCTTTTCAGGCAATAAACCACCAAGGTTCGTACCGGCAAAGGGAATGTACATGCTGACGGATATCGAGAGGAACAACAAGTATTGGGGACTACAACTGGTACCGCCATCTGTAAGTCCAATTTATGTCCTTAAAGGAGGAGGTCATTTATGTAATTTGCATGCTTAGCTTTGAAATCCACATTGCATACAATATATTTTGGCCTATTTTTCGTGAGCCTCCTCTTTAAAGCGAAATGCCAGCTCCTTTGGAAAATTTGCATATGATAAGCAAATGCTATGTATCCTATGCTAATTTTGCGCGATAGCCGTGGACGATCGCGCAAAATTAGCATAGGATACATAGGATTTGCTTATCATATGCAAATTTTCCAAAGGAGCTGGCATTTCGCTTTAATGCCATTCTCTATTCTAAACAGGAGTGCCATATTCCATGGTGCTCAATTGTTATGATTAGACAGAAGACGGAACTATACTTTCGAAACTTTTCCAAATATGAGCTCATTTAGAACTTTGCCAAGATTATTACAACGAAAACCACCCTTCAAGCACAACGCATGCTGGCCGCTGTCTCTGAGTTGGAACCAGAGAAAGTGGGTTTTGTTGTTATTGTTTATGAGTAGATCGGAATCGCATCGCATGATGTAGGTCTCCATGGTGTAGTTGCGATCTGCGCTGTTGGCGAGCCCACTGCTGATATAACTGTCTTCAAGGTAAGGCAGGTAGAGTAGATTGCCCCACAGTGGCTGCGATCCCCTTGCGGTGCGTGCGCCAGGGATGCGCCAAGACGTGAGCAATTCCTGTCGCGGCATCTGGGGTTGACTTATTGCTGGGCACGGAATGTGGACCAAAAGTGCGCCATCGGTGCGCCACTATTGAACCCCGTGCCCGTGCGCGCGGTTTCAGTGAGATAACCAGAGTGTTTCGCTTTCAGCTCGAACAAACATCCCGTGAATTTTGGATACGTTTATGGCACAGGGGAGATTCGATCTTCGAACAGGAGGACTTTGAGCAGGTTTGATTATTTTCCATTGGGTTCCGCTTCCGTTTCGAGTTTCCGAAACTGAACCGTTTTCTCTCCGACACCTCCTGCAGCTAGCCACTAGACCATATGACTGATAATCAGTAATTGCGGGTGTATTTTGACATTATATTTGAATAATTGCAGGTGGCCAAAACTGTGGGTCTCAAGCGTTTGGACGAGATTTTTGCGGCGATGAAAAGTGAAAAAGTGAAGAAAATTGTGAGCGACAACGTGCAAGAAGCCATGGATGCTGGGGTGCGTGGCTTGGGTATTTGACCTTTTAGTAGACCACAGCAACAGTGACAAGCGGCGTATTCAAAGGTTCCGCTATTGTGAGAACAATCCGCAAGCGGAAGAGGTTCGCTTCCGCTTGCTGATTTTCTTGGTGAAATTATTCTCAGTTTTTGTTTATGTGTCTTCCAAAATGAGTTTTCAATAAAGCTATTTATTTGCAAACGAGAAATATGAGAAAAAGTTACGTTCTCGCTCTTGCTGGACGTGCTATTCTGCAATCTGAACGTTATCTTCCAGGCTTTCGGTGCTCCGTGGATCACGGTAACACTTCTCGACGGAAGACAGGAGTCCTTCTTTGGGTCGGACAGGCTTCCTATCATTGCAGACCTGATTAATCAGCCCTACCTCGGACCTCTGAAGGAGCACGCGGCTAAACTTTGATCGAAGCTACCGTACTCGTGAGCAGAGATGAGTAGTTACAGAATTCTTACGAATGTTTTCCATTGTATAAAATAACGTATAAATATTACAAATTTATGTATAAATTGTTACTCACATCAGCTTGTTTTGTATGTAGTGAAATGGAGATTGCTAGAGGTCAAGAGACGTTAGATTTTCGTCTCCATTTGTAAAAGTTTAGTAGTTGCCTTGTTCAAAACATACGTTTGTTGTAAAGTCAGTCAAAGACCACAAGTTTTACCAATATCTTTATTTTACAATCGTCTGTCAAACATACAAGACAATCTCTACTAAACTCTGCACAAACGCTCAAATCTCAGAAATTAAGAAAGCTAATTCACTTCACCCGTAGTGATGGGAAAGCTATATGGAAACATGTCGATGCATAGAGGAAAGTAGTTTTATAATATTCCATTTTCTAATAAAAACAGTAACACGAGAAAAGAATATTGGCAAGGGGAAAAAGAAACAACGTACGGAAGAAGTACAATTATGGAGAGATGCACCTAGAGATAAGTCGTATATCGTACCTCAATGTACATAGAGGGACTTGATAGTGATATATATCAAGACGACAGTAAAACCTATACGAATCTGATATGGAGAAGTCGGAAGGATAGACCCATGAAGAATATTGGACACGAAGTTCACAAAAGTTTTTTTTTTTAAATTTCAAACTACGGAACTTCTTTGGCTTAATGTTACATTTAGGTTCGGAACGATTAAGAATTATCTTATTGTAAGATAGAATAACGCTAGTGTGTTGGGTTACGCTCGGAAAGTTTAGGCACAACCTTTATTTAAAAAGAGCCGCGCTAGTATTTTTAAAATATCCGTGATTAGTCGTTTTTCATGGGCCTGTCTTTTGAGAGAGAAGCAATTAAATTTCAATAATTACTACTGAAGAAGCCAGATGTTTTAGTCTGAAGTATCTCCGTAGAAATGTTTTGAATGCTTCAGACGTCTAGCTTCGTTTTTCCGCTTCTTTGGTACGTATTGCACGTGTTGTTGCTTCTCCTGAACTGAGTTATTATTAGCGGCCAAACAACAAGTTTAATGTTATTGATCGGTGTATAGGGGTGATGTTTAAAAGTGGATATGGCCACCAAGCTTTTAGGAAATTCAAACATTTCTGATCTAAACATGATCATAAGCCGCTGCCAGTGCACTATGCCTAACTTTCGCCTTGACTATGCTTATGCCAACAATAAGGCTTTCTTAATTTAGCCTAAGCCTTCTCGCGGGAAGCTACCAAATGGAAAGATTCCAGCATACGGTAAAACAGGCTGGTGGTGAATAATACGGTACCCTACCTCATTCTCATTCTCCTCCTTTTCCAAAACCTCGTCAGTTGTGGCTCCATATTTGGTCCTCAGGAACTTGCGATCGCGGTCCTTACACTGGGACGTGTACCGAACGACCGTGTAGTCGACAACCTGGAAAATGGTAATTACTGGTAATGTGGTCTAATGGTTGGCTACCGGAGCTCTCAGAAAATATAACGCTGGTTCTGGTTCGGCTACCAGTCCAGCATCGGAATCGAACCGCCGGCCTATTTCCTAGAGCAACTCACTAGTCACTGAGCTATTCGCCTACCTTCTTGACCCTTGGTTTCGGGCACATTCCACATGTGCAGATTTGTCGTTCCTCGGATCTGCCGATTGTTTGCGGTTTGGAATACTTGGCCGGCCTAAAAATCAATAAGAGTTGTATTACAGTCTTCAGTGCTGAACGTATCAAGCAACCTAAGCCTAAGCCTAGGCCTAAGGCTAGGCTTAGGCTTAGGTTGCTTGGCGGCACATTCCACATGTGCAGATTTGTCGTTCCTCGGATCTGCCGATTGTTTGCGGTTTGGAATACTTGGCCGGCCTACCAATAAGCTCAAGAAATTACTAAATCTTACTCGGTCCATGTTCTCAATTGTGTTCGTCCGCTTTGTGACTTTTTGTGGATGATTTCACCATCTTTTGATTCAATGAACTCCTTTCCGTTGGCTCCTGGAATATGGAGAAGTTTTATACATACCAAACAAATAAAGTTTAAGTAAGGTTTGCCATGATACGCTACTTATGTATTAGACAAATGCATTCACATCGATCGTTATTCCTTATGAAGTCTCTACCAATAACTTACTCTACGTACTAACAATTAAAAATAAAAAACGCGGTCTCTTTAAAGGGATGGGCTCACTACAAAATCACCTTGTTTTTATGCTTTCGTTTGATTGTACAAAGGTAAAATAAAACAAAGAGCATAAAAAAAGTTTCTTGAATTACTCCCTAGGGAAGATATTAGGTAAAAAGGGTGAGTATTGATCTTTCTTCCCATAACGTGAGTAAACAAGATAAACTAGGGAAGCTAAGAGCTATGGTTGAAACACACTGTTTTTCATTGTTTTACGTAAAACAAACGATGAAAACTACAGTTTATTTTGCTCAAAACAGTGTGTTTCAGCCATATCTCTTAGCTTCCCTAGTTTATCTTGTTTACTCACGTTACCGGAAAAAAGATCAATACTCACCCTTTTTACCTAATATCTTCCCTAGGGAGTAATTCAAGAAACTTTTTTTATGCTCTTTGTTTAATTTTACCTTTGTACAATCAAACTAAAGCATAAAAACAAGGTGATTTTGTAGTGAGCCCATCCCTTTAAAAAGAGGTCGAGCAATTTGTCACCTGGAACTCATCGCCTACTGCTCAGGACCTCTGTGGAACATGTCATAAGCAAACATTGAATGTGTATTTTCACCCTTGAATAAAGGTGCACGCTCTTGGAAGCGTAAAAGAAATTTTAATTTAATTTAATTTAAAAAGCATATTGATAACAAACCAGGCAAATGGAATCGATTTGTCATCTTGGAGTCGTCGAGCTTCTTGAGCTCCTTCTTTGAAAGTTGCACACTCAAAGAGGCGAGAGTGGCTCTCTGAAAGAGGTGAGTTAGGTTTGGACAATAAACCTCAGGTTATTTTTACCTAGTTACCTAAGCCACAAGTAAGTAATAGTTGTCGAAACCCCGGTTCAGTTTTACCCGAGTAAGTTACGTTTACCTAAACCCCGGCTTAGTTATACTTATCTGATACCGCGCAAGTTGTAGAGTTATAGGTAACTAATTTAAACGCTGGGTTGGTTATAGTTATAGTCACACATATATTACTGCTTCTATGATGATCCACTCGCGGTTGCGCTAATTTGAATACTAGAGAGTTAATAATACTAGTTCAAACTGAAAACTACCGTATTCCGCTAAGAGCTCAAAGTTCAGACTGAAAACTACCGTATTCCACTAAGAGCTCAAAGTACAAAGTTCAAACTACAAACTACTGTACCTCATATAAGGGAAGTTTATTGGCTATCACGTCCCTCATCTCCCAACGGTTATTCTTATTCATCGAATACTCGACGTTGGGCTCCATGCCGAAGAGGTCCTCATCCTGGAAAATCAGAATAAACTACAGACTACAAAGTATAAATTGTATAAATACAGGATACAAGCTCCAAAGTACAAAGCATACTAAATATGTTGCTTTGCTCACTATGTGACCGATTGGCATAAGTGTTGCTTGAGGGCACATACAGAAAAAAATTTCTCTCAAAGCCTAGCATTTCAGATTGACGGGTGCGTGCGACATTGGGTGAGTTACCATAAGGTAATCGTGGCTCTTTAAACTATCCCAATAATAAATGTGGATAGACTTAGGCTAATTACTACGATAATTACTGTGATAATTACCTCATCGCTGTCCCCATCTCGGATGGTCTTGACCAGGAGTTCTGGCCCCAGACTCTGGGCCTTTTGCCTCCTCTCCCGCAGGCGGGCACCCTTCATAGCTCGCTCAGAGCTGGAAATCTTAGCCTTTTCACTTTCGTGAAGATCGATTGAATAGTTTGGCGACATTGTTGTTTGATATCTGAAAATAATATTGTCATTATAAGTAGAGGGTTAGTTATATCCACGGGGAACAGTTATGTAAATTTCTAGGTAAATTTTCTCCGACAGACAGTTTTCTCCAGGGGTAAACGGAGTGGTGAATACGGCCTCAGTTCATAATTTGGATAAACGAGGACTGAAACATTTCTATAAATACTCATTCGTGGTAGGCCAAACCGCCAAACTAGACAGTCATGAACAATTTTGAAGAGGTCAATCTAACAAGATAGTTGAATACTCCGAGACTTAAGTAATTACGAAATTGCAAATTTTTGATTTATTCTCACAGCAATAAGGTATGTTCTGAAGCTAGTATAATGTGCATGTAAAACATGATAAAAATATAAGAGCTAAAACGCTAAGGTCCTTAAGCTCCTAAGAGCCTTAGGAATGTGTATCCAGTCCTGAACAAGTCCCTTATGTACCCCAAACCTACCATTTTCCCTCGGTCGTGAAATGTTGTGCAATATGGTGTTTGACGCAATGACGCGGGTGACTCACAGGTTTTTTGGATGAGAGAGCACACACCGCAGAGAGGAACCCGACAGACTGAGAGAGTGTACGCCGCGGAGAAACACAGACATAGAAGTGCGAAAAAGAGTGTGATATCAAGTGAGACTTAGACAACCTTTGAATTTCGTCAGCAGTTTTTCAAAGACAAAAATTTCACAAGAAAATGTACAGGAAAACTATCAGATTGAAATCTTTAAATTTCTCAACTACTTTTGCGCTTTCCAGCCGAAGCTAACTATTTTCAGAGGGCACTCTCCAACGTGAACTCTTCAGGAGGTGGGAAAAGAAAGGTACTACAACGTGAAACTCTGCGCCATCGCCGCGCACAAAACAGGGTGCGCGGCGGGGGCGCTAGGGGTGCGATCACACCACCTGGCGCACCCGTGGCGCAAGTGGGGTGCAACACTGGCACACCTGCCGCGCCTACCCTATATGATACGCGCAGGTGCGCCAAGTGATATAGAACACCACTGGCGCACCTGCGGCGCATTCTTGTGGGGGTGCGCCCAGCGTAGGGTACGCGGCTCACTGCTGCCTATGGAGAAACGCTATCCACCTGGCGAAGCGACACTGTCAACACATTTTGTTGAGCGTTTAGTTCGTTTCATTTTGCCTGTTCTGTTTCACTCTCTAGGGAAAGACGTATGTGTTAAAAAAAGTTCTTGAAGCGTGCAAATTTTTTTGGGATAAGCCGAGCCAGTGTGTGTTTTTCTATTTCTTCGTCATGTATAGTATATATGTTTATTTTATGTATTGAATGCAGATTTAGAATAAAAGTCTTTTAAAAGTGTATAATTCTCGGAATCAGGCACTCCCTCTTCGATAACCGACTTTCGTTGGCGGGCGAACCCAACGGTACTACGGAATTATGATAATTGTTTCCGAGCTTTTTCCAACAATTCTCCGAGCTCAAAGCCGGAAAAGTTGTTGGAATATACTGGGGCACTAGTTGGAACAAGCTCGGGAAACATTGACGGAGTAAAAATACTTTCGCTAGGCAGGTTCATCAATGATAATGGCGGGCGAACCCAACGGTACTACAAGGGGCAAGTTAGCAAGTTCGCTAATAAAAAATTTTTCGTTGACCGATTTGTCAAACGTACGAAAATGTGGACCAAAAACGTGGCAGAAATGGGAACATTTTGCTCATTTGGCGATGATTCTCATGATTTTGGCCGTTAGCCTTGGCCACGAAATTTTTTTTTTCGGTGAAACCATTTGGTAACCAGCTACTGAAACAAATTTTTCTGTGGTCTGGGCAATTATTCCGTTTTACTGTGATGTACCCGTGTGCTTGCCACTTTTCTGTCAGGACACGGGCAAAATTATATACGTAATCTTTATTTGCAGTCATTCCGATTTAGTTACTTTGAGCATAATTGAATGTAGGAACAAAATAAGCTTCCCTACATATAATGTGGGGTTATGTGAGAACAAAACACATAGCGATTTACGCTGATATATGTGGATAGTATACGGATAAATTAGCCTCAATTTACATCTTATGAACGTGCTAGTTAGCCAGTAGATGATTTAAGCTACACACTTGTTCCTGACTTTCTTCAGATCAGAGAACGGTCATGCTCAGATTTTCACATTCATAATACACGGAGCTACGATCAGAGCAATTGTCACGGTAAGGCTCGGCGTCAGAGTCAATATCAGCAATTGCATCATTGTCGGGGACAATAGGCATATGGCGAGCAATGGACTCAAGTTGAAGGGACAATTGCAAAGGGTACAACTGTCCTTCGCTCACTTCCTGGAGGTGTTCATTTGACACAGATGACGAAGTTCTGCTATTTGACACAGATGACGAAGTTCTGCTATTTGACACAGATGACGAAGTTCTGCTATTTGACACAGATGACGAAGTGCTGCTATTTGACACAGATGACGAAGTGCTGCTCTCGAAAGAAGCGCTAGAAATCTTTAGGTTAGATTCTCATTAGCCCGTATTCTCGGGACGACGGAAATGTTCCATTGAGGAACTCATTTGTATGCAAATTTTGCCTCAAGGCAGGCGAGATAGTCGAGAAATTTGCATACAAATGAGTTCCCCAACGGAACATTTCCGTCGTCCCGAGAGTACGGGCTAATATGGTTGTTGAGGTGTGAGGGTTGGCTGCCTAGGCATTATTTGTGTTCGGAACCTTGTTTTGGAACATGCATTTATTGGGTTTTCCAAGTACTCAGGCACGTATCTGGTTTTCCACTTTCCTGCAAGTGTCTGCCAACCAGACAGACGTAAGGTCAACCCGGCTAATAACAACATTACCAACTTACTCGATATAGAGGGAATAAGAACACATGAACACCGAGAGATATAGACAGAAAATTCCCGCGTTCTTTAGCCACCGGGTGACCGCATATACGACTGAAAACATTGATGTTTTCTTTGGGTCGAAATTATAAGGACAGACAGCACGATAATTATATGCGATACTGGCAAGGTAAAAGTCGGCCAATAGGTAACGTATGAAAAATCCTTTGATGACATGCGCAATAGGTTTAAATGTTCGTTGTATCGTATTCATGCCGTAGTAGAAATAGTCAAAGGCCACGTTTTCCACAAAAAATAAATCAAATAAACAGTTTGTTTTGGTGTCAAGAGACTAACAGGCAACCTATGTGACTCATTAGCTTGTAGGCTTGTAGCACCTGCTTTGTAAACGGAAAATGCCAAAGATTACAACTGCAGTCATTGGCTTTTTTTTAGGATATTCGCACTTACTTTTGGGATTGATGTCGAACAGATCCATATAATTATCCAAGACAACAAAGAAGAAAATGAACATCCAGAAAAGCTGTAAAAGGATTCATGAAACGGTTAACAACATCGATTAATTGAAATTGCGTCTGCAACAAACAACCGAGGCCGTTTTCACCAACATGTACTTCTCTCAAAAATCGTTGACCATCAACAAAGTGCTTGGTTAAAGGGTCAGACCCATTTCAGGTAGCCCCTATTTTTGATCACTCCACCTGTTCCACCGTGTCAACTATAGTCGAACGCAATAGTTTTCTATTTTTCATGCATGGGCCACATTCGCCTAGTAACCAACAATTTACCATATGGCTTATTGGAGAAGACACCCTAGATACATCCCCCGTACATCCGTACATCTTTGTACACCCCCGTACAGCCCGTCGGGAAGCCGTACATCTCCGTACGTCCCGTCGCGGTACTGTACACCCTCATACATACCGTAGCAATACGGTACACCCTCATAAATCCCGTGGGGTATACATCCTCGGGATCCTCGTACATCACTTTACACATTTTTTTGAACGCCATGTTTTTAAGGATACATTTTGCCCTAGAAAATGTACAAAATATAGTGAATGGTGTGACTAAATATCGAAAATGAAAATTATGAAAAAACATTAACTGTTTCACTGAGAATACCCCATGCTCCAATTGTATCAATGTTCCAATAAAAAAAAACATATTCATTTTCATAATCATAGACAATGAGACTTCCTTCGCTCATCACTTCACAACCCCGTTTCCATCTGACACCTGTTTTCTGCATCATCAATTTGATATATTTATATATTCAGATATACAGCCAAGTATCATCGCCAAGTATCGTAGCCTGTACAGTTACGGATACGAAGAAAATGATACCCTGGACCAATGCCAAATGGAGGACACATACGACC
Organism: Pelodera strongyloides; assembly: GCA_036852015.1. NCBI lineage: Eukaryota > Metazoa > Nematoda > Chromadorea > Rhabditida > Rhabditidae > Pelodera > Pelodera strongyloides. Next base: position 33,538 of record JAANDG010000168.1, on the reverse strand, counting down.
TTTTGAAACGAAACATAAGAGCAAATCGAATGTTGGTGTTGTTATAACACGCAATTTTTGATTACGCATTTGGTATTGGGCCAGCTTGTCACTTGGCTATTGTCCAAGATGTACCCTACCCCTGTACCCCTACCCTCTGCTTCTCTCTTTGTACCCTTATCTGAACAGGCTATGGGGAGGGGGGTGATTGGTGATATACTTGGCTGGATATTGATTCTCTATGACATCCGACGGGACACTTTGATGGTGCGGACACTGAAACCTGGGCGATATACTTTTTTTCGCCTCGCACCATCAGTGTCCGGTGTCCGCACCATCAACGTGTCCTGTCGGATGACATAGAGAATCAATATCCGGCCAAGTATATCACCACCCCCATAGCCTGTTCAGATAAGGGTACAAAGAGAGACGCAGAGGGTAGGGGTACAGGGCACAGAGTTAGGGTACTTGGCCAAGAGCCATGTGACAAGCTGGTCCAATGCCAAATTGGGAGAAACTGTGGCTAATTAAAAAAAAACAAATTAAAAATTACGTAATCTAAAATAAACACCACAAATACTTTAGTGCGTGGTCTAAAAACACCAACATTCAATTTGCACTTATGTTTAGTGTGAAAATGTCGTGTGTGTGCTCCTTGGCATTGGTCCAGGGTACCAGATGGCTCTTATCCAAGATGCACCGATGTGCCCCTACCCTCTGCGTGTCTCTCATATCCGTAACTGTACAGGCTACGATACTTGGCGGTGATACTTGGCTGTATATCTGAATATATAAATATATCGAATTGATGATGCAGAAAACAGGTGTCAGATGGAAACGGGGTTGTGAAGTGATGAGCGAAGCAAGCTTCATTGTCTATGATTATGAAAATGAATATGTTTTTTTATCGGAACATTGATACAATTGAGCATAGGGTATTCTCAGTGAAACAGTTAATGTTTTTTCATAATTTTCATTCGATATTTAGTCACACCATTCACTATATTTTGCACATTTTCTAGGGCAAAATTTATCCGTAAAACATGGTGTTCCAAAAAATGTGTAAAGTGATGTACGAGGATGTATACCCCACGGGATGTATGAGGGTGTACGTATACCTCACGGGATGTATGAGGGTGTACCGTATTGCTACGGGATGTATGAGGGTGTACAGTACTGCGACGGGATGTACGGCTGTACGGCTTCCCGACGGGATGTACGGGGCGTACAAAGATGTACGGATGTACGGGAATGTATGTAGGTAGGGTGTCTTCTCCAATAAGCCTTACCATAGCCGGGCACACCCGACAATCTATCGCAGTTGTCACGCCCATTCGCGCTGGTTGGCCATTGGCCAATAATGCAATTGCCGCGCCCAATATAGCATACTGGTCAACGAGCACGAATGGGCGCGACAATTGCGATCTATTGTTGGGTATGCCTGGCTATGGTAAATAGGTAAATAGGCTACTGCGTGAATGTTGCGCATAAAAATTGCAAAAAAATTGCTTCCTACTATATACTATATCTATACGGAGAATCAGATGGAGAACTGAAAAATAGGGGTTACCTGAAATGCGCCTGACCCTAGTAAATTTATGACTGAAACGCTGCAACAAGCCTTTTGATGAGTTTCACCAGTAACTGCTAAGTACGGGATTTGGCAATTTGCCAAACTTGTAAGCAATGAAAATAATTCAGTACCGGGATACTTCCACCTTTTTGGTCAAAGTACGCCTCCCCTGCTATATGCGTACTTCTGTGAAAGAGGTACTTGGCGTTGGTGAAACCGTAAGTACCGCGCGCTTTTGACACTGAACTACCCTTCTGGCCGATGTAAATGTTGGTGAAAACGGATTCTGTATATCTTTGAAAAGAATGCTTCCTGTCCCTTGTGTCCTTATTAGCCCGTATTCTCGCGCCACTTTGGGAAAGGCATTTTGGTAGGCCGTTCCCAATCTCCTCTGGTAGGTCCTACCAGATTGGTGGGAGAGGCCTACCAGTGGTAGGAACTGGTAGTGGTAATCTCCTCTGGTAGGCCTAATGCATGCAACAGCCCTCCCAATCCGCTACCAATTGGGAAACCGCGACACGCGACGCGCCTCCTACCAGTACATCAGAATTAGCGCTTTTTCTCCCACTGGTAGGTGATTCCCAATTGGGAGGCCTACCAGTGACGCGAGAATACGGGCTATTGTTAGTTGCTTATTTGGAATTGCTTTGTGAAACTCAATCTGCCGAGATAATAGGTCTAGTTTATAGTATTTCACAATCAATTCCTGTTCATTACCGCTTTTATTGTTAGCGTTGCACAAATTATCTATCCTATATTATTACCACATCCGTAATAAATTATTATAATAGTATTTCTTATAGGTTCGCAGGTTGGTATAATGCATGTGCGTCTGCCTCTCATACCAGAGGTCAGGAGTTTGATTCCGTTGTGAAATCTTGACTTACAATTACACAGATAGACACACACCGTGTTTTTGATGGTGAGGGAAAGAAGTCCTTCGCTTTTCAATAGAAATCCGAGCACCAGAGTCAGAAGACAAATGATATTGAACGGTAGATGACAATAACGTTCAAACTGAATTGGGTTTAAGAAATTTTTATTTTGCTTAATCTTATACTTCACGCATATATATCGGACGAGCTGGCCTTTAAAGGGTCAAGCCCACCGAAATAAACCTATATTTATTATTTGTTCATAATTCATAAAAAGAGTATTTATTAAAATATATACAGACTAAATATTATTCAGTTTTACCACGGGGAAGTTTTTCCGGTGAGCTTTCCTTACGGAAGGTACCGTAGAGCCGTCTTTGTTTAAAGGTGTATGCATTTTTTGTTCGTCTTGGTTTGCCTCGTTGTCTGCACTCTCATGTGCATATGTGTCTTCTTAGGCTGGTGCCTCTTTATTCAGCATACTCTCTCGTGTTTCGTCGCAGGACTAATATAAGCAAACAACTACGGTACTATGGGGAGGTTTTAACTGCCTTAAAAATGTTTTAACTTTCTTTCACCAAAGGCTTGTCTACGGTACCTTCCGTAAGGAAACCTCACCGGAAAAACTTCCCCATGGTAAAACTTAATACTATTTAGTTTGTATATACTATAATAATTACCCTTTTTATGAATTATGAACAAATAATAAATATAGGTTTATATCGGTGGGCCTGTCCCTTTAAATTTCCCGGTGGCCAATTTTCCCGGGAAGCCGATTTATCTCCGCCGGCTTTACCCAGTTACCAACTTTTACACCTTTCGTGGGGTGAAGGGGTTCCGGCCCGGGCTCGAACCACTGACCGGTGGCGTGGAGCAAGGCTCGTGCCACTGCGCCACGCCCTCTATATATATTGCTAGGTAGGAAGACAATACTTGATGGAATAACATACGAGATCGATGAAATCTTTGCCAACATCTTCATGAAAAACGGGTATCAGGTCCATGAGAACGTAGGCTGCAAAGAAAGTAGCCACTAGAGCTACAGCTGCACAATGCTAAAAAATAATGTCTTGATTGAAATCGCTGTTGGCGAGCCAACATCTACAAGTTATTCAAGGTATCAGGTACCTGTGGCAAAAAGGATGATTTGAACTGGCCCATTCCCTTTCGCATGCACTTTGCGCGTTTTCAAGCATACCTTCAATTTCATCTTGTAGCACGTATATTTTGATCTACGTGTATTGACTTTTGATTTTAGAACTTTTGATTTCCTTTCAACTTTGCACATTTCTTCGTCGCGCTTCCTAAAAAATCTTCATTAAGTATTTCTTCCGTAAAAAATATATGGTTAGAGCAGAGGGAATTGATGTGTGAAAAAAAAATAAACAGTGAGTAATTAAAGGAATGAACGTTCACGAAGTGAGTGCGAGCGCAACACATTACAACCACCCTACGGTTAAAGGGATAGGTTCATCTCAAATCACCCCTCTTTTTATTGTTTTTATTAATTATAGCACAAATATCATTCACAATGAGAATTAAATCAATCACAGAACCTTACGCCTCGCAGAAGAAGCTTCCTTTATTGGAAACAGGTGATCGGAAGCCAAAATCTAAACGCTAAAACTTATACCGTACAAAGATCGCGCGGGCTAATGGCAATTAGCCAAGTTACAAACTACACTCGGCAGGACATTATTTCCCACGGTGAATTGTCATTTAATCGCACTTGGCCGACTGTAGTTTGTAACTTGGCTAATTGCCATTAGCCCGCGCGATCTGTGTACGGTATTAGTTTTTCCGTTTAGATTTTGGCTTCCGATCGCCTGTTTCCAATAAAGGAAGCTTCTTCTGCGAGGCGTATTGTACTGTGAATGATTTAATTCTCATTGTGAATGATATTTGTGCTATTATTAATAAAAACAATAAAAAGAGAGGTGAGTTGAGATGAACCCATCCCTTCAAGTTGGGATGCAGTATTTGGCTTCTTGTACGCCAAATGCCAACCACAAGGACGTAAGTTCACTCCGATAATAATAACACGAACAACTCACTCGTAATACTTATAGCAAAGTATGTTGACAATCGACGTTGAGGCATAAAGGAAGAAAATAGCGGTATTCTCTAGCAACCAAGCGACACGCTCTTCGACTGAAACCATATAGTTCTTTTCTTTGTGTCGAAAATACAAAATATAGTGGCGTTTTGTCGTTTTATGTCAAATTGAGTATTTATGCTACTGAAGGAAGGAAAGTGAAGTTCACAACGCGAAAGTACTGCGCTATATTTTTTTTATTCTAACTGCACTCATTTACACACATAAACAGTAAGGTTGACTGAAATAAATTTTATATCGATGTTTATTTCGATGTCTAGTTTTGAGGTTTTGTTCCTTATACTAAAACAAATAAAATAAAAAATATATTCAAAAAAATGGAAGGAACAGCCACGTCTTCCACAAAACAAATGAGTCAAAGAGGTGTTGTTTGTGGGAAGAGACAACCTATCTTTTGCAGAAAGGAACGGAAAAAATTACAGCTTTGCTCGCAATATTGTGCAGTGCCACCTCTCTTCATGCAATTGTGGAATACAGTGCTGGGTTCCATTAAGAGATCCGCTATATTAGTTGTGAGAACAGACACGAAAACGAATGTCCAGAAACTCTGTAAATTAAAAAAAAAGTTAGTGACGATAGTGTCCAGCTGCCGGGTTTACAGTGCTCGGCTAACTACCTTTGTTCGATGCCCCAGCATTCCCGCACCTTTACACATGTACCTTATGTCCCTTATTATCGTTTTTCTGTCTCAACTGTATTTATTGTCTTAATTATGTATGTTTGTGCGCACCTTTGTGGTGTAATAAATTATTATTATAATGAATGTCAAACGATTTAAAATTATATGAGACTGCTAGGAACGAATGGCTTAGCGGATAGCACGTCGGCCTCTCATACATTGGGCATGTAAATGCTGGCTTTCGATCGACTCTCACCCACCGTATTTAAAAAGGTAGCTCCCAAAAAAAGCTCTTTGTAGTCTTTGTTCTTCATCACAAGTCCCAGTACCATAGTCAGAAGACAAATGATATTGAGTGGCAGAGGGAAAAAGCGCCGAGACTAAATTGTAAACATTTTCTTGATTACTAACATTATAAAAAAGTGTTTCCAATATTGTAAGGCCATAAAAACGAGCAAAAATTGTTTCAGACTACGGTACCTGGCCGAACTGTTTAGCCTTAGCATAAAATATATCTGCGAGTTCTAGATGCAAAGAGATGCGGTTTTCGCAGTAATATTTCTGAGATTCCGGACATTCTGTGCAAGTGAATTGAGCAAAACTTTTTTTCTCGTGAACCTCTTCCTTTAAAGGGACGGGACCATCAAAATAAACTATATTTAGAATGATTTTATAATTTGTATAAGGGGGATTATTATAATATGTGTACACTAAATTTAGGCTAGACTATCCCACGGAAATTTTTCGGGGTCGATATTCGGATAACAATGCCGTATTTTTTTTTAAATTTGGTTTACGCTTCAAGAGCGTGCACCTTTATTCAAGGGAGTTCAAAGTTCAATTTCAAGGTTTGCTTATGGCATGTTCCGCAGAGGTCCTGAGCAGTAGGCGACGAGTTCCAGATGACAAATTGCTCGACGTCTTCGGGCTAGGGCCGTAGGCGCAAAACAATTGCACCCTTATTTCCTTACCGCGTGTCCCGGGGGAATATGTATGGCTGTATAGACAGATACTCTCCTGGGACACAGCACGAGCCAGTTACCCTCGGGACACACGACTAAGAAATAAGGGTGTAATTGTTTTGTGCCTACGGTGTCCGAATATCGAACCCGAAAATTTTCAGCGGGATAAAGTCTAGCCGAAATTCAGTGTACATATATTATACTAATTCCCCTTTATACAAATTATAAAAACATGCTAAATATAGGTTTATTTTGATTGGCCCGCCCCTTTCACGCGTATAATTTTTATGCTGTTTACGAAGTTTTTTTTTCTTCTTCTTTTTCATCCATAGCTGTAGAAATCAAGAAAAGTTTTCTTATGATTACGAGCTATCTGCGAACTGCGATTACGAGTTAGCTGAATCACTAAAGGGAAACGTGGGCGGTGCGCGGCCTACAATGGTCCCGAAAAAGGTGGGCCGCGTGCACCTCGCCGTCTCCTCGCCCATAAAGGGGAAGCGACTTGAGGGACACAAATGTGGGCGGCTGGTGCATCTGGTGTGCCCATTTGTCGCGAAATGTATGCGAACAAAAATACACGTAGAGGTTGAAGCTCGCAGTACTCAGTTCTAACTCATTGACGGGCAGGCCCACCCTGCGCCGGGGCGGCATACACCAGCCCCGAAATGGGCGGGCCGCCTTACCTTGGCCAAAGTCTCACGATGTATCTTCTTGATGGTTTTCGCCGACAGAGATGCGACTGCCCAACAGTGCTGTTCAAAATTATACGAGCACCCCAAAAATTGCGTTTCCACTAGTTTGTGCGCAAATCCCGCATTACCACTAATTTCTTACATACTACTAGGTATCATGAGCGTAACAACATAAGTATTTATATTCATAATCAGCTTAGGAATACATCGGGGTTAGCTGTAAATATATAACCCTTTATTCAATTAATACAATGTAATAAATAACCTACTATGTAGAAAGGTTCGTTAGCAGCGATGCGAAATATCAATTGTATCAGGAGTACCAGTTGTATGAGAACGTGGAATGCAAAGACTGTAGCAACTACGGCCGCACAATACTAAAATAAAATTTAAACAATAAAATGTATTAGCGCATTATTATACCAATTATACGCTGGCAAAATACGAAGCTCCCTTTTTACCTATTTATTCTAGCCAAAATGATGTATCTCTCTGTGCAGGAATACAAGGCCTCAAAGATACAAGACCTCATCAAAGTCGATTTTTGATGAAAACAAAATGAAAATTCATTTTTTTTTTATTTCAACTTATAAGTTACGTTAAAGGGTGAGGTCCACCTCAGAAAACAAAAAAGTTATTATTTTTATTAGATTCCCCGTGTCTGTATCTACCAGAATAATTAAAACAAATTTGGCAGAAAATTATTTCCAACGAAATATGGAGCAAAAAATAGCCCTCCAGTACCATCTTTACGATAGGCGTCGATGGGGTGTGGTGCATGATAAACCGCGCTCTCGCTACCGTTGTTTGGGGACATGAAAGGGCGGGATTATGGCTGTGCGTTTGTTGCTTTTTTAAAACCATGCGTTTTATTTTTTTGCCACGCTAAACAAAGCACAATTAATCCCGTCTTCGTCATTTGTATTGCGTTGTAGTTATTTTAGAACATATTTTTTGTTTGTGATTTTTTTTCGAAAATTTTTTCTTCTGCTAACGTAAAAAGGATACCAGGCTACCGTAATCCGAGGTACTCAAATGGACCATTTTTTGCTCATATTTCGTTGGAAATAATTTTCTGTCAAATTTGTTTTAGTTATTCTGGTAGATACAGACACGGGAATCTAATAAAAATAAAAACTTTTTTGTTTTCTGAGGTGGACCTCACTCTTTAAATAAATTACCATTTATCATTTTTTTATCAGAAATCGATTGCCAGTCTGAGGTCTTGTATCCCTGCATAGAATAGAGACTCGGTAGGGAAATATTATATAGGTTTTTTTTAAACCTATGGATAATATATATTGGTGACCCTAATCTAATCTAACTAGTCCCTTTAAAGGCCTTACCTTCACGTGCACCTTGCAGCACTTGTAGTTTTTAGACGCCCGAGTATTAGTTTCCGATCGGGCACTTTGTGATTCTATTTGAACTTCTTGAGACATCTGTAAAGGGTCTAGAAATCTCCATTGTTTATTCACAGTAACAATAGAAGGCTACGGCAATTATGCTGTCAATTATCATACCAATATGATACCACTGCTACTTCAAATATGGTACTTGAGTAAGGAAAGGAGACAGAATGATTACAGTACATAAGATTCAAAGAGCGCGTGGGTCTTAATTTATAACTGTACAATGTTTTCTCTTCATCGTATTATTTGATGCGCACATCGATCAAGCAATCATGGCAATGCTTTCTAAAGAAATGAAGCTATGTATATGGAAGTAAATAAGAATTGTATCTTCTCGCTATCATTACATTTCAAGTTGAAGATAAAAGAATTCTGTTGCAAGGAAAATATGAGACATCGTTAGTAAGACGGCGAGAGTGTCAGAGGGTGAACAGCCAAAATGGAGGAACATAGAAAAAGGGTAGATTGAAATAGCCAAGAAACAAAGAGGAAAGGAAAGATAACTCAGAGATAGCAAGGCCATGACGGGTATGAAGCATGAAGTATGATGTCACTCCTTTCAATCCAAGCTCGATAATTTCCTGAGCCATGCTGTAGTAAACCCTCTGTACATAGCACTGTGTACGTGTACGTAGCAAACACAATTCATAATGAAAAATATATACGAAGAAAAAAAAAGAGAAACAAAGATAAGAAACCAAAAAACTCCGCTTCGGAAGCATTAGAACCATTTCACGAAATAAATAGGTCACGAAAAAAATCCTCTCCATGCACTACAGGAACAATATCCCGTACCGAATCTATCGCATTTCTCGATCCTGAGGCCGTATTCACCACTACATTTTCCCGGGAAATAAATTATTTTCCCGGGGAAATTTGAATACGGCATCTGGAAACCAAAATCTATCTGGTCTTATCGTCCAATGTCAACCGGTCAACCCTCGTTTGACTGGACCACACAGTCATGACAGTTTTAGCTTACCATACCTTAGCTTACATTGCCTGGCTTTTAATGTTCACCTTACCGTGCTTGTAAATGCGTTTCGCGGAGCATTGCTCGGCTAATTACGTTTCGCGTTTTTTTTGAAGGCACAGACTTTATCAGAATTTAATTCTCTACATCATCAGCAATACCCTAGAAAACTATAACCGTTAGGTATTCCCTTAGTAGCAAGCATAATCTAAGCCTAAGCCTAAGCCTGAGCCTAAGCCTAAGCCTAAGCCTAAGTCCACTATTTCCCTGGCCTCCCGAGAGTGGTGCACCTTTTCCGTTTGGGGGCGCCACACCGTAAAAGTAGTTGAATATACGCCTTCGATTAGGACCTTGGGCTTTTCTTTCTGGTTTTCTAAGCGCATTGATTTTGTTTGATAACGTCACTTTTACCTCTTGTTTTTTTTTCGCTTTTCACCCACGTATGGTTCGATATTTTTGTTGCTTCAGAAAAGGCTTATCTTCAAAAGGTGAAATGACATGAGGGGGAAAAATTTGAAGGCAAATGAGACACTGGCGTGTTGATAGTGACAATTTCACAACAAATATTGTACGTTGTCTTTATTTCGTACTCCACTCTTCATCTTTTTCATCGTTTTATTTTATTACGTCGACAAGGATGACACGCAACGCGTTGCAACTTTTTTTCGTAAGGAGGAGTACTGTGGAGTTGAGCATCGGTTTCAGAAAAAAGACTGAACGAAATGTATCTTAACTCTCCCTCCTTCCTATCTCCTTTCCTTCTCCCTCTCGCTCTCAGTATCTTTTTCTCCCGCTCTCCTACCCTCTTTCGCTCCCTCTCGCTCTCAGTATCTCTTTCTCCCGCTCTCCTACCCTCTTTCGCTCCCTCTCGCTCTCAGTATCTCTTTCTCCCGCTCTCCTACCCTCTTTCGCTCCCTCTCGCTCTCAGTATCTCTTTCTCCCGCTCTCCTACCCTCTTTCGCTCCCTCTCGCTCTCAGTATCTTTTTCTCCCGCTCTCTATACTCGTCCTGCGCTTGTCTTACTCACTCACTTATGAAGGTTTTTAAGTGATGATTCAAATTCCGATGACCCAATCCGAGTTCGATCCCAAGGGTCCAAGCTACGAGTGCCTGTTCCCAATTCATGGAAAGGTAGAATATTTAATGTAGTCATCTAGAACTTTGTCTCAATTCCATATCATACTCACCAGTCAATTTACCTGAAGGGCAATTGATTTTTTTTTTCTGCGACTACTTTACCACTCTATTCTAGTATATGCTTTGTCCCCAGACAGGGAACCACATTGACGAAACTTGGCCGGTGCGCGGCCTACACTTGTGTTCGCAAAAAGTGGGCCGCCCACACCTCGCCCATAAATGGCCTACACCTCGCCCATAAATGGAAAAGTGATGTTGAGAAACTTCACCGGGGCGACCATTTTTTTTTTGAAAATTAGCTTGTAGATAGTAAATATGATGTAATATGTTCATATTCACATGTGTGCGCCTATATTCCTATATCTTCAACTGGTCGGGATCTCTTGGATCTTGAAAATAAAGATATGGAATAAACTCGTACAATTTTTCAGCTGGGTCCAGCTTAAACCGCTGCCCTCATCGTATTGTATCTTCTAGAGTTAGTGTTACAGGCGTGGACAGCTATAACAGGAGGACCTCACGTATGTACGCTTCTTTCATTTATGTATGCGCATGGACGCAGAATAGCATTCACACACCACACATAGAATTTTGTTTCCAAACCGGCTGCTATCCCACTTGAAAGGCTCGCAGTCACTCCAAATTACTTCGAGCATAATTTAATGTAGGGAAGGATAACTCTGTGCCAAAGCCTATTCATTTGAACTATAGCTCAGTGCCAGGGAGTGAAATCGCAGTGAATTGAGCATACTATAACTAGACTACCGTACGACTAATTAGAAACGTATGGAGACAACCACTTTCGCGTTGTAAACATAGGAAATGGGTGAACCCACTTAGTATGGACCAGTTTTTGAAGCACATCGAGAACGTCAGCTTTCGTATGCATCATATGCAAATTATCATAAATTAGAATAGACAATCGAGCTAAATTCGACCAACTTTGCATAAATACGTAAGGATTCAGTTGTCTACTATGCGTTTCAGAAACCGGGCGGTATTTCGCTAAATCAAACCCAAGGCTATCAAGAGCGCACAAGGATATGTAGAGAAAGCTTGAAACCTCTTTCAGAATAGGGTTCATATTACGCTAATGTTTTTCTGCAATGCAATTTTTCTCATTCTCGTCTACGGCTTCCACGTCAATTATGAACCGATGTCGCCATCCACAACAATTGTCATGGTGAGTAGAAGCTGTACACCCAGTACAATCTAGACTCATATGACTCTAGGCTTAGGCTTAGGCTTAGGCTTAAGCTTAGAGCCTTATTTGCTTAAAAGCATGGCCACAGGCGCCTAGAGTCACCTACGGATCATCAAATCAGACCCGCCCCCCCCCCTTAGTGTGAGAGAAGTAACCAATTAAGCGGGATGTTCACACCAATGTGCCCACCGAAATCACAGTCACTGTTGGATCAATTGATCAATCAATCAACCTATATAATTATCATATCCAATCAATCAATACCAAGAAATCAATAAATATATCACAATTAATCAAGACCGGTTCTGAGTTTGCAGATCGTCTACAACGTCCAATTCTTTTTTTTGTTCCTTCACTGTGCTGATATTTCTCCTAGCATTCCACAAGGCCAACTATGCAGCCTGCATGAATGAGTATTCAATGGAGTATTGCGAGATTGTAGGTAGTCATTTTTCAAGTTTATTTCTAAATCCGAATCCTTTCCCAGAGGCAATCAAGATGTTTTATTTTTTCGTCAAGATGCCACAAGTTTACAAAGAAAAACCAACATTGGTTCATGCAAAAATCAAGACGCTATAATTTACTGAGGATCTTCGAGTTGGTTTCATCGAATACAGAATACTACCAAATAAGCAAAAAAACTCCCTTGACAATCGACAATGCTCTTAAAGCGAAATGCTAGCCTCTTTGGAAAATTTGCATATGATAAGCAAATCCTATGTATCCTATGCTAATTTTGTACGATTGCCGTGGACAATCGTAGAAAATTAGCATAGTATACATAGGATTTGTTTATCATATGCAAATTTTCCAAAGGCGCTAGCATTTCGCTTTAAAGCGAAATACCTCAAAAGCATCAATTACACCAGACATTCTTATGCAGCTTATGCAAATGAACATAAATTAGAATAAAAAAACGAGGTAAATTCGAGCAAATTAGCATAAATACGTAAGAATTCACACTGCCGACACTGCGCAAACGAGTCAGTCTCACGAGAAAACAATCATGCAAATTTCTTATAATATGCACTTTTTTTTCAAATTTCTTATAATGAGCACGGCGATTCCAATCATTATTATAAATTCCTGGCTTTTTGCGTCAATGGGCTTTCCAATTTACCCGCCTGTTTAAAGCGAAATGCTAGCCCCTTTGGAAAATTTGCATATGATAAGCAAATCCTATGTATCCTATGCTAATTTTGCGCGATCGTCCACGGCAAATTTTCCAAAGAGGCTGGCATTTCGCTTTAAAACTGCTAGAATGCGCTGTTTTGTCGCACGTTGGGATATTGAAATTGCTGCGCGTAAGGTAGTTGCAGTAATTGTTGCCAAGTTTCAATGTATAAAGTTGCGAGACGAAACGGAATAGTTGAACTACATGCTTTTAATAAATAAATTTGAGCTTCTGAACGTGCATTCGGTTTCCGGACTTTGGTCGTGGAGGCGTACCTGGCATTCTGGTGTCTGGTGTGGCAATATAATTCACAGATGCTATCGCAAACGCAAGTAAGCTGAAGCGGTATTTTAATTGAAACTTTTCCTCTCGGAAATTCCCGATGCCCGTATGCTATTTCGTTACTGTAGGGCTATTCGCTATTCCGACAGACCATAAACTTCAGTTAAAGGGCATGTCAAGGGGGATTCTGCGCAGAAAGGCATCTCCTGGCGCAGATTAAGTAAAACTCGAACGGCGCACAATACAGAATACCCATAAAAATGGCCGCAGATTAAAATATTTCAAATTTTGCCATAAACGTGGACAAAACCTACATCTGGTTCCATAATAGGGCTGCGCCGCAGTCGCGTCCGCGCTGTTAAAACTCAACCCCCCGTCGCTTCAGAAAAACCAACGCGTGAAGCAAAAAAAAACCGAAATCCCATAGTGAAGGCATTTTTTGGAGGGGTTTGAAATTGTTTTTCTTTTTACCCAAAAGTTCTTGTTTATTTTTATTTTCACTTTCCTTGCCTACAAAAAATAAGCCTTTTTTTGAGCCCAACATGCAAAACCGGCTTGACATTCCCTTTAAAATAACGCTTGACTGAGTTGTCATAACCCGTAACCCCGGGATTGACTTTCTGCTTGGAAGTCCTGCCCAATGGCCTAACCATTATGCAAAGCCTGGGCTCACTTTTTTTTGCATAAAGAGCTCGTTTCCTAAACGGCTTGCATCAACAATGCAAGATTTGCAAGTAGGGATTCTTTTAGCCCCTAGATATGTCTTGAATAGAGGGAACCTGGGATAGGAATATAACAAGAAATTTAACGCATACCATACAGTGTCTACGATTACCGGCAAGAAACTAAACCTCACTTTTTAGGGAAAAGAAGCTGTACAAGAGATGCATGATTGATCCATTAATCATCCCGTAAAGTACTAAATCTCTATAATTGTAAGTCATTCTCATTTCGAGTGACATAAATCTTAACGCTGAGAGTCTGTGCCTTTATACCCTTGGGAAGTTCAATACATGCTTCACAAGCCACTTTAACTCACGCATTATAACTAGTACTTGTCCCTAATTTATAACAAAGGGCGCGTACTGTCACAAATTTTTTTATTATGCAAGACACAATTTTCAAACAACACTAAGACAATCAACATAACAATATGATAAACAAAACAAAATTGCAAATAGGACATGGACATGTTTTCAATCTCAGGAATATAACAAGCTGAAAGGGGAAGGAAACGGGAATTTAAAGAGGAATAAACCCGTAATGTAGTATCGAACACGAATATACTTGCAATTACAGTACTTTGATTCCTTGACAGTTCTATTACTTCCTCTAAAAATACAAGGTAGTGCAATCATGAGCTGCAACTCAGGTAACGAAGAGGTAACAGTTACTCCTTTCTAATGCAAAATGCAAAAACTACAAGTACCTAGTGAGGAAAATGGTTCTCTCAGTGCAGGGTACCGTATGCATTTGGGAGGAGAGGCTACGTGGGCGGGGGGGGGGGGGGGGGGGGGGGGGGGGGGGGGGGGGGTAAAGAGATGTGGGTTTTTTTGGACTTCAATCCAGCACTGCAGCTCAACACACTTTCGACAGGTCAGAGGGGGAGTAATTATACGACGAAACGCCCTCATTTGGAAACAATCAACTGTAACTGTAGCGTAGCCATACACTAATTAAAGCGGTATAACAACCGGTGTTTGAAGCGTCAATTGGACAACTGCATTAGCATATGTTAATTCATATATGTATTATTGCATAAAAATATGACAAGATGGTTTCAAAAATCGGCTGATATACCGCTTTAATTGTGCAGTTTAAACGGTAGAGATCAAAATACAAAATAAAAAGTTCGTAAAGAAAATAAAAAAACAACTCCAAAAGCCAACTTTTTATACATTTTATCGTCTTCCCTCTAGCGGCGTTCCGCATCATACATCGATTGGACGCAAGAAGCCTTATCCCTGAAGTATGTATATTGTATTGTAATTATTTAATGAGTTCCCTCACCGCCGTACCAGCACCAGATACCAGACGCAACGTTAGGAACTAAATCTACTACACACACACTTGCAAATAGCATTTGAACAGTTTCCTTTGCTGTCGTGAGAATCCGATAGACAGAACCATAAGTCTTTGCCCGAAAATATGCAGAGCCGCAGAGCGACGCAAATGCGGTAGCTTGCTGCTTGGGCTGGGCGACTTCCACTTATACGTACTACGGTGACCGAAGTCCGAGTCCGAAACTTGGCTTGCCCCGTTAGAAATCTATTGGAATACACATAGTCCTTTGGAAGACGGGACGCCTTTACTCCGTTAATGAATCCCGAGCATTTTCCGAGAAACCGAGTAGGAAACTAGTAATAACCTAGCTGGTTTTTCCGCGGGAAATGCTCGGAAACAAGGATCATAGTACCTTACATACTACTCCGACTGACATCACCTGACACACACCCAAACGCTAGCACCCTCTACACGCATGCATCACTGGTGCAAGGGACTTCAATAAGAAAAAAAACTCACTTAAAGTAGCGATAGCATCCGCCAATAATCGAGGCAATCCAAATATTGAGCAGAAGGACACCCGCCAACAAGACGAAAAGAACTCCACGCATTCCCACTAAACACATATGCGTGTTATTGTTATATAAGTTATTGTGGAAACAGTAAAATGCCATAGGTCAAGAAACATGCCTAGTTCCACCTAAAATTTAGGGCCTTTAGGGGGAAGGGGGAACCCCCTACCATCTGCCTCTTTGTACCCCTAGGGTATTCTAAGTCTCGTTCTTTACATACTCTCTCGTTTTGTCTTACGCTGATCGTAACACCACCGAAAGCAAAGCCGATTCCGACATCACAGGCTAAGAGAAATTATGCACGAGACTGCTACGTCAGACAGATACCGATGGCTATGGGAGCTTTTCCAACGCAGCAAATAGCCATTACGACAGAATCTCAAAAACATGAAGAAGCTGACACAAAACAATCCGCAAACGACACAACATCCGTCGCCAAAGTGTGAACGACTGAAAGATCACAAAATAAAGGAAAACTCCAGTACCAAGAGTTTCACAAATCTCCGGGGGAGTTGCCTTCATTTCCATGCATTGCTTTTTGAGATAGTCACCGTCCAAAAAGATGGACAGCAGACTGACGAAAGTGAAGAAACCGACGAACACGACACCGAAACCCTAAAAATGGTATGGTACTATTGTACTTTACGTGCCGCAGCGGGGTCAAAAATGGTATTTTACCTATAACGACAACATACATCATTTTATTCATAAAGAATTAAAAAAGGAAACTGTTGCAAAGTTGCTCAAACAAATGAAACCACGAAACCAGCAAACAAAACAAGGGGTCAGGCACTGACGCTAAGGTAAGAACCAGATATAGATCTTTTAGCTTCTGACGGCTGGCGAGAACAAAGCCCTTATCTTGCGCCATCGCGCCTCGCGCCTGCCTAGACTAGAGCAAAGTACGAAGTACCTGAACGATAAACGTCGGGAGCAATAGTTCTGCCCGCTCCTTGTGCAGTCCTTGCGCCAGACTGACCACCAGAAGCAAACAGAACAAGAAAGTGAGCAAGTGCTGCATGGCCTAAATGAAAATATTGAGGACAAGACACGGGCCTCCGGCCTCACAAAAGAACTACTTTATACAGACATACAAGGAATGATGCGATCAGATAGAAACATCAATTAAAAATATGCGGAACGTGCGGAACCTTGGACAGTGCGGGAACGGTGAATTAATCAGTGAGTTCTATTCCACCAGACCAACGTTCCTGAAACCCATACTAGAAAATAGACAAAACAACAGTAACAGTCAACCACATACGGCTCCTGCAGCCATTGCTTTCACGAGCTGGAGCGCAGCGCTGATGGACAAGTACACGCAATAAGCCTGTGTGGCACTCTGAAAAGCTTAGAACTCATTATTTGTTGCTCAACGCTTTGTTGTTGCCTTTCTTAACGGAATAAAGTATTTATCTATTGAATGACAAATTTACTCGTTCGAATAGACAACAACCAACGTGACTCACAACAGCTGCCACTCAACTTGTATAAAAAGCTTACATGGATTTCTTTCTTACCTTCACATGCACATAGTTACACAAACACATGTATTTCGGATCCTTGGCATTAAATCGAGTTTGCGGAACTTTGAACATTATGAAACTGAAAAAGCAAACTTATCAACAGAAAAAAATGAACGGAACTAATGTGGAACGGCGGATCTAGGCAGGAAGCTGGAATCGCGCGGTGAAACTCGAAAGTGCGAAGCTTGCAACATTTTTCGAGCACTTGCTTATAGTTTCATGCTTGGAGAAGACAAAAAGTACAGTATGAATTAGCAAACCATGCTAATTCATACTGTATTTTTTGTTTTCTCCAAGCATTTAGAACGCTTCCAAAATGTCCATCCCGAACGATGAATTTGCATGGTTTCCTTCCGGAAAATGACGACACAAGATCGGGTCCGGTCACGTGAATATGGCGGCGGCGCGCGCGCGAAATTTTTACATTTAAACGCTTGGCGCGAAATTTAAATTTTTTTTAATGAAAAATGGTACGGTGCTCGTATTGAAAGTTATTCGAGCAGACTGATAGTGTATTTATCTCCAGTTTCGCAGGGCCGAAACAGGGCGAATCTGGCCCAAAAATCATTCAGCGCGGCTTTCACTTTCCATACATAAGCACAATTTGAAACTCGCTACAAAAATTGAAAATCAGGGACAAATTTGAATTTAATACAGATATTCGCATGCAAGTAGCTAATACGTGTACTAATTCAAATTTGTCCCTGATCTTCAATTTTTGTAGCGAGTTTCTTAATGAGTTTCTATATGGAAAGTGAAAGCCGCGCTGAATGATTTTTTGAGGTGTTTCGGCCCTGCGAAACTGGAGATAAATACACTATTAGTCCACCCTTGACGTATGCCATACAGATTTTATAGATTTCCAAGTATAATTATTAACATGTAGTTTGGACCCTTGTCAATATGAACTGTTGCGAAGCAAGTTTATCTTAGGGCATCCATTTGATTGTATGCGTCTCTTCGTTATGCATGATCCAAAACTATATACATAACTTCAGTATCCCTAACAGCCCTATCACCACGAAACGACATGAACAAAAATAGTCAAAATATACTGGGCCGCGATTTCCACCATTCTAATTTCAAATGTAGCTTTTGATCGATTTCATAACTGACCTTGCCAGGAGAAACAGGACCGTGGTACACGTGGTACAATAGGAATAAGCGCTCAATAATTAATATTTTATGCGTAAACAATTTTTTTTTTACATCCTGTCGCTCAGAAAAGGGAATAAATGGTAGCTCGCATTGCATAAGCGTAAGAAACTCTTCCTAGTAAACGCGTAACAACATGAAAATGAGAAAAAAAATAGTTCACTTTGAATCGACAACTAAGGGCGCGTTCGGGTTGCACTTTCCGAAAGAGAAAGAGGCAAAAACCCCGTTCGGGTTGGACCTTTCCGAAAGGATTTAGGGCGCGTTCGGGTTGCTCTTTCCGAAAGAGAAAGAGGCAAAAACCCCGCTCGGGTTGGACCTTTCCGAAAGGATTTAATGCTTTGTGAAAGTGAAAAGTACAGTACACACTTTCCGTGAAGACGCAGGGGTTTTATTTTTTATTTGAATGTGCACGGTCTGCGCACTTGTGCACCATTTCGGCATTGTATTTTTTCCCGACCGCCGACCTGCCCGCAGTCACATGGCAGTACGTGCACAAGACCGGAAGGAAATGCACAGTGCACATAATCCGAAATATTTGTCTTGGAAAAATGAGTCTTGGAACGATTTTATAATTGCTCATGTTATATATTTATTCTTAGTTCCAAAGTACGGTACCTCGTGTACATACTTGCAAGGAATTGTTGCATACTTGCAAACCCCATTATCGTAAATCGAGTGCACAACATTACAGTAAACGGTGCGCGCGCATCCCAAGGCTTATCGGACGCGCTTTTTTTCTTTGATGCAGACATTAACGCGCGGCGAATGAGTAACGCCTGGGAGTGACAGCCTACCATTCTCACGGGTCTCCGTCCACAATAAAAAAAACATTCGAATAAAAATCCGACTTACTTAGAAAAAGTTATAGCATCCGAGAAGGGTGCTTGCAATCCAACTACTATCAATTACAATCAACGGAGTGTCACGGTTTGACAACCGCGTTGTCAATTACTGTCAAATACACTGATCAATTACGCCGCGTCGTCGCACAGCAGAGGCGTGCAAGGTGAACAATTCATGTTACCGTAACCCTGACGTGTTTGCGGCGAAAACTACGCACAAAGTATAACATGGTATATTCACATATAACGAAAAGACACACATGATCACACACATGGACACCCTAAGACGACACACATGGATACCCTAAGACACATGATCACACACATGGACACCCTAAGACAGACACGCATGGACACCCTAAGACGAGCATACTTCACAACCAGTTCGTACTGACAAGGGACCACACCACATAGGACAATTATGTACCTCAAAATTCAAAACATTACCAAGTAATAATATCCTTACCTAGTGCTACGCAGTCCTTGTATAAATGGTTCTGCAAGCAAATCTGTATGGTAGTGGTCCGGTCAGTGAAGATGGCCACGAGCGTTCCAAAATCGGTAGTTTTCCAGACACGCACTTTTGGAAACCCCTGCATTGATTGCTGTTGATATTTTTTTAACTGAACGCGCAGTCGGTTTTGATTGAATGAGAAATGAGTAATCGTTTTACGAGAACAAAACTAGCTGCGAAATTTCAACAAGAAATGTACTAAAATGACATTTATTATATAAAACACACAGAAATGAACAAAATACGAATTAATACTGATAATTAGACATGCGAAACGGTAACAACGGTAATTACACCAAAATATGTGAACAAAAATATAGCGAAGTAACGGCCGGTTTTCGAACCTGTGCTGGACAACTGCAGTTCCGTATGCAAATGAATATCTTCGAAGAAAAAATCGGCATACACTGCATGCGATCAAGGAGTCAATATACACGATTCAAACCCAGCTGTTATATCGCTTTAAAACATCAAATAATTAGGGTAAAAAACGGAAATCAAGGAGCTGTGTACAAAGTATGCGGAAATTCTAGGGCATTGAACAAGAGTATAAATTAGCCGAGCAAAGTAATCCCGGTAGCTGGACACTATCGACACCAACACGCAGTGCCGAGTGCCAAGTAAACGCGTAACAACATGAAAAGGTGACAATTTTAAAGCTAACTACCGGCCGGTTTTTGAAACGCATCGTGGACAACTGCGTTCTTACTCTTACTTATACACTTATACTAATTTACTCGAATGTAGCTCGATTTTTTATTCTAATTTATGTTCATTTGCATAAGCTGCGTAAGAATGCTGGTTTAATCGTTCAAAAACCGGCCGCTATTTCGCTTTAAACATTAACTGAATATAATTGTCTTTTACTCGAAAGGTGAACAAATATTCGACTTCAACAAGAAAAAAGTTCCGAGACAGAACAAAAAGTAGAAAAAATAGTAAGGAGTCACGAAATTACATTTAGGAGTAGATGGTACGATAGGATAGTCATATTATGTGTAAAGAACACATTGTTGAATGATATTACATTAGATTATTGATTATGTGACCTGGCCATAATGTGACCTGGCCATAAAAATGAGTTTGGAAGTGGTTGATGGTAAAGGTGTGTGCTATGTATAACACGTCTATGATAATGATCTATCAATAATGATTCAAAATCAGCATATTATCGTGGATCGAGTTCGAAGTTCGGTTTCCCTCTAATGGTATTCAGCATCAAGCAGCGATGCCTCGTAACCGGTCTTCTCCCTAAACGACCAGTTTGAACATCAAGTAAATTTATCAACAACGGGAATAAATCGCCATAACCGCGCTTTGAGACAGCCTGGGTGCCAGCACCGCGAGGGCCCGCACCGCGCACTCACAGGAATCCGAGTTGCCGGGCTTTCCTGCGCCGTAGCGAGAATAAAACCGGGTGCGTCAACTTACATGGGGAGAATACGGGCGTTCCTGCGCAGTGGCGAGAATAAATTACCCCGGGAGCGCCAACTTACATGGGGAGAAAACCCCGTGGATAAAGAACCATAACTCACTTGAAGTAGCGATAGCATCCGACAATGATTGTGGCAGCCCAGGTTTGAATTAAAAGGACAATGGCCATGACGACGAAAATGGCCCCACGCATTCTCACTAAATAGAACATTTTGAATTAGGACATCAGTAAAACTGTAGCTTTATTTGGAGAGTACCCAGAAAGAGTTTTAAATGTACCATTGGGCACAGTAAAATAACTAATACATATATAATGCACGCGCCCAACACGAAAACACAAATCCCAACCGATGCGCTCTCTTTCGTGCAGGAGGTGCGCCATGGAGGACATACGCGTGCAATTCGAGTTGGCGCACCTATGGCGCAATTTCGGCGCTCTTGTGTGCAACTCATGCGGAAAAGTTCCCTTACCGAGGTTGTCGCATTCCGTCACAGACTCGCGCTTCTTGCAAATCTCCTCAAGATAGTCGGCGTCCATGAAGACAGCCACAAGCATTAGGACGGTGAGGAGACCGACAATGACGATATAGATGGCCTGGAAGTGATCACTAATATACATGCTAAGTTCTGTCATACTCAAGGAGCGCGCATGGGACACTAGCGGCCAGCCTACGTTTCAGATCCGGAGGCTATAAAGGATGCCATCCCGCACCTAACGCTATCTTCTGTACATACCTGTGCAATGAGAGTGGGAAGCAAAAACTTGGCCTGTTCCTGGCGAATTCCTTGGAAAAGGGTGAAAAGCAGAATGGCATTGATCAACAAACCGATCAGCGGACCGACAACCTGGAAAAATGTACTGAATGGCGCAAAGCGAAGAAACACTGCGGCGCACCATATGTGCGCGCAAAGTGTGCCGCAACTTGGCGCACCGGTGACACATACTTTGAGGGCCGATCAAGAAATTTAACCTATTATTACAATCTACAGAACTCACTGCTTGTCCACGAACGATGGACAAAATAGTGGTGACGAACTGGAGAACAACATTAGCGGTGAGAATGCCGCACAGGATCGAAGTACCAGTCTGAAAAACAGAGTCTTCCTATTAATTTTATTAATTGAACATCATGAAAATAATAAAAAAAGATCTTCCACTGCGGTAATTTTGATAGAGGAACGAGAACTGCGCGGCGAACCCCTGCATGGATATCTTGCGGCGAAAGAAAGTGTACGCAGTGAATTTGTTTCCTCTCGCGCACTAGGAAAGCTTCACTTTGCATCTTCACTGTGAGAATGCTAATAGTTAGATACGCTAAGGTTTACCTTGACATGTACATGATTGCACAGACACATGTACTTCGGAGCCTGAGCGTTGAAATCGGTGTGCTGCTGTTGCTGTGGAACTTGATACATTGTGAAACTGAAACTATTTAGTTATATCCAGTGTTTAGAAAATAAAAATAAAAAAGTCCCGGGAAAAGCATGCCAAAAAAGTAGGGTTAGTAGCTAGGGAGCAAGAGAGCTATAAACACCTTCCATACTTGTTCGATGTACTTGATTAATGTTGAATCTGATTGATTGTATGTGTGAAGTAGTGATATACAACTGCACTCGATTGGTGTAGGCAATTTTCGTACCCGTCAATGAGGCACGCCGTCTTTTTGAATTAAACTCTTTCTGCGCTTTTGACACAGTAGTAGTAGTTTAAATTAGTTCGTATGGGTACTGTAACTGTAATCCGGGGCTGGGAAAGACGCGCGGAAAGAACCACAAACAAAGAGGGGAAACTCGCAATAGACGCGCAAGATTTAGAGAAAAGAGAGGGAGAGAGAGAGAGAGAGAGATAGAGAGAGAAAGAGAGAGAGGGAGAGAAACAGAGAGACAGAGAGAGGGAGAGAGAGAATACAGAAAGCGGATCGGAGGTTAAACATTTTCAAAATACATCGAAGAATTTTCTTGAAGCATCTCAGGAAATATTTTAAGAAAAGTGCTACGGGTTATGTTAGGTGCGCATTCCGCCGGTAAAACGATTCATAAAAACGGTATGAGTACATGGGAACGCAGTGCTCCAATGCTTATTTTTGCCTGTCGGTCCGCTTTAAAATACCTGACTTTAAGAGTTACAACCGCTAATTCACGCTCCAACAAAATCAGATTGAAAATGAATGAGCAACATTAGTTGGTGACCAGAAGCAAGCACGTATGTCTGTATGTCCATATTTACTATGAAGGTAATAGTGTATTTATCTCCAGTTTCGCAGGGCCGAAACGCCTCAAAAAATCATTCAGCGCGGCTTTCACTTTCCATATAGAAACTCATTAAGAAACTCGCTACAAAAATTGAAGATCAGGGACAAATTTGAATTAGTACACGTATTAGCTACTTGCATGCGAATATCTGTATTAAATTCAAATTTGTCCCTGATTTTCAATTTTTGTAGCGAGTTTCAAATTGTGCTTATGTATGGAAAGTGAAAGCCGCGCTGAATGATTTTTGGGCCAGATTCGCCAGATAAATACACTATAACATTTTGAAATCGATAAGTACAGTCATAGGGCAAATACGTCGCTAAAAAACAGCGGCCTGGGTTATTTCCCAACATCGGGTAAACACATTGGCAAAGCCGAGGAAAAGAACATGCAAAGGGCAGAGCACAGAGAGGTAGACATATGGTTTATATAAAGGGACCCGATAGAGAGAGAGAGAGACAAAGAAAGGAAGAGAGGGTCTGACAGAGACGCAGAGTGGGGCAAGGTGTAAACTTTTGAATGCTGCGCAGAAAAATGAGGCGCGAAAATATGCCATATGCCTCAAGGGCAGTATGCAAATTGAGGAAGGGTTTCGTGATTTGGGCGCGTATGCGGCGCAGGTATGGCACGCAATAAATCCATTTCGCTGCGCAGAGAACCAAACGAGCTTCCGTTCTCCCTAGTTTTCCATGTTGGAAATGGGAAATAAACTATTCTACAAATACAAAGCAAAGCTGAAATGCGTTTGGAGTACTGATCATGAGAGTTAACACTGGTTTTACGACTTTTTTTGTGGATAAACAAACTAATAAATGCTTACTCACTCAGCAAACATGCACTGCAAAAAGTGTCTCTTTATGACTGGAAAGACTTATCTCAAAACTATGAATTGGGAAGAGTCAGTAATTTCTTTGGCTTAAAAGTTAGGCTCACGAGGAAAACAAACTGTTACTACTACGATACATTATCGGTTTTCAATAGGAATTTACATATGGCATATGGGGTCCTATTTGGTTAATAATTGCATTAGGGACGACAATTAGAATAACCCCTGGAATATCGTATTCGTGCAGTTATGATCAGGCTCTATCGGCTATATTATACGTAAATAGATAATTGTGGGCTTTTTGCGACGCCGCTCGCAACCTCTTTCGCCTTTCATGCGCCACCAGAACGCGAAATTGTTTTATTGCGGGTTAGGGAACATGTATACTTGCAAGGAGCAAACTGAATATATTTGGAAACATCAATCATCGGAACAGCAACAATTTTTGGGCTCAAACAAAAACAAATGAAAAAAAGATTGGGGAAGGTGTGCCGCACTGAGTTTTCGGCAGCTTTGTATACTACGAAACATAAAGGGCTTGTTAAAACACTCTGCATTGATTTGATGTTGATCTTTTTCAGCACAACGCGCAGTCGATGTTTTTCTACTCATATGAGAAAGGAGTGTTCGTTGTACACGAACAAAACTGGTTGTGAAATAGCATAAAGTACTAAAAGGACAACAAAATTCAGCCGCTTTAATCAACGCCCGCTGTTCGCGCTTTATTAAAAGGCATAGGGAAAAGCGAAACATTGTCGTTGTGAAATTTGTTTAGCGTCAGGGAAATATTTCATTATATTAATTGGAAAGTACTCAAATATTTAGAACTTTAAAGGGTCAGGCCCATTTCAAATTACCCCTATTTTTGGTGACTACATCGGATTCTCCGTTTCAAATATAGTAGGCTGCATTTTTTTTCCAATTTTCAGTCGCAAAATTCACGCAGTATTCAGCTGTTTACCATAGCCAGTCATACCCAACTATATATCGCAGTTGTCACGCCCCTCCGCGCTAATTGGGCAATAGGCTCCATTGGGCGTGGCAATTGCGATATTGGCCAATCAGCGCGAATGGGCGTTACAACTGCGATTGATTGTTGTGTATGACTGGCCATGGTAAATTGCTGAATATTGTGTGAATTTTGAGCTTGAAAATTGGAAAAAAATTCAGCCTACTATATTTGAAACGGAGAATCCGATGGAGTCATCAAAAATAGGGGTAATTTGAAATGAGCCTGACCCTTTAAAAAAATAACTAAAAAACAAACTTACTCTTTTTGTTATGCGAACTGAATTAATAGTTGCGAATTATGGTACTGGGGTAAAATAAAAAATAATACATACTAAAAATAAAAAATAAATACATATGGTTGTTGGCTTGATTTGTTCAGAAACTAACTTGAACAAAGAAGCAAACTCTGAAGCGTAAAATGTTTATTTTGATGGGGTAAAAGAAAATAACACATATGGTTGTTGGCTTGATTTGTTCGGAAACTACCAACATATTAAAAAGCAAAATATAAAAGAATTATCATATGACGAGTTATTACAGCGGCTCATATATGTTCTCAAGCACAAATATATAAATATGCAAATTATTCGTATAGCGGAAAATTCACAGGGATACATTACCGTAATCAAATAGTTGTTGCTATAGTATTCGGAGGAAATGCATAATTTTAACCTTTTCATTTAGTGTCTTTCAGTGTCGTAGGTTGCCACCTCGTATCTCGCCTTGTCCCTGAAACATGTAGTAATGAGGAAAATTCTAATTGTAAAATTAGAACCAGACGTAAGGTAAGCGTAACATATAAGATACCGCAACTGACGATTCTTTACTAGGTTGATCTATGATTCTTTACTAGGTTGAAATAAAGGCTACAACCGTCGGCGGGTTGAAGATACCCCTTTTAGCGTTTACGCGATTTATGTGATACCACTTTATTCAGGCATATAATTACGCGTTATGCAGTTCAGAGGCCAGTTCCAATAAAATTTACCGCGGGAGTATGTTACAGGCGTCTCCTGCTTAGCCTGCTCTCTCGCTTCCTCTGCTTTTGACAGGCTGCGAGAGAAAGCCGAGAGAGCACGCTAAACTAAACAGGAGGCGCCCGTAACCTACCCCAGCGGTAAATTTTATTGGAACTGGCCTCAGGTAAATGCTACAAACTCTCAGGGTCAAGCATGTCCAATTTGACAAAAAAAAACGGGCTCTTTTCTAAATAGTATCCAACTCGTCTAAGTGTGCCTACAAATCCGTCTGTAACTTAGAAAAGAAATCATTTTTGCAAATAGCGGCAGTTCGATCCCTGAGGCATGTTCACCAACACACAGGGAGCCCTCCCCCTGCCTCCCCCTGCCCCTGCCTCCCCATGGAGTTAAAGAGTGCGTAGAGAGTGCGAGAGCAGAAGAGATTCAGAGCGGTCGTGAACCTTAGGGATGGCTCCCTGTGTGTTGGTGAATACGGCCTAAGTTTGCTATTCTGCAAGTAACTTATGCTGAATGATCACTGTCCTTGCTCTAAAGCTAAAGTGGTCATTGATAGTTCCAAGTTCCAACTCACTTGAAATAGCGGTAACATCTAACTTCGGCTACTGTAAGAACGAGGTGTAGAAGGAAACACAAAAGAGAAACAGCGAAATAGACACCCTTCTTGCCAACTGAAATAATAATACTAATTAAATATTAAATATTAAATAACGCCCCAAGCTAAGTTAATCTGCATATTTTTTACAAGGGAGAAGCCCAGCTCAGGAAATAAAAAAGTTATTACTGTATTAAATAAATTAAATTCGCCTTGTTTTCATTTACCAGAATAAGTATAAAAAGTTTTGTCATGTAATAGTCACCAACGAAATACTTAGCAGTACCGCAAATACGGTAAGACGGTAAGGGTAGGGTGCATGAGAAACCGCGCTCTCGGATCACGTGCCAATACACGTGCCAAAAACACGGATGTTATGTCGCTTTAAATAAATAAAATGATGGTATGTACATAATTCTCGGCAAGTCGTCTTTTCCTCCTTCTCCTCTTCATATTTGCATACAGCTTCAGCAGAAAAGAAAAAAGACACGAAGAACAGAATGGAGGACAAGCCGTACACGACCACAAAGATTATCTGAAAATATTTTATAAATCTTCTGACGGCCGGGTGGTGCAGTGGTTGATTTTGATTCCTTACCCACCGTGCAAAGCACGCGAGTTCGAATCCCGTCCCAGTCAATCACACGTTTTATGCAGTAAGGCGAAATACCGCCCGGTTTTTGCAACACATAGACCAGCATTCTTATGCAGCGCATGCAAAAAAAACATAAATTAGAATAAAACATCGGGCTAACTTCGAGCAAATTAGCATAAATACGTAGTCATTACGTTGTCCACGATGAGTTTCAAAAACCGGCCGGAGTTTGCCACGATTACGGTTGGAATATTTCATAACTCACCTGTAATATGATTGTTGCTAGCAGCAGGACAGCCTGTTCTCTTCGGAGTGCAAAGTACAGACTGAGTAAGAAGAGTATTTCAATGATCACTCCGACGACGTCAACGACAACCTGAATAAATTAACCTTCCAAACAACATTCAAAATGATATGACACGTGGTTTGCGCTTCCGCGCATTCATCCGCTTCCGCAATTAGATAGTTGTTCTTCTGACTGACACAGAGGATCACTAAGCTCACAATACTACATGGAGTTGCAGTGGTGCAACACGAGTTTCCCAGTTCAACTGCCAATTCACTTATTTTCTCACGAAACAGGGACTATTGCAGTATAAGGAGAAACAAAAATATACATTTTCTCCTCGAACAATTGTCATGATCAGAGATCCCAAGTGGGCGCCCACAGAGACAGCCGACATGAGACATAGAATATATGTGAGCGTCTGAAATTGTGGGTACCGTAAATCGAAAATTTTGTTTACTGCACACTTATAAGTATAAGTAAACAATTCTACGTACGTACGTCAGGTACAACTGGCCAACTCTACTCGCTAATCGTATAAAATTAGTACCGTAAACCATCATTTAAACCATATAAATTATAAAATTAACTATCTGGCTGCAGCGCTAGAATTATTACAGTAGCCCTCTGAGAAAAGGTCATTGTCTGAGCTTATAATGAATACATGCGTAGCTGATAAGCAGTAATGCTACAAACTGATCGTCGCTAATAAAGAAAACATTGGTTCTCTGACTATCAGTTTTTCCTGTATCACATAAGCCAAAGTGCACGCTAATGAACAACTCTAAAGAGTTTTATGTTTCCAGCTACTGGGTTTGTAGTGCTCGGCTAATACACGCTCTTGTTATAAGTCCCCAAGAAAATATCCTACTTTTGTGTCCTTAGCTCCTTTCAAAAGATCTCATTTGTTTTTCAAACATTTTACTCTGTGTTGGCTTTTGTGCGCACCCCCCTGATGTAATAAATTATTATTATTATTATTATGTATGTTATCTCACCTTCACATGTACACTATTGCAGAAACACAAATATTGTGGGTCGTTTTTGTTGAAGCCACGAGATTGACCTCCCTCGTACATCTTTCAACTCAAATCAATCAATGAATCGATTAATGAAACATTCAATATCTTTCGGGTGAAATAAAACGAAGAATCAACATGCGAGCCTACAGCAAATTTAAAAAAAATCGACAGAATAAAATATAGCGTGCTGCATAGGTAGATAGATATATCGTTGCCACATAAGGTATGTAAGATCAAAAGTTTGGAAGATGCAGGAGTATGGTAAAACAATTCTCAAGAGTTGAGACAAAATCACAAAACCAATTGTTTGGGTTTTCCTTTTCAAGGCGAATTACTAATACATACACGTATTGTTAAATGAGGAGGCTCAAGAAAACTATACAATTTGTTTCCTTCCTTTTATCGAAGGATGATGATGATGATGGTTTGTTCTTCCAAAAAACAAACGCATAAGGTCCCTTCCAAGATTTATTCCTTCCAAATAAAAGAGTGAGCTTTTTAAAGCATGTTTAGGAAGCTAACACCGTCATCTTTCGATTAAAGGATAGTAGTTGAACACCTAGTTCTAGTACTGGCCTGTTTTTGAAACGGATCGAGTACACCAGCATTCTTATGCAGCATATGCAAATGATCGTAAAGGATAAAAAATCGAGGTAAATTAGATCAAACAAGCATAAATACGTAAGAATTCAGTTATCCACGATGCGTTTCAAAAACCGCTGGTATTTCGGTTTAAACTGAATGCGAGAATCTTATAGGAACACGTTTTGTTTGTGCAAATTGTTTGGGAACAGTAACAGTTTTGTTTCTAAAACAAAAGGTTTCTGAAGTTTTCGATGTTGAAAGCATCAGCAATATATGACGGCATAATTTTGCCATACTCTCGCCAGCTTCTCTGGACTTGGTGCACTGCGGCAAAAAGCATGCAAATTAAAAAAAAACGTCGCACCCATTTTTTGCCTGGCACGACCTGAATTTGCTCACAATAAGTATAATACTCACGAGTTACTCATTGCAGTACACCGTTGTACTGCAGTGTGAGTAGTATGATATTGTAGAATTGAATGAGCACCAACAGCTGAGGTGGCCTGGGTTTCATAGGATTATACTCCGCTGCACAACGGGTATTATTGTAAGTGATAACACTAAACTAATAAAACGACTGTCCATAAGTGGTGTGATGCCCTTGCCGTTTTTCAATAGTTAATAGATTTGTCATCGTTTGTTTTTGGCAACTTAGAAGTTAGAAGTCAAAATAAACAACAAAGATGCTTATAACCAAGAATCTGGAATTACCACTTTCAAAATGAATCACTACTTAAATGTCAATGGAATATTGCAATCGTAACAAAGTTGACCTGAATGTTTTGATATAGTATCCTAGGCTTCGGCTTAGGCTCAGGCTTAGGCTTAGACCTAAAGCACGCACATATGACAACTCCAAAATATATGTTCGCGAAAACACATCCGACAACAGCAGATATTCGTCTACGCTTACGTGCTCACCAGTTCCGTGTTCGCCAGGTAAGCGCCAGTTGGTAGCCGGTAGCCTACTCCTGACAGCTTGTCACGGCAAAGTATCAGGTGTTTCTCTTCAAGCAAGCATTTGTCATCCGCCAGCCCACTGTATTATGTTATGCAGTTGCAATTGAAAGAAGATTCACCATTCCGATAAAATAACATTGTGCGACTATTATTAACAGTAAGTCATAAGATGCTCCCCTCCAGTTAAATGCTAACATCTAGGCGAAAGCGAAAAAGATAAAAGATAAAAGATAAAGTGAACCGGGTTATATCAACCGAATCCGCGGAAACGGTGCACCGGGGTCCAGCTCAGAGGCTGGACAAACTGGCCATTTAAACTTCCCGGTGGCCAATCTGCTCGGGAAGTCGATTTATCTCCGCTGGTTTTACCCAGCTACCAACTTTTACACCTTTGGTGGGGTGAGGGGTTTCCGGGCCGGGATCGAACCAGTGACCGGTGGCGTGGTGACCAAGGGCCTTAAAGCGACAGCGAGGGAGGAAATATTTCAACGTAAACGTAGTAGTAGTAGTACTAGTAGTAGTAGTACTAGTAGTAGTAGTAGTAGTAGTAGTAGTAGTAGTAGTAGTAGTAGTAGTAGTAGTAGTAGTAGTAGAGTTAGTAGTAGTAGTAGTAGTAGTAGTAGTAGTAGTAGTAGTAGTAGTAGTAGTAAGTAGTAGTAGTAGTAGCAGTAGTAGTAGTAGTAGTATAGTAGTAGTAGTAGTAGTAGTAGTAGAGTAGTAGTAGTCGTAGTAGTAGTAGTAGTAGTAGTAGTAGTACGTTAGTAGTAGTAGTAGCTAGTGCGTAGTAGTAGTAGTAGTAGTAGTAGTAGTAGTAGTAGTAGTAGTAGTATAGTAGTAGTAGTAGTAGTAGTAGTAGTAGTAGTAGTAGTAGTAGTAGTAGTAGTAGTAGTAGTAGTAGTAGTAGTAGTAGTAGTAGTAGGGTAGTAGTAGTAGTAGTGAAATTTTCGCGCCAGTATGACGCACAACCAATACTCACGCGCTACGCAATAAAGTCGTTTTTGACTACAGTTGAATTCCTTTGTGAAACCAAACCTAATAACAAGAAAAAAATCAAACTGTATTTCACCAGCATGAGGACCTCCCACCAACTCTGCCAGACTAGCGCCAGGAGCGCGCGAAGCAGCAGCGCGAAGCGCAGGAGCAAGCTCAGAAGCATAAAGTGTTTATTTTAGATTCAAGGGGTAAAGTAAAAATAATAATAAAGGTGGTTTGTTGCTTTGTTCGCAAGATAACATCGTGTCGAATCCTGTAGTTACAACGCTTTTTTAATTTTCATTTTTTGGACAAGAAACATAAATTTATTTGGCAGTGCATACCTTTCGAGTTAGCACCATCTAAGGAATATTCCAACTTATAAGCAAAAATGTAAAAGAATTGCAATATAACAAGTTATCACAGCGGCTCATATATTGTCTCAAGCACAAATATAGAAATATGCAAATCATTCGTATCGCGGAAAATTCATAGGGATATATTATTACCGTAATCAAATAGTTGTTGCTATCAGCATTCGGAGGAAATGCATAATTTTAACCTTTTACATTTAGTGTCTTTCAGCATCGATGGTTGCAACCTCGTATCTCGCCTTGTCCCTGAAACATGAGAAAATGAAGAAAATTAAATGCAATAATTACTGTAAAATTATAAGATAAACAGGTGCGTTGTTTTTTATACTTTAAAATAATTATAGTATACAAAAAATAAAATATCAGGCGCCATGCCATCGCACTTGAATTCGAACGTGCATGTAAGTGATTATTTTGACTATGGCCCTTTTATCGTTTATAGGTAAGGTTGAAATAAACGCTATGATTATCCTGCCATTGGCATATTGATTGTTGTGCTTCATCAGTGAAAAAAACAAACAAACTGATTTAAATAACGTCCAAACTCACTTGAAATAACGGTAACATCTAACTTCAACGATTGTAGCAAAGATGTACAGGAGGAAACATAGAAAAGCAGCCGCGAAGTAGACGCCTTTCTTGTCCACTGAAGTGATAAAAATAAATAAAAAAAGTGTATGCTGTCTCACTGATAAGCTTTTTTTTGCCGTGGCCACAGGATACAAATGTCCCATACCAACCCCAAACAGATGAGTCCTGCGTGCAGCATTTTTTTAAGACCTAATACTTGATTACTCTAGCAACTTCAAACCGGATTTCTCGCCTACTCTGCTCGTTTAGTATTAAGTTTAACGCCGCTATGACATGTGCTTATATTTTTTAGGGTTTATCAAAACAAATGCTAAGGATAAGTGAATTTTTAATGTTTGCCCAACATTCAACTGCAGAATATCGGATATATTGCAAAACTTATCACGGTCGTATGTATGTTCTATTAAAATGAAGTATCTAAGCTGTAAACAAGCAGATCATGAACCGTACGTATTTGTTGGCATTGCTCAATTTTCTCCGTATCATCTTGGCGCTTGCATAGTTCTTCAACGGAAAAGAAAAGGAGCACGAAAAGTAGAATGCTGAGTATGCCGACCAGAACCGCGCCGACTATCTGAAAGGTATTTTTGTCGGAAGAAAGCTATGCTTCGATTACGATATAACGAAAAAATGCACAACTACTCTATTCGACCATGGTCAACCTGATGAAGTTTACAATCACCCCCAGCCATAATTTTCCGAGAAACATATTACATCTCATCTGGTCTTCCTCGTCTAATGCTCAGAACATCTGCGGAACATGTCGTAAGCTTTGGAACACTGTATTGAACCATCCTTTGACAAAGAAGCACACACTTGTAGCGTAATTTGCTCCTACGGTGTATATCTACTAACGGTGTTGCTGCTACGAGTACTATGATTACGCTAGTGGAACATACGGCTGAAATTGGGATTTCGTAAGTTACGCTTACCTTTACTACGATTGATACTATCAGTAGGGTGGCGTGTTCTCTTCGCAGTGCAATGTACAGACAGAGTAAGAAGAAAGATTCTACGATGACTCCGATGAGATCAGGCACAATCTGAATACAGTAATTTTCAAAAAAAAAATTAAAGTGACAACGCACGTGGTTCAGTGAACCAGGACACCCGCACACCCCGCATTCTATGCAAATTAGACTTCGAGGTTCTTTGGACACAGACGGGCACAACGCTCATATATAATACATCGAAGTGCAGAGTTTCACCATGTGCAACACCTGTTTAAAGCGAAATACCGGCCGGTTTTTGAAACGCATCTCAAGTACTTGCATTCCTATGCATTTATGCAACGTGGGGTCTAATTATGATCTAGTTTTTGTTCTAATTTGTGCTCATTTCCATTTGTTTCCATTTTCTCACGGAGCTTGCCATGGGCCATTTCAGAATTAGCATATTAGAAAGAATATACATAGTCTCCTCGAATAATCGTCGCGATGAGAC
>JAANDG010000167.1:0-257261 GCA_036852015.1 Pelodera strongyloides | reverse complement strand
TCTTGAAGATTATTTGCGTCTTCAACAGAAAGTCGCCGAACAAGAGGCAACGATCAAAGACCTACGTGATGTTGTGGATAAGATGTGCAGGCAGCAACCAGCTGAACCCCGCGGTCACAGCACAGTTTCCGCTGAGAAAAGTGGTGGGGAGAGGAGGATTGACGCGCAACCAATTCAAGCCGTCTCCATAAAAAGAGAAGTTGAAGAAAGCGAGCATGAGATCGCAGCACATCCCAGTGTTGAGAATGTGCCCACTGCAACTGCCGGAGGTACGGATAAGCAGTTTCTACAGACACGGTGTCATATCCGATGAATGGTTTTCGATAGGGCATCTTTTTTGCACCCTGTTCAATCCTGACTGGAACCTTGGGATCCGTTGATGGTGCGCGGCGGAAAATTTTTTGGGCCTACATCTTTACGCGCACCTCAGTGAGCCTAATCTCTTTACCACCTATTGCCAGCGAAAACTTGGCGGAGATAGGCGGAGATCACTCGACGTTTGTATTTTCGCCGCGCCGCGCGTCATTTTCCCGTTGTGGGTACGCGGCGCAGCATTGATCTGGCGTACGGATATTATGAAAAAACTGTCCTTCAGAGTTGCCAACAAAGAGAAGGAGGAACACGCTCGACGTGCAAACCGTTGAAGAAAGGAAAGCGCCGCGCACCCCCAGAGGAGCCGGTGATGATATCAAAAGTCAGATTGTATTGCAGTCGATTTTTGTCGCCGCAACACCGAGGCCTACAACTGGAGGTAAGGAGCTCTTGAAAATGTTTGTTTAACCCTTGATTGCAATTCGCAGACGGGGAAATCGGTTCCGTGCCGAGGATCGCGGACGCTAGGACTGTCGTCCACTTGGCGCTCGTGCCGCACACCGGCCATGTACTTCATGCCATAGTGTGCCATGTATACACCACGTGTCCTTTTATTCACGCCGTTGTGCGCCATGTATACGCCACGTGTCCTTTCCGTGCGACGCACTCGCGGGTTTTGATCAGTGAACTCCGTTTATTTTAGGATCGTTGGATTGGCTTGCCGACGCGTACGCAACGCCTCGGACTCCTCAAAACCAAACACAATCAGGTGGGTCTCTTCGCCTAATAGACGCGCGTTGTGCCACATTTTGTGCCAAAAATAAATACGGCTAAAGCTGCATGATCCTTGTTCAAGGGTGGCTCAAGTTTCCGAGAAACTGAGTAGTGAGCAAGGTAGACGACGATGTCTGAATGGCATTTCTAGGTGGTCTGTTGGCAAAGTAACTCCTTGTATAACTCATTCTCATTGTAGATATGTTTTTAAATATTGATGTATCACGCAATTTGCGTCAATATAAGACCACCACCAGCTATTTTAAATTCCAATGCAACGCTAAACTTTGACGGTGCGCGGCGCAGATGTGGCGGGTGCGCGACGGAGAAAAAGGCGGTGCGCCACAGGCACGCTGCGCGCCCACTCGCGCGCACAGTCTGCGCCAAGGTCTCGCCTCTACATCGCCGCGCGGAAGTTCCGCGCCAGGAGCTCGCTGCGCGCAACCCAAGTTTCATAAGTGTATTGTTCTTCTACCTTGTGTGGCATTCTTATTTTGCAGAGACAATCGAGGACGATGATTTTCATTCTCGTGTAGGGAAGCTTTCTTTGAAACAAAGAGAACAGATTGTGAAAAAGATAGCTGGTTGGTTATTCATGTGTTTTATAATATTATAATAATAATATTTATTACGCACACAAAAATGTACACGCACAGTTTGTCGATAAAATACACAAAGAAATACAAAGTGAAACAAAAAAGAAATACAAAAATAAACAGGAGATCATACACTGAAGGCTACGAATGGGAAAAATATTGTCGGATTGCCCTCAATCATTAACGAGGTTCGATGTACGAATGAGTGTTCGCGTACCATTTTAATATTTAATAATGTTTTGTATACGTATACTAGAATTATAAGAAAATGAAGAAGTTGAAAAGAAGATAACTAGTTCAATGCTGTGCAAGTCTGATGTAGAGCAGAAAAGATGGATTACAAAAAAAAGAAGATTGAACTAACTTGAGCTCCACGCACTTGAATAATTGATCAGAATGTCAACCCATAGTATAATGTGGACTAGAAAAGTCGGAATACGAAAAAATAATAATAAAAGATTGAACTGAATGTAAGCATTAGTTACTTGGATAATTGAATGATAATTGGTGAAAAGCGTAAAGTGAAAAAGAATCAAAGATGTGCACAAATAAGGACATGAGAAAACATGACATATCCCGTTTCGACCATAATCATATACGAGAATTTTGCCTGGGTAGGGTCTCATCAGTACGATGACCACAGGCTTATGTATATGTTAAAGGGTCAGGCCCATTTCAAATGACCCCTATTTTTGATGATTCCATCTGGTTCTCCATGTCAAATATAGTAGGATGCAATATTTTTCTAATTTTCAAGCGCAAAATTCAAACACTATTCGGCAATTTACCGTGGGCAGTCATATCCAACTATTTATCGCAGTTGGCACGCCCCTTCGCGCTGAGTGGCCAATATCGCAATTGCCACGCCCAATAGAGCATATTGCCCAATTAGAGCGAATTGACGTGACAACTGCGATAAATAGTTGTGCATGACTGGCAATGGTAAATTACTGAATACTGCGTGAATTTTGCGCTTGAAAATTAGAAAAATATCGTATCCTACTATATTTGACATAAAGAATCAGACGGAATCATCAAAAATAGGGGTTATTTGAAATGGGCCTGACCCTTTAAAGTACTGCAAGTGTTACCACCACACTACCAGAAGCATTAACTTCTATTATTGTTTGTAGGATTCCGCGTGCACAACGGACAATCCGGCTACAGTGCACTGGATTTGACGGATCTTTCTCTGCATCAGCTCAATTCAGTTCAAAGCCGGTTGTTCAGTAAGTTTTCGTGTGCTTTTGAAGGCGTACAGGCGTAGAGTATAAGGTAAGGCATGTGTGACTACGGTAACTCGTATGACTCATAATTCATAATCTGGGGGTGGGGTTTGTGTAGCTTTGCTAGTTGTGGTTGGAGGTGGGAAGATTATTTTTAACAGTAACATCTCATTTCTGCGCAGAAAGTTCTTATTATCCAGACCCAGGAACTGAATGCAAATTTTAATGCAGGGAAGCTAAAAATTAGAATAAAAAACTAGCTAAATTCGAGCAAATTAGCATAAAAATGAAGGTTTGTCTCTATCATTAGTGACCTGTGTGTCATTGACGGTGCCCGGCTGTTAACAACGCGAAAATTTATTCGCAAGTGACGAATAGAAAGCAGACAAACGCACTTACATTTCGCACCTCGTCTAGGGTTCACAAGTGCACACGGCGGCACCATTTGTGAATAGTTTATTGAACATTGAATGACGATCGCATGGTAACGCCTCCGCGTCGATTTCTCTGTTTGTATATTCGCCAGCTTCTTGCATACCTTCTGTGCCCTTCTGTGCCGGTTGTCTCCAATTTCACATACTGAACGGTGGTCCACTTTTTTTGGGTCCAGTCGTCGTCTGTCGGCTAGGGCTAACGTTGTAGCTCAACTATCTTTCTTAGGTATATTGCGTCCCGGGCAGTTTTCAGCCGTTTTGTAGGTTATTTTACCTCATACTCACTTCGCTAAGCTATTCTTTTTAGCGCCGCTAGATGAAGTTAACTTTAATGCCGATGTAAGGAAACTTGCCGAGCCATCCAGAAAACACATTGCGGCAATGATAAACAGTAGGTTGTCATTTTTTTTTGTTATAGTAATCGCTAAGTGCAGTATTTATAAGAAACTGTTAGGCGTCTTCTGTTATATAATCTTCTGTTATATAAATACCTGTGAAGCGATGTATATGTTCTCGGTTCAGGTTTCCATAATCAAAACCGACAAACCTGGAAGCCCAAATTGACAGAAAATAGTGCAATGGATGTATGTGATCTCTCTCGGAAACAGTGGGTTAAAGTCCGCAACCGCCTTCACGGTATGTTTTGACTTTTTTTTTAAGCCGGGTTGCTTGGACTTTGATTACTGACATAAATAAACTTAAACGGATGGGTTCACTACAAAATCACCTTGTTTTTATGCTTTACTTTGATTGTACAAAGGAAAACTTAAACAAAGAGCATAAAAAATATTCCTTGAATTATTCCCTAGGGAAGATATTAGGTAAAAAAAGGTGAGTATTGATCTTTTTCCGATAAAGTTGTACTGCAAGATAAACTAAGGAAGCTAAGAGATATGGCTGAAACACACTTTTGGCAAATAAACTGTAGTCTTCATCGTTTATTTACATAAACAATGAAAAACAGTGTTTCAGCCATATATCTTAGCTTCCTTTGTTTATCTTGCAGTACAACTTTATCGGAAAAAGATCAATACTCACCTTTTTTACCTAATATCTGCCCTAGGGAATAATTCAAGGAATATTTTTTATGCTCTTTGTTTAAGTTTTCCTTTGTACAATCAAAGTAAAGCATAAAAACAAGGTGATTTTGTAGTGAACCCATCCCTTTAAAGACTGTAACACCAAAACAAATATTCTTTCTAAACTAAATTACGAACATGGAACTCTTTTTCGACCGAGACCAAACATATCAGACTCCATCTTATTGCTGACAATCCAACATCCCAAACGATTTGTTAGCAATTTATTGGGTGTCGTGGACGTTGTTTTCGTCACCGAATATCTTTCAGAGTTGATTGGCTTCGAGAAGGAGATGATGGAAAAACAACCTGGAAAGAGTATGGAGACGAGGGAGAAGTTTCCGGAGAAGGCCATGAAGAATTCGAGTGTTTCGCTGGATGAGACCAGCGCTACATATGATGGTTAGCTTCAACTATTCTATCTATCGTGAACAATTAGAATAGCCTTTGTCTTGAACTCGTCATTCGCTATGAAAACAAACCCTAAGTAATGAAATTATAATTTTGAATACTAAATTATAAGTAAAAAATGAAAAATGAATATTAACAAAAACTAGCCATTAAGTTGTAAGCTAGGGGGGGGGGGTGCGGCGGCAGCTGCGCTCGTTGAAGATGTACTTATGGGATGTGAGAGAACGAGATTATTCATGTGGATCGGCGAAGTAGGGAGACTACGTTGTCCTTACCGTTCTTGCATACAGTCTACGGTCTCTAGTTGGAAGTTGGAACCAGAGGACTCATATGAATTTGTGGTAACAGTTGAAGGTGGTCAAGTATTATATGGCAATCGCAACCCGGTCATCAAATTCGTTACTAAATAATGTGGATTTTTGCAGAGTCTTGTGTGCGATTTCAAGAACTGGCGCCTCGGTCCCTAAATGCTCGGTAACTTCGTAGGTGTATTTTTAAAGTAGTCGTATTTTTATTTCGTGTTAGATTTAATAAGTTTATTGTTGTGCGTTTTATGATTGAGTAAAGGAACATGTGGCGGCGAGGATCGTGTTTATGCCTTCATATCAACATGGTATGCGGGGTGAAGCAATAGTAAATATCATTGTTTGTTCAAAGGAGGTAATCAGAGAAAGTTATCATGGGTCGTGTCGTGGGTCGGCGGCTTGTGGTTCATTCCTTCCGCTCTCCTTTTATGGCGAAAGTCGGTCGATCACTGAAATCATATTTGTTATTGGGGAAATGACGTCTGATCTCGTGATGTCTGCCATGTTCCTCCCGCGCCACAGCTGATCGATGTTGCCCGGGTGTTGGCTGTATCCTGGGGAGGGGTTGGCTTACAATTGGACTGAAGCTGAATTATTTTGCTTTATGAGTTTTTATGAAACAGGTAGGTGATAATGAATTGTTAACTTTTTGTCTGTCATTGAGAATTGATCTCGTTTTGTAGTTTTAGAATCAGAAAAAGAAAATATATGAG
The DNA here is from genome assembly GCA_036852015.1 of Pelodera strongyloides. NCBI lineage: Eukaryota > Metazoa > Nematoda > Chromadorea > Rhabditida > Rhabditidae > Pelodera > Pelodera strongyloides. The sequence continues at coordinate 251,411 of JAANDG010000167.1, read as the reverse complement.
TGCACTTTTGTAGTTTTTGTTTATTTTGTTCTACTACATTAACCGTGTTTTTATCGATAAAAAACTTTCCCTTTGCTGTTCATATATTGTTACTTGCTTTGTAGCAGTTTGGTCTGCGAGTGTATTTTGCGTCTTTGGATTGCTGATGGTAGGAAATTGTGACGAAGCTCGGGTGGTGCGTGGCGAGAAATTTGCGCGCGGCGAAAGATAGGCGCGACTAGGTAGTGTTCGAATTTGTGAAAATTGATGCAAACCCAGAATAAAGGGTGCGCGGCGGTTTCGCACGATATTCGCCATGTTTTCGCGAAATGGTGCTCAGGCGCGCACATGCTTTTTTCGCCGCTCACCGTCAGAGTTTCGCGTTGTGAGAGGGTGCGTGGATTGAAAATTGGTGTTTTACAGGTTTTAGTTGTACATATGTACGGAGATTGACAAGTTTGAAGCGGTATGGGTAGGACTAACAGGGTATGTCGGTTACTTTAAAGTAAAATATAGGAGAGATCCTATGATGGCTCTTTATTTCGTCTCGCGATAGTCGTGTGACGTTTTGCGTGTAGCGCGTATTGTTAGTTTTTTTAAAGAACTTTCTTGTTACACTATTGAGATTCTATTCTAGAACATTGTACAATTAATCTACCATGTAGATTATACATAACAAGTAGCCTTTTTTGTTTAGAGCAAAACGCGTGAATATGGCAACCCCATTCCTCTCACACTGCGGCCGAATGAGGTAGTTATTAAACTTTATTTCGGCTTATCGTGTTGTAGAAAGTAGTCATATTATTATTATTACATAAATGAAATAACAGTCGCTGTCACTACACTTATATAATTGGCTTTTATGAGTATGATATGAGCTCATACTCAGCTTATAAATTACGTAGTGGAACACTTCGACAATTGACTTGTGGCATAGTTAAAATATTGTTTTGCAGGTCGTAACCAAGAGGTCTCATTTGGAGAAAGAAAAGGAGGTAACTTTATAGTATGTATTTGTCTTGTTGAAAGACCTAAGCCTATTTGTGTAGATAGTGTATGGCGACTCGAAAGTTCGGCGCAGTGACAATCGATTGCGCCAAATTTTTGGTGTAGGGGCGCGCTAACCATAAGCTGAAATTCCAGCTGGCACACTTCTCGCACCCTGGCGCCCCTCAACTTGCGCCACTTCTTCGCCGCGCACTCTTTCCTATCTGTTATATTATTTTTGTTTAGAAAAGAAAGGACGCCCTATTGAAGGCGATTGGAGAATTCTTGAATGGAGTGAGTTATTGTCTATCTTTATGTTTTGTAATGGTATATGCGTACTTGCACTGTGTATTTGTTAGTCTTCAAGTTAGCTTGCCCGGAGTATACTTTTTTATTTAGGAACCAAACGAGTCTGACAGTACCATTATGTCTGCGTTGCAGCGTGGATTGCAAACACAAGATGAGGTTGTAACTTGTTACGTCCACATTTTTTCTGAATTCTGGAACGTAACGCACAAACAAACATACAAACAAAACACGAAAAGAATCAACTTTATATAATACGACAGTAATTTTGTAGGTGGTGCCGCCGCATGCCCCTACGCCGTCACATGAAGAACACTTGCGTCTTCAACAAAAAGTTGCCGAACAAGAGGCGACGATCAAAGACCTGCGGGATGTTGTGGATAAAATGATTGGGATTATTAAAAGGTATGTGAGATATAAAACAAGGTATAATCATGCAAGTGGTTGATGTTGGTTACTTCGAAGCGGCTACCTGAGAAGCGTCTAGTGTTCCTATCCTGAGGCCGTATTCACCAACACACCGGGAGCGGGAGCCCTCCCTGGGCTCGCAAGCGCTCTGAATCTCTATTCTACTGCTCTCGCACTATCAAGGCCAGGGAGGGCTCCCTGCGTGTTGGTGAATACGGCCTCTGTTAATGCGGCGCGGCGCGCGGCATGGTAGTACTGTAATTTTTTTCTGAACTCGAAATGCTGAGTATCGAAATTTGGGATTGTAATGAAAACATTCAGAATGGAAAACAGTCCACAGTGTACCTTGCAACCAGCTGTACCGTCGGCACAGTCTGATGTTGCTGTGGCTCAATTTGATAATTCTATGGATCAGACTCGATGCACGGAAAGGTAAGAGTACTGTATTTACAAGTTAAGGTTGATAAGGTTATTAAAACGGTATGGAATCGTGTTTTGTGATATGTGCTAGTCACCTTTGTTCTCATATATTGTGCACAAATTGTTTCCATTTTTGGTTAATTGTTAATTTACATATATTTACGTGCGTACCTGCGGTAGAATGTGGTGTGTTAGTGTACGCTTCTTCAAGAACCACTTGCTATACCGCTTTAAAAACATTTGTACAGGCATCAACCAGCTGAATCCCGCAGCCACATCGCAGGGTCCACTAAGGAAAGCGGTGGTGAAAGGAGGATTGACTTGCAACCAATTCAATTGATTTCCATAAAAAGAGAAGTTGAAGAAAGCGAGCAAGAGATGGGAGCACATCCCAGTGTTGAGTGTGTACCCAATGCAGGTAGATACCCCTTACTGTAGACGTGAAGGTACAGAACCCTAAGTCTACCCTGGTTATGAAGGAATTAGTGGGAAATAAATAATGGGTGCGATCATTTCTGGTATTATACTTTCGACGAAGGCGTTTTCACCGTCAGTTTTCCGCATTGCGCGACGCCGCAACACAGGAGCTTTATCATTGATGCGATGTGTTAATGCCTATCCTTCAGTGGTGCCAACAAGGAAAAGGAGAAAATCGCTCGACATGCAAAAGGAGAAAGAAAGGAATGTACCTAGCACGGTCGATGATATCAAAAGTCAGATTGGACCGAAGGCGAATCGTGTCGCGACAACGCCGAGGCCTGCAGCTGGAGGTAAGAATCCGGACGCTAGGCGTGTACAGAGTGTCGTTACACTTGGCGCTCGTGCAGGTCTTTCACGCCACAGTGAGCCATGTCTGCGCCGCACGCCCTTTTCCGCTTTGAGCGCGTGGCGAACTCGCGGGTTTCGATCAGTGAGCTCCCTTTATTCTAGGATCGTTGGGTTGGCTTGCCGACGCGTACGCATCGCCTCGGACTCCTCGAAACAAAACACAATCAGGTGGGTATGTTCGCCAAGTTCGCCTCATTGACGTTTGTGCCGTAAGTTAGGCTAAAGTGCATAATCCTTTATTCGCGGGTGGCTCAAGTTTCCGAGAACCTAAGCAGTGAAGTGAGCAATGTAGACGACAATTTCCAAATGGCATTGCTAGGTGGCCTGTTCGCTTAGCGGCCAGCAGCCATCGGAAGTGTAACATGTTGTAATAATTATTTTTTGTTATGACATAACGTCTATTATTACGAACGTAAAAATTTGGTCAAGATAAGACCTCCACCACCTACATTAGATTCCAATATTGTTCTACATTGTGCGGCTATTCTTTTGCAGTGACAGTTGAGGAAGATGTAGATGATTTTCATTCTCGTGTAAGCAAGCTTTCTTTGAAACAAGGAGAAAGGATTGCAAACAAGATAAATGGTTGGTTATTCATCTATTTTTGCATAAAGTGTGTTTTGTTTTGTTACATATACTTGTTATAAGAAAATGAAGATTGTGAAAATAAATAGCTCCGTGCAATGTGCCAGGTATGATGTGGACGAGAACTTGGATTACAAAAAAATACGTTGAACTGACTTGAGCTTCACGTATTAGGTACTCGGATCATTGTTCAGAATGTCAACCCATTGTCTACGTCATTTTTTGCAATTAGGTAATGGGAGTACTACTGGGTACTGGTATCTATCTATGTTTCCTGCATGTGTGCTACTTTGATATTTTTTTATATGTATGTAAACACAAAGTACGACAATAAGTTACCAGCACACTACCGGCAGCCTTAACTTATTATTTGTAGAATTCCGCGTGCAAAACAGGCAATCCGGGTACACTTCAATGGAGGTGACCAATCTTTCTGTGAATCAGCAAAATGCAGTTCAAAACATGTTGTACAGTAAGTTTTCTATAGGCATCGAGTAAGACCTGCGTGACAACGGTTACTCATTATCGGTGTGGGGGGGGGGATAACTTTGCTAGTTGTGGATGGGGATCACCCATTTCTGCGCAGGAAGTTCTTGTTATCCAGACCTAGGCTTGATGCAGGGAAGCTAAGTGACTTATAGCAGTTGACTAGCTTGGGAGCTTTTATTTAAAAAAATTTCAGTGTTGGCCAGTGAGAATGAGGAAAGGGAAAAAAGACTAGAGGCTCAGAAGAAGGTTCGGGAGCAGGCGAAGAGCGTAGCTAATCCACATATGGTTGCAGAATTGGACATTGTGAGAAGTGAAGGTTAGTCTTTGTCGATTAGTGCCCTATGAATTATGAATGTACGATGGCAGTGCCGGACTATCCGGGACATATGTGTGAACCCCGGGAATAATCTCCCAGTGGGAGGTGAGGTTTCGATCAGTGAACTCCGTTTATTCTAGGATCTTTGGGTTGGCCTGCCAACGCGTCCGCATCGCCTCGGACTCCTCGAAACAAACCACTATCGGGTGTGTGTTCGCCAGGTTCGCCTCATTGACGTTTGTGCCGTAAGTTAGGCTAAGGTGCATGATCCTTATTCAAGTGTGGCTCAAGTTTGCGAGAACCTGAGCACTGAGCAAGGTAGACGACGATTTCCGAATGGAATTTCTAGAATTTCTAGATAGTCTGTTGGCTGAGCGGCTAACAACAATCGGAACTGTAACATGTTATAGTAATTAATTGTTATTAACTATGACATAAAATTTATTACGAACAAAACATTCAAGATAATACCCACCAACTTCTTTTCTTTTGCAGTGACAATTGAGGAAGATGATTTTCATTCTCGTGTAAGCAAGCTTTCTTTGAAACAAGGAGAAAGGATTGCAAAAAAGATAAATGGTTGGTTATTCATATTTTTTCAGTGCGTTCTATTGTGTTACATATGTATACTGGAATTATAAGAAAATGAAAAAGATGAAAAGAAGATAAATAGTTCAGTGCAATGTGCATGTATGATGTCGACTAGAAAAGATGGATTACAAAAAAAAAAGATTGAACTAACTTGAGCATCACATATTAGGTACTTGGATAATTGGACCCATTTATGATGTGTTGGGTTGCCGGCGCATCAATCGATAAGAAAATAATGGGGAACGTATACCGCGTTTCCAATTCATAATGACACTGGGAACGGAATAAACAAGTATTTTATCCAAATTCGGTTCAAAATAACAAATATAAGACAACTTGAGCACAATATAGCGAGACAATGAGCAATCAACAACTGGTGTTTCGTGGTACCCGGGTTCACAAAAAAAAGTTGCGTAATTGAGCCTTGATTCAAAAAGGGTTATCGCGACTTTTCGAAACGGGTATATCAATATAAGAATATAAGAACCACCGGCTAATAAGCAAATTCGTATCGGATGGGTCGATCAACAGAGTAACGGGTCTCGGGATTAACTTATCCACGAGCTCTTACGACGAACAAAATCGACGAACAACAACAAAATCAACAACAAAATAGAAAGTAACAACCATAGGTGACTCTAGGCCCGCAGGCATGCATTTAAGCCAATATGCCCTAGGGCGTGCCCTGCAATTGTAGAAGGCCGGGATAAGGCCACAAACGGGGAAAATGTCGGTCCGAACCTGGGGCGTGCCCTTTACATGGCACTTTGCCGTAGCCTTGCATTTTGTAAAGCGCGCGAAAATTGGGATTTAAATTTTTGTGAAGCAGCAGCCGTAATATTTCGCAACCAGCAGAGACGACCATACGCGGTATGGCCGAGTGGTCTAAGGCGCTAGTTTGGAGTACGTGTTTAGCTAGTGTCGCAAGTTCGATTCCTGTCCGGTGCATTTGTCTTGCAAAGTTGTAGGTACTTGTAAGTTGTGTTTCCGAGTGTAAGTTCGTGGTGGGTTAGCTAAAACGGTGTATATTCCTTTTCTTCCCGGTTGAAAATGGCCTGTTTGTGGCCTTTTATTATGCCCTCTAAAACTCACAAAAGCCCCAGGGCGTACCCTGGGCACCCTCTAAGGCCGGTAACGGGCCAGCCCTGTTCCACTGAAAAGGGCACGCCTTCGGGCCTAGAGTCACCTGAGACAGTCCTAAAAATACAGACATTAAGTATTAAGTACCGTAACCTATTTAATCGATAAGCCGCACACACGCGTTGCGATGCTGTAAAATAGCAGGCGCCTTAACTATGACAGTACGATGACAATTTGTACAATTAGGCGCTGGTACGTACCTTACAGTTTCCTGCGTGTGTGTGTGCTACTTATAGTTTATGTTAAAGTAAGGCAGGTTACCAGTACGCTACCAGAAGCATTAACTTCTATTATTGTTTGTAGGATTCCGCGTGCACAACGGGCAATCCGGGTACAGTGCACTGGATTTGACGGATCTTTCTGTGTATCAGCGCAATTCAGTTGAAAGCCGGCTGTGCAGTAAGTTTTCGTCTGCCTTTGAAGACGTATGGGCATAGAGTATAATGTACGGTCAGTACGGTGTAAGTGTGTAAGGAATGTGTTACTACGGTAACTCATAATCTGGGGTGTAGGGGTTGTGCAGGGAAGCTGGGAAGCTAAGTTTGTTGTAAGGGGAAATACCGGTCGCTTAGTCGGTTATAGAAACGCAACAACTACCCCAGCATTCTTATGCAGCATATGCAAATGACAATAAATTTGAATAAAAACGAGCTAAATTCGAGCAAATTAGCATAAATAAGTAAGAATTCAGTTGTCCACAATGTGTTTCAAAAACCTGCCGGTATTTCGCTTTAAAGTTTTAAGTTAGTTATTACATTCTCTGCACTTCGAGCCTGCCGTTTCTCCCTCTACACATTGCGTAACTAACTTATCGTGCATAGTTGTATTAGTAGTCGTCTGCTATTTTAGGCACGTCTTCCCTCAACACCGAGTATAAAAACTAGACCCCAATTAGACCCCACTTTGCATAAATGCATAGGAATCCAAGTACTTGAGATGGGTTTCAAAAACCGGCCGCTATTTCGCTAGGTTTGGGAGCTTTCATTTAAAAAAACTTTCAGCAAAGGAGAGGAGACAAGAGGCTCACAAACGGAGGAAGGCTCGGAAGCAGGAGAAGACCATAGCTAGTTCCAATGCGGTTGCAGAGGTGGTCAATGCTACAAGTGAGGGTAAGTCTTTATCGATTATTGACCTATGAATGTACGATGGCAGTGCCGGGCTATGCTATCAGTGGACGTATATATGAACCGTGGGAAAATGCTCCCAACAGACTCCCAGTGGGAGGTGAGGGAACGAGAGGATTCATGCGGATCAGCCACATGTAGAGACTAATTCTCCCTACCGGGGGAGAAAAAGGGCTCCAACTTGTTCATGCATTTAGCTAGAAAGATCAACGTTTTTTTTACATATTTGACGTACCGAGCTATTTCCAGTATCCAGCTGAGCCGTGTTGTAAGTAATGTTACTTACTGTTATTCCTTTTCCAGTGACGCTAGATAAAGAGGATTTTGATGCTCGTGTAAGGACGCTTCCCGAGCGTCGCAGAAAAAAGATTGCGACATTGATAAACGGTTCGTTATTCCTTTGTTTATATAGTAAACGTTAGTGTAATTATTGCGATTTGTGCACATGCGGCTGGGCGTCGTATATAGAACTAGCTATAGTTTTTGTGTTACAATTCTGGTTGTTAATTAGGAATCTATTCAGTTTTCCAAGTACACAACGGGCAAACCTGGAAGCCCCAACTGACAGAAAATAGTGTAATGGATGTGGCCGATCTCTCTGAGAAACAGTGGATTGCAGTCCGCAACGGTAGGTTGTAGGTTTTGCCTTACTCTGCTTGAGCCTTGACTAAAATGTAAAAATTTGTTTTACATTTTTTTACAAAAAAAAATTGTTTTACGCTTCAAGAGCGTGCAGCGTGCACCTTTCAAGGGAGTTCAGTTTTTGTTTATGGCATGTTCCGCAGAGGTCCCTCGCCGGGTGGTGGCCTCAAACTTGTCATGGGCCGGAATCGAACTCGGGTCGATTGCGTTAGAGATGAACGCGCAGTCACTGGATCACCCGGCCCCTTGATTACGTACTCATTTTACTTGCTGACCGCCAAACGTCGCAAACAATTTGGTAGCAATTAAATATGTGCCGTGGATGTTGTTTTCATCATCGATTCTCTTTCAGAGTTGACTTGCTACGAGAACAAGATGATGGAAAAAGCGTGGGGAAAGAGTATAGAGACGTCGAAGAAGTTTCCGGAGAAGGCCGTGAAGAATTCGAGTATTTTGTTGGATGAGACCAGCGCTACGTATGATGGTTAGTCCTTCTCTTTAACTTGCGGTTGTGAATGCTAGATCAACTCTTACTTGTAATCTCAGCAGTTAATGATGCCGCGAAGGCATAGCGAAGTTGTGGCGCACTATATGGAAGGGGTGCGGCAGATGACGCACATGCGCGCCGATTGTTGTTGGCTTTCTATAGTGACGCGTGACCTAGCCTCATGGTCAGCTAGTTTTAGCTTCCATTTCTGACGTGGACGTGGTCATTTTTCCAGCGGATCACCGAAGAAGAATTGTTCAAATGATAAACCGTATGTTTGTTTTTGCCGTTACTGACGTCTATCGTAGCTGGTGGAAACGTTCTGAGACGCAGGCGAATAACTCTTCTGCGAGTTTTTGCAATAATTAAATGCTTTTTTCACGGTAATATATCTGAAAGCCCAGACTTTCGGTAGAAGGAAATTAAAGCAAAATGCTAGCCCCTTTGGAAAATTTGCATATGATAAGCAAATCCTATGTATCCTATGTTAATTTTGTACGATCGTCCACGGCAATCGTACAAAATTAGCATATGATACATAGGATTTGCTTATCATATGCAAATTTTCCAAAGAGGCTAGCATTTCGCTTTAAGTTGTGAATTATGTTATTTCCAGTCGAAGTTGAGCAAGGGTAGCTCTTTGGCATCATCCTTGTATAGTATAGTGAAAAAAACAGTCTTTTATCGGATTGTAATTTTGTTCCAATATAGTATATCGGAAGCAAAACAACCAGACTGCTTGGAAACCCGTTATGGGTGAGTCGGATTACTCGGTGGACATTTCGGATCTCTCCGTGGCGCAACTGAGCGCAGTGAGGAAACTTGTCCGTGGTGGGTTTTCAAGCAAAATAACGGCCGGTTCTTGTAACACATCAAGTACACCAGCATTCTTATGCGGCGCATGTAAATGAACATTAATTAGAATAAGAAATCTAGCTAAATTCGAGTAAATTGGCATAAATGCGTAAGAATTTGGTTGTCCACGATGTGTTTCAGAAACCGGCTGGTATTTCGCTTCAAATTATTCTGGATCTAGCCTCGATCGTATTTCCAAAGACTGTAAGGCATTGTTTTGTTAATATCGGTGGCACCACAATAAAAGGCTAAAGGGCTTAGATTTAGACGATGGACCTTATCGCGCACACAGAATAATCGTATTGTAAGCCACGTCCTTTTTCAGAACTGATCGGCGTGAATGGCTTCTCCATCACTTATATCAAACAATTCTTCCCTTGCCTGTTGAATTTCTGAGAGTTCTGTTAGAATAGTATTGTGTGTTGTGTGTTATTAGAATGGTTTTAGGATTACTCATGTGTTTCTGCTTTAATGTAGATTTTTGTTAAGCCTTTCCTTCATATTTGATCTCTTTTTAGGCTTGTACTCTGCATGTTTTAGTGTTTTTGATCTCTGCTAATTCATCATTTATTGTTAGTGTAATTTATTCAATTGATTCACTTTGTACTTCATTGTTATGCAGTTGATATGGACGTTTGTACTTCAGGTTTTATCTCTCATTTCTGTTCCCTTGTTGACGTTTACCTTTTCCACAGCTTTTTGGTTTATATATTTTTGTTGATATTGTTTTATTTTTGGAAAGCTTCTTGTAAGGTGTACGTGTACTCCATGCCCAGTGTTTTTCCACCTGCGCGTAACCATTACTGAACGGCTCACTCCTTGTTGATCTTACCGTGTCGAACTTGTCACTGTTGTTGATTTTTCATTGTTGAAATAAAATGTTGTTTTTTTGCTTATTTTTTTGCTGTCCGTAACTTGCACAGGAAACCGAAAACTCCAAAAAAACTCGGATCATACCGTAGTCACACCAAAAAAACTCCGATCATGCTCCAAGAAAACTCGGATTATTGTGATCCGAGTTTTATTGGAGCATGTTCGGAGTATTTTCCGATCGTACTCCAAAAAAACTCCGATCACGGCATGAACTCCGAAAAAACTCGGATCATAATTACTGTTTGCTATAAAACGCGCGCCAATTACCGTACGCTGATATTTTTCTGTACACGAACTACAGTAAGAATACACTATTTGCGAAATATTTTCTCGGCCGGTTTTTTTTTTCAATTTAATTTATTTGATTTTTTCTTAATCTTATTGTGTTTGTTTAGTTGTAATGTTTCCAACTTCAATCACCTGTAATTTGCCTATGGCTATGTGCATTTCCAGAAGGGTAGCCTTGTGGTACAGACCTGATCCACTCTGCGTTATCTACCTGATTTTAATACCCTGTAAACTTCGCTCCTTATAAACTAATCGGCACCACCGAGAGGAAAGTAAGATATTGTAGTTGCCTAGTTTTATGGCGGACGCTTCGTGATGTACACCGTATTCTTTACATTCGAAAATCCGTTCGCACTCTTCTTTTCTGAATAGCACTTATTTAAACATTCAGGTAGTATTTGAGTCAAGGGACTGTGCTCTGCCCGATGTGTCCCTCATGTCGGTAGAGGGCAGGCGTTGTCGTGTTGTGTTCGGAAACGGAAACGGAAGTGCCATTGTCGACGTCGACTATAGGGAAACCGGTAATATAATGATATGATATGTTATTAATTACATTACAACGACTAACGATATGCCTTGCCTTTACTCCGGCTCTGTACCAATTATTTTAGATGGAAGTACCGGATCACTCCGAGTGACCGACTTTGATGCACGGATGGAGGATGGAGAGGAGATGTGGTTTACGATGCGTATTCTGTTGTATCGAAGGATGATTGAAAAATGTAAGTTATTTTGAATGATATGTTTCTTACAGAAGGATTGTATCGTGCATTACAACGATACTTGTATTAGAATACGGCTGGAGATTGACTTGAATTTTTGCTATGCCGCTATGTGGCGAATCATTCCTATTTTTTTGGTCCCGGAATCCGGACTGAGTTTTGAGGACTAGAATTGGCCTGTAAACTTTCAGGTCATTTGGTCACGTAGCGCATTTTAAACGAAAATAGACTATATTCTTTTTAGAACATTACCTTTCGATGCGTCTTCGTTCCTCGTCCCGTCGTCCCTCTGCTTACGCACGTCGACAGGAAATTCAGGTAATTTGTGTTCTATTAATTTTGTTTCCTTATTAATTCCGTCAATTGTTAGCTTCTGGAGTGGAGGAACATAAATTGTTTTCTAACGTCACGTTTTGTCTGGCACTGGCACCGAACTTATCGAATCGAAAGCTGTTGTTTTGATACGTTCGAGATTCTGTGTAGAAAGGGTATGAGAGATGAGATGAGACTGCGATTTAGCGATTGACTGGTTGACTGTTGTATATTTAAATTTGTGTGTATTTTTTGTACATTTTTAGGTGATTGTAAGGAAAATCCTATGGGTCCCCTGTTCAACGAAGCCGTTCCTCGGCCCCCCGGCGAAATGATACCCAATCAAACGATTCGGTGATGAGAAGCGCACCTTCGTTGTGGAGATAAACCGATCAACGGATCGCTTGTGAAGGATATTTGGGTAAGAAACTATTTTGCTTTTATTTGGGCGCAATTTTACTTTTCGTAGCGTCATATAAAATTACGTCGGTTTTGTGCTGAGTGATTACTGATTACTAATTAACTAATTTCTCTTCGATGCAAGGAGAATTTACACTCGGGCTGAACTAGTACTATTTTATTCCAGGGCCTCGGTGGCCCATTGGAAACGTCCGCGCTTCGCAGTCAGCCGACCCGAGTTCGAATCCAGCCACATACACTCACTCAATGTCACCGAGGCGGGGAAAATCGAGGCGAATCCCCCATTGCCTAGCCTGAAGACATCGAGGGATTTGTCCTTTCGTCTCGTCGTCAAACACTCTTTATAACTCCACAAAACCTCATTGGAAAGATCAAGGATCGACATTATCCGAAGAAAAATCTCCCCTCCACACATTCCCCCCGCGGATTGAAGAAGCACGACGCTAGAAACCTTCCGCACTTGTTCCATGTACTTGATTGATGTTGTATCTGATTGATTGTATGTGTGAATAAAGTAGTGATATTAACTAATGTGCGTAGTTTCGTCGTTTCGTACTTTACCATTGTATTAAATAGATAGGTCCTTACTTGGACACGCACAGTTCTCATTACACAGTACTTGCTATGTTACAGTATCCTTTTCAGATACGCAATGCGCCACGAGGATGCAGGACTTGGAGACGATTACAACCAGTAGTCTCGTCAGTGTCACACACATAGTCATGGGACAAAGATAGTAGCCACGTAGCCAGTCCAGTCAAGTTGAAAGCCGCCATTCATCATGTGTTTGGCTAGGTTTTCACCATTCTGCCTCTCTTATAAAAACTCACAGTCTCACTTTCAGTTGATTTACTATCTAAATAATTTCCAATTTCTAGTATGTTCTATTACCAATTACTGTGCATCCGTCCTAGCTTCTAGCATTGTGTTTGTGATTTACTACCGCATATGTTGCTTCCCAAATGCTATTTTCCAAATTAGTGACCGATATATTTCCTTAGATTGCTTTTGTTTCCATTCATAACTCGCCCTGTATGTGTGATTCCAATAAATTTTTTATGAATTATTTGTGTATTTTAGTGTGCGTTGCACTTGTTTTAATGTTGTGGTGGTTTATTTTTCACTTTTATATGAGGTGAGGGGGTGGATATTCCCGCGGGCGCAAAAAAAGTAGCTGCTACACTATGTGTAGCATCTCACACCAAAAAAACTCGGATCGTGCTCCAAAAATACTCGGATCGTGCTCCAAAAAAAATCGGAGTGGATCCGAAAAAAATCGGATTGTGCTCCAAAAAAACTCGGAACTCACTCGGATTATTCGATGATCATGATCCGAGTTTTTTTGGAGCGTGATCCGAGTTTTTTTGTTGTTTTCCCAACACTATGTGGTAATCACATATATATGACGGTTTTGGAGAAAAAGAAATGCTCATTTTACAAGAATACGGTAACGTCGTCGTGCGCGCCCTCGGGTATTTGAAATTTTGGTATAGCATGAATGAGCATATGAATAGAGCGAATTGTACATTTTTGCGAATTGTACTTGACACTGCATTAATAAAGACTTAACCAAACATTTTATTTGTATCATAAAAAAATAAATACTATGAACCATCGAAAAACAACGGACGAGCAAACTGAACGTTTCAACGAAATCGAATCATAAAGCTATAGTGGGAGTGGCGCTTTTTGTTGAAAGACTAATATTTTGGCATGGGCCGTAGTCCTATAAAGACGGGCAAAATTTGACGCAATTAGGACTGAAGGACAATCTGATGGTAGTAATAGTGAAAGACATTTAGTTTTTTGAAGTAAATCATGTACTCACGAGGTAATATAATACAAACAGAATTCTTTGAAAGTAGAGAGGGGAGAGCTACAGCAAATATTTTAAAGCTTATCATTATTCACATACCATGCTCACATATTCACAAACCAGGAACGTGATTGAGAAAGACGCAGGAAAAATACATGCATGGTGTTTCAAAACCGAAAATTACAAAAAGATAAGCTCATAAGTTCTCGCGAAACAAATCTAGTAAAACGACAACATAATAGAACTCGTTATTTAAAAGGAAGACCACGTCATCCTTCTGTTTAATAGTTTAATGCATTTGTAGACGAAGAAATGCGTAAGTTTTAGAAAAACTATGTGAAGAAGATCACTACTGTTCATGTTCATGATAGTATATAGATTCCGGAAAACTAATCGCAAAGCACTACTTTAACTCTTAATAAAATACAAACAGACTTCTTCTCAAGTCGAAGAAAAAAAAAGACTACTGACCGGTAACAAAATGATACAAATATGAAAAAAGGTAAAGCCACTTTACATTGGGCTGTTTATTATTCTTGCAATTACTTGTTTTTATAATAATTATAATATAATATAAACCATTGAGCTCGGGGAAACTAGATAATATTTAGTAGTTTGGGAACATGCTAGGCGATTAGAATTGAAGACGAAAAATCAATCAATTTGTTATCGATCGACGGGACCACTGGCTACAGTACACCACTCAAGACTCAAGATTCAATTTCGCATCGTTTTCCTCAAAGCTTCATGTCTGGCGTATAGCTCGTGTGGGTTCGAGCACTCTCGCGATGGAAGACCGCTCGGTTTATCTGAAATACAGTAGGTTTACCACAGTTTAATCTATAGGTTAATTTATCCTTGCTAGAATCATGAACATTTCGAAGGTTATATATCGGGGCAAAATATAACACCAGTTTATAAAAAGCTGCTTATCCAATAATAATTCATAATACAAAAATACAAACCTTTCATGTAAACTTCCTGTTTGTATAGGTGTTCTCGCGACGTTGATTGCCCTTTTAGTTTTGCTGGAATTTGGTAGAATGCAAGCCCTTTCCAACCAGTATTGAATGCGTTATGCATACTAGGTTCAGTTACGCGTGCGCACAAATTGTCCGCAGCAAGCATAAAACTGGCAATGAAATGGCGTTTGTGCCGCGTATTGAGTCCAAAATATGTTTTCAAATTACGTTATGCATGCGCTAACCTAACTCTCTTTTCAAATCCGTGCCGAAATAAATCACTTACCGCTGTTTAGATGGTTCAAGCGAACGAAGAAGTACATGGCCACGAGGAAAAGCGCCGCGGAGACTGTGCCCAAACCTCCCGCGACCGCCAAAAGTCCGCCGCGCGATATGGCGCACTCGGTGTTGAGCGAAGACGCGCCTGAAATATCAGACGACTACTAATATATACAACTATGTATTACGTACGATAAGTTAGTCACGTAATGTGTAGAGGGAGAAACGGGAGAGTCGAAGTGCAGAGACGGTAATGTAATAAATAACTAATTTAAAGCGAAATAGCGCCCGGTTTTTGAAACGCATCGTCGATACCTGAATTCTTACGTATTTATGCTAATTTGCTCGAATTTAGCTCGATTTTTTATTCTAATTTATGTTCATTTGAAGAAGCTGCATAAGAATGCTGGTCCACTCGATGTGTTTCAAAAACCGGCCGGTATTTCGCTTTAAATCTAATTTAAATAATGACTACCAGAGCGGGAAGCCCCCGTGACTCCTTCCATTGGAGGCTCTTCGTCAATTTCAAAGATCATTAATTGCCCAGCGATCATTGGCGGAGATTGTGCATTTGGAGCTTCTGAAGCGATTTTGTATTAGTCAGAGAAATAGAGCGAGAGTGAGAGAGAGAGTCTGAGAGAGAGTTGGAGATGTACGGAGATAGAGAGGGGAGGGTGTACGGAGATAGGGAGAGAGAATGAGCGAAGGGAGAGTGAATTAGGAAGAGAAGCTCAGAGAAAGAGAATTGAGAGATACCTGCAATGTCCCTTCGCACTTTTACTGTTGATGTGTTCTCCAGAATATTCGTTTGTTCCTCCGATGAAGGTTTCACGGGAGTCGCAGGCTTCCTCATTGGCGGTACTCCCGCGGGAATAGGAGAGTCACGAGCACGAGCTCGTGCACCAGACCAGTCGACCTGGAAATATTGATTTTTTTTTAATTACTTTTAGAATACATCTGTAGGGATTTGTCAAACGGCTGACAGCGCTTTTAGGCAAGCACGCAGCTCACGGAGGTTCTGCGAGCCGTGAATGCAAGTGAACAAAATTGGCGAAGAACAGAGCGATATTACTCTCTTACATATTTTTTTTCAACAATTGACAGTAAGTAGTAAACACTGTTAAGACGAATTGTCTGCGTATCTTCCTGTTCCGTGAGTACTAAACATAAGTTCGTACCTGTATCCGCTCTATTTTATCACCCGATCGTCCGATTCGTTTTGAGTGTGGATTTAGAAGGTGAGCATTTTCCTTCTAAATATCCATGAAAGTTCAAGTGGCAAACCTTAGCCCAAACCTTAGCAAAGGAGCTCTATAACCCTAAGTAAGGAACATTTCGAACAATTTTTTTTAACGGCTTACATTGTACTAAAGGGCGGAAAATTATCAAGAATTAGCAATTATATGGATAGTAATTATCGATTTCCAACCAAAAATCACCATCATTTCCTTCTTGAGCATATCGAAGCTTTCCAATAGAGCTTTACGATCGACAACAGAATCCCTGAAATATGTTACTTGAGCAATGTTAACAAGTTTATTCAAGAAATCGATTTCTAGTGGCGATGACTGAGAAACCGAAAGCTCCGCCTACTTTCGTGTACTTTTCAAAACATACAGTCATAAAATAGGCTGAGTTGTTTCTCTTTCCGAAAATCAGGGTTTGTTACTGGTGAGCCAAGAGTGCGCCATATCTATGCGAACTTGCGAACAAAATTTTTCCGCGATCCACTATCTTCACAGACTACTGGCGTAACTGCGGCTCTTGTTGAGCGGGTGTATCGCGAGCGTTGGGCGCACCTCTTTTTGGTGGCAACCTGCTAACTTTTTACGCGACCTACCTAAACATCCTCTGCAAACTATCCGCACTGATATCGTCCGGTAGATTGGCCAAAAGATCTGTGAGATTTGGAGGAATCGTTACTTCATCGTAGTCGTTGTAGTCTTCTGAACAGTCAAACATGCTTAGGTATCATCGTTTATTATTGTGATATAGTAATTTGATAATACATAAAGGGTGACGATTAAACACATTGGTCATACCATTGGTATAAATATGTATATGTGCTAGACTTGCCCAGTTTCCTAGAACCTTCAGATAAAGTTATTCTCAAAATAATAATATGTAGTTTATTCGACGAAATGCAATTAACACATTTCAAAAGTAATCCGAAGAAAATTGGGCACGAGCGAATAAATTTAAAATCTCACTTTTCGTCGAAGATTTCACTTCATTGCTCGTCAAATCGTCCTCAGTCTCGAAGTCTTCAGATACGCTCACAGTTCCCTAAACGTTGGAGTTCTCGCAGGGTTATTCTCCCTCTCTCTCCCACTCTCTGTCTCTGTCTCTGTCTCCATTTCCGTGTCTCTCTCTCTCTCTCTCTGTCTTTATCTCTCGTTATCAAAATTCGACAAACCAACAAATACTATTAAAGCCAATAAATCTATTCTTACCATAAAATGTCTCAAACACAGATATGATAAATCAATAAATCGAGAAATCAATAATTATATCATACAATAGTGGTGGCCTTGGTGTCCGTAGGCAGTGCCGGGGGTATGGGCGGGCCAAACAGGGTTGTCGTTTCCAGGTTTCCGCTATCAAGAGGAGTTGTAGGAGGGAGGGCATAGGAACCGGAGTCTGGGCTGCAAGGTTATTGATTATTGTACATATAAATATATGATGGGGGCCTGGTGGTTCAGTGGCAGCGCGTGGGTCTCTAAGGCAATCGATTCGAGTTCGATTCCGGCCCGTGACACCTTTGAAACCACGGAAATCATGGGCGATCCATCCTGGCCCTAGCCCGTAGACTACGTGCAAATTCTGCTAAGGACCTGAACATGTCATAAGCGAACTTTGAAACTGTTTTTCCACCCTTGAATGATGCACGCTATTGAAGCGTAAAATGTTTATTTATTTATTTGCATGATAAGTGTATGACTAGCGCGTTCGCCCCCCCCCCCCCCCCCCCCCCCCCGCAGCCGATTTATCCTTACAGTAAACAGAATTAGTATTACAAAGACTTGATTCATAAGGTGAAGATATAAGAAGGGAAAATATGACAGTATTAATGCTGACATACTATTGTATGTATTGAAGTTGGAATGTATATTTAGAATTTAAATACCGTGTAAAACACGGACCTCGTTTCACCCCTGTCGCAGACGAGATTTTTGATCAGGGCGGGGGTGCTCGTCAGTGCGACACCTGATCAAAAGTTGATTATTAGAAATTTGTATTTCAATATAGTGAAAAAAAAATGTTATAAAAAAAATAAAAAAAATAGAATGAAAATTTGACGGTACAAGTAATAGGAAGTGTATGTCGTATACATGTCTCAAGTGTCGAACGTAGGTTAATGCGTTGCGATGCGTCACGTTAACTGTGACCTCTTATGATTAGGATCCCAGGGGTCCATGTGTGTTCTGAGCCAAAAGGAAATCAATTTTTTGCCGAAATGGAACGTACCCACTCAGTGAGATATTTAGCCGAAGTTCTATACTTATGTGGGATAATTGGGTAAACATTAAAACTTTTAATGTAAATGCTAACCACCACACATGTGGGATAGCCGTTTTTGATAAGTTTATCATAAAATTCCTTAAAGGGTCAGGCCCATTTCAAATGACCCCTATTTTTGATGATTCCATCTGATTCTCCATGTCAAATATAGTAGGATGCAATATTTTTCTAATTTTCAAGCGCAAAATTCACGCAGTATTCAGCAATTTACCCCTGCCAGTCATACCCAACTATTTACCGCATTTATCACGCCCCTTCGCGCTAAATGGGCAACATCGCAATTGACACGCCCAATATAGCATATCGGCCAATCAGCGCGAATGGCGTGCCAACTGCGATGGATAGCTTTGTATGACTGCTCACGTTAAATTGCTGAATAATGAGTGATTTTTGCGCTTGGAAATTAGAAAATTATTGCATCCTACTATATTTGACATAGAGAATCAGATGGAATCATCAAAAATAGGGGTCATTTGAAATGGGCCTGACCCTTTAATTTTAACTTTGAAAAGCACTAAGGTCGATGTGCAACGACTAATTCGTAGAGTTTCCCCTATAATGCAATTGTGTCTAATAGAAATACATAGTTTGGTATCATATATGGGAAACCTATTGACTTCGAATGAATAGTGATCTGTTTTGTTGTACAAATTAATTGTCCATTTTTCTTGCTTACTAAGGTGTAAGTCTAGAAATTCTGTTTCTTTGTCGCCCTGATTAGCTGGTTCTAGAGTTAAAGCATTAGGGTAAATGTCTTGTAATTTACTAGGGATATTATCATGATTATACAAAAGTAAAATGTCATCCATATAACGATAAATTTTGGCGTTGCGACTTAAATGCATATTTGCTGAATTTTTCAGGTATTTGTATTCTAACATTGAAAGTGTCAGATCAGCAAGTAAAGGTGACGCATTACCACCTTGTGGAACTCCTTTTATTTGATGAAAGACCTTGTTTTTGTATAATAAGAAGCTGTTTTTAACCAAATATGAGATAATTTGTTTAATTTCCGGCTTAGAATACGTAGTATTGGTTGATTTGTCAGTGTAATAGCAAGCTTTATAACCAACATTTAGAAACTCACGTCCTGCATTTTTAAAGCAAATGTCTATTAGTTCTGAAATATTGGTAATAATAGTGTTATGTGGGAGATTTGTAAACAGACTGGTAAAATCAAATGTCTTAACCTTTTCATACTTGTTGATATCAGAACCATTAGTGATAATTAGAGAGTTATCAATTGAAAAGTGAGTGTAAGTGTTTACAGACCAATTACAAGAGGCGTTGCAGTAGTTTTTAAAATGAGATTTAAGATGTTTCAGTGCTTTCTGTATTAGGATTGATAATTGCTTTAAGCTACTGTGTTTAGCAGCAGTTATAAACCTCATCTTAATAGTTTCTTGGTAGTTGGAATCGTAAATATCGGGAGAAACAAGTCCTCTTCGTCTAATTTGATTTTAAAAAGGTTTGAAAAAGTCCTGTGTTCATTTATAATGGTTTCTACGGATCGTGTAGCATAAGGGGAATATGTGTCATTACCAGTAGTGTTACCGTTGATATTACCTAGTTCCTTATCTAAAAACATTTTATATAAGCGGGGACAGGTAAAACAGAAATTACTAGGCGCTTTATCAACACATGTGATTACGAATTGTTTTCTAATATTGATAATTTCTTCATGGTTACCAGATGACTTGAAATCAGTCCAATCGAAGGTAGTGACATCGTCGATATTTAAAGGAAAAGTTGTGATTAATCTATGTTTGTTACAGTATTTGTCTATTTTATCGTGTATATCGTGTTTCAAATATAAAAGTAGCTTCTGTAACATTTTATTTGTGAATACTTCTCGGTATTTGGTACCATTTTTGAAAACTTTAACAGCATTAGGAAATTTGCGTGAGAATATCTCAGAGTTTCCAGTTATTATATGTAGAGTATTATTTAAACTGATTTTTTCTTTATTAGTACATAAATGCAAATAATCGTCACAGTGGCACTGGTCGATAATGTCTATACATGTAATATGATCCTTATAATTGAACAACTTAGGACCATTAGGGATATTGTAATTATAGTGAAACCTAAGTAGAGGGCGTTTTTGTACATCTATATTATTATTAGAAATGTTCCTTAATACGTTTTTAAAAAATATTGCAAATTGGGTGATTACTGTCTCAAAAAGGAAGGTGTACAGTGAATTCTGGTTGCTTTGGTTTTGTGAGTGGTTTGGAATTTCGACATGGTATTGTCATTTTACCGCACAGCGCTTCAATATTTTTACGTTCTAAATGTGATAGACCGTTTTCATGATATCTCTCAAAAGACTCTTGTAGATTTACGTAAGGAAAAATTGTAATTGGAAAGTTTATCATATGATGTAACCTCGGACAAATTTAGCTCATTAATCGGGGTTTTATCAATTCCTCTCCTTTTCCTAGGACCACGTATCTTATGAGGTCGAGTAATTTTAAGAGACCAGTATGGCAGGTTTGAGTTTCCTAGGCCTGATTTGCTACGATCACTAATAATACCATAACCTTTTATTTGAGTTAACATCGATCTTAACTGTTGTGTAGTGCGCGCGCCCGGGGCGGGAAGCTAACCCGTGACAATACATGGACAGCTACAGGCGGAATCGATGCATTCAATACAAAGTTGTAAATATAATATAAATAGCTCACGCTAAACTATGCATATGCTGAAAATTTACAGTATTTTGGAACTACACGAGAATATTTTTTTAATTGTTCATATTACATATGCAGGTTTCGTGCAGAAGTACGAAATACGGTAGTATTGACAGAATCACACCGATTTTGTGGGAAACGTGGAAACCCCATAAATTATTAGCATACAGTACCTGTGTAACTTCAGATTTGCATCGTAATCATTCGATTCTTCATAGTCAGTGGAAGGCGTTGTCAAGCGGTTCTTTTTCTTCTTCAAACCGCCCAACTTTGGTTTCTTTGGGGTTCTGAAGCCAATATGTAAAGTTTATTATTAGTTTATTCACAGTAAAGGGATAGAGTCACCAAAAATGGTATCCGTCACAGATTCCCCTTTTAAAGCGAAAATATGAGCTTTTTCGGAAACCTATGTTGGACAACTGCATGCATATATGCTAAGTTGGGTCGAATTGGGGTGGTTTTGTTATTTGTTGCATACAATGCATAGGAATGCAGTTATTCTTTAAAACAACGGATGTTACACCGCTTTGAACGGATTCGCATTTAGACTAATGTTGATATGTTTTTCGTGAGAGAGTTAGAGGGAGAGAGATGTATCCATAGCTTGAAGCAGATAATATAATATTTATCAAATCTTATCAGCTAAAATAAAGGAGCTATGTAAAAATAAAAAATATCTGATATATATAAGACATCTTATCACAAACCCGTACTCTGGATAGTCTGCTCCGCCTGCAGTGTCTGCGTCTCCCTCCACTCCATAGTCTCCACCAGCACCGTAGTCTGGAGGACCATGACCGCCCTTCTTGCTACCGTAACCTGAAATATAAATAATTAAACTTACTGTAATTTAATTTAATTAAAACCTTAAAATAAAAAGCCTGAAATCAATAAAAAAGAAAGCGCGGCACATAAAAAAGCTAAACGGACTTATAAACGCAAATAAAGTGCCAAACTTATTATAGTAGCCAAAAATAAATGGAGAAAGCAGGATATGTGGTTAGATTTAGAGAAACAGAATATTAGAAGCAAATAAAAGAAAAAAAAAAAAAAAGGCTTTAGAAAAGCTAAGATTAGCTTAGCGGGTTAATAACTAAAGGCAACATAGAATATAACGCGGGGCCTGAGATTTTCTTTAATATAAAACCATCACGGGAAAATGAGCAGCTCCGCTAACGGAGTCAAGAGTGTAAGCCGGAGCCCAAAGATAAAGCCAATGCCGTCGCCGTCGCCGACGCTGACACCACCGCCGACGCCAACGCCAGCGGCAGCGCCAACACCTAATCCTAGATCATAAGCTAAGTCCTCGAAGAACCCCGAAAAGTTCTAAACTTCAAAATATTTTTTTATAAGATTTGATTTAGCTAAAGTTTTAAGTTTTGTGTTATTGCTGCTAGCGTTTATCGGGGTAATTATAATTTATAATCATTATAAGACGTAAGTACAGTTTGTGAAAGGGAACATAGGAGGCGGTGCGTAAGCATAAGCTAATTAGTCAGCTAATTAGTAAGCTAATTAGGCGAAATATAATTAGATAACTTCTGTAGGACAGGGCGATGTTGGTCTCCTATTTTTGGGCTTTTTATAGCCGAGTTTTCGGGGAAGCGGATACTCATCTGCAACGGTTTAGCAACGATACTAGACTTTAGCAACCGGTTTAAGTGCCCAAGTTTGAGGTAATTTCCTTATTATGGCCGAAATGTGGGCATTAAACACATATAAATACGATACGTTGGTCAGTGTGGTTAGGATTCATGCTCCTGATTCTATATTAGTTATGCATTTTCTAGATCAAGTTCGTACTAGTATCACGGCAGCTTGACCTATCATCATATTTGGTTTTATCATATTGCAATCCATAAAGCGGCATGACGCGTGGTTTCTGAAACTTATCCCGAACCACTGAATTCATGTGTTCTATGTAGGCCCCGCCATTCTATGCCGCTCCGGCATATAATGGAACACATATTATACATACGCGGAGATGCACTGATTCAGTATAAGTTTTCCAAACCACGTGTCATACCGCTTTAAGGACAAAAACGAAAAAAAAATAATGAAGGCTTAAAAGTAACCTGGTCGTGACGGTCTCTCTTGGTATCCACCCCCTGCTCCACCTAAGCCGCCCCTATTTCCAACACGTCCCCTGGGATGGGCTTCCGCTGTAAATTCCTCGGAATCGTCTACGCTCAGCTCTCCTGAAGGATTTTTGATGAATTTGTAGGGATTAATTTTAAAATTTAAAGGGTTATAACATCCGATTTTTGAAATTAATGCTGGACCTCGATTCTTAAACTGAAGTATTTTTGATGAAATTGTGAGGATTACTGAAATCTTTCGTATTTTAAAGCTACATAACATTAGGTTTTTGAAACTAGTGCTGGACTTCGACTTCCCATACGATGTATGCAAATAAAATGTTATATAGATTTTCATGAATCTTATGGGAGCGCATGTCCACCATATGTTTCAAAAACCGGCTGTTATACCTCTTTAACGGTTTTTATTTATTAATATTTTTTTTTTGAAAATAAATAAAAAGTCAAACCGCCAAGTGTTTTCTCGTTGAATTCGCCGTCGCCTTCTGTGGCTGGTGCTGTTGAGGAACATGAGGGAGGCTGAATGAAAGGGTATATTATCTGGTCCTCAGGCGCGGAAATGCGTAGCCGCGTCTGCGGGAAAAGATTTCAAATTTGCATTGAAAAATCGAGACACAGAGAAACCTCTTTTCTGCGTCTTCGGCTTTCTCATGTTAAAAAGCCATCTGTTTTCCGCGGGCGCGTTGACGCATTTGCGCTCAGCGCGCCTGAGAACGTAGCAAATCGGCCACATTTGAAATAACAGTTTGTGGTTAGACTACCGGTCAAGCTCATTCCTTGCCCTTCAACATAATAGAAGAAAAAAAAGAGAAAAAGGAACATAGAAGTAAAGGGAGAGAAATACAGCCAAGGGTGGAAAGAGATAGAGATAGACAGACAGATTCAGAGAGGGAGAGAGAAGAAAGAGAATGAGCTAAAGAGAGAGAGAGATAAAACGAGAGAGAATAGACAGAGAGCATAGAGACAGAGAGCGAGAGTGAGAGAATGAAAAACAGATAGTGAGAAAGTAAGAGGTAGAGAGGGTTGTTTCAACTAACCGTGACCCCTTGACACATCCCCGCCTTTTTCATGCACATTTGAATTTGGCAGAAGAACCAGACTCCGGGCTTGTCGGCGAATTTGAATACCTGGAAAAGTCGTCATCCATTTAGCGTACCTCTGGCGCACTTATGGCGCACATCTGGCGCACTTGTGCACTCGTCGTACTTCCTAGCGCGCAACGTTCGTGTGTGCCGCACTATTTGAATTCCACATCAATCAATCAACATCTGTGATACCAAACATGTACCTAAGTCTTCATATCTTGCCTTCTTATATTATGGCTTAGCTTTTTTGAGCTAGTAAGTACTAAGTTATAAAGATAAGCTATTACTGATATCATATTTGGTAATACCGGTTTTCCTTCATGAGCTCGAAGCTCGAAGGGGGTTTCAGGAACACGCGAAAGATTTCTAGAGGGCGCACCTCCTGCACAGGGACCCCATTATTTAGCCGAATGTGAGCCGCACTAACGCCGCGTTTTCGTGAACACCGATCAATACCTGTGATTCAGCGTAGGCTCTTTGCATGTCGGACGAGTAGCGTATTCCAGTGATCAGAATTGGATTCGTTGGACAACTGGAATAGATTACCAAAGAGTTGCACTTATGAAATAACTGTTCTGAGAGTCAATTATGAGACAGGGAGCTGCGAACAGACATGGCAGGGGAAAAATAATTTGAGGACAAACTAATCGAAGAATAATTTAATTTAAGAATAAGGATAATTTAAGAATAATTAAGGAGAACCCTAGTTGCCCAGAGGCGCTGTTATGGCGCGAAATGTTCTGCCGCCATAGAATAACGGAAATATGGCGATTTTTTTTGGCGCTTCTCAGAGGAAGATCCGAGTTCCATCCAACATGTAGTACCAGGTAAAAGCATAAATGGTAAACATAGTTTTACTTACCCATTTGCATCGATAACTTCTGCTTTCTTTCCAAATCCGTCGGTCACGTAACAGCTATTGATCAGGATACCGAACATTTCTGCAATTATAAAGCAAATTAATAAAACAAACTTTTTTCTTCTAACAGTGTTGCTTTTCTCGTGGATGGTTCAATGCACACTCTAAGCGTTACAAATCTTACGATCATTGCAGTGCCACTGATGTAGTACTTTATCTCCAACTCTAGCAAACTGAATAGCCTGGCCTGCGGGCCTGCCCGCATCCAGGTCCGCGATTGACGACCGGTGTATACTGTAACTGCACCCGGGGATACCGTGACGAGCTTCCACCTCCGTTGTTGGAATCATACTGTAATATGTAATTGATGAGTAAGAGGCATTGTCTGCAAGATATTTACGTAAGGTACGTAATTACGTGAGATACGTGGACGCAAGGTACGTAATTACATAAGATACGTAATCAAGTAAGATAAGTAATTGATTTGTGTGTGTTGGTGGAAATCATACATAGTTAAAGCGCCGCTATTGCGCTGCGCACTAAATGCGGTGTGCCAGAAGCGTGCGTATGCTTCCAAAAAAAGCTTAATGCCCGGCTCTAGTTTTCCCTGCTTTATAGATTGTTGTATAGAACAAATTCATATGAGGATAAACCTAGGGCACTTAGCGCACTTAATCCCCTTAAACCTTTATTTATATTGATGTCAACTGTTGCAGAGTACAACTTTAAGTTTTAATTTCTAAAAAAAACGCCTTCCCCCAAACACAGAAATTCCACACGCAAACAGTATTTGCGTTTCATAATAATTGCCCTAGCGCCGTTCTTTCGCGTTTTGTTTGCATTTTGCGTGCGCATTTCGTGTCTTAGAGTCAATTAGCGCGGGATCAGGTTGGCGGACGGGCGGGACGAAATCCAGACAGCCGGCTACGGTATTTTGGGTGCATAACCGGATTGTTAGCAGTAATTAGTGGACCGGTGACCGGAGCGCTAAGAACTGGTCAAGGGTAAAAGGGCATCAGAGCAGAGCTAGCCTCTTAGCTTAGTCAGAGCTTACCTAATTGAGTTGCAGAAGTCTTATGAAAGACAACCAGTTATGTACTGGAAAAAGGCCAAAAAGGTCAATTTGAAATGGATAAAGGGAATGAACTTTAAGCGCGAAGTTCAGGAATTTGAAAAACGTTTCAGACAGGGCGAAGAATAGAGCAATTAGGGCAATTAGACAGACAAACTTTGAACGTAAATTGAAAAACTAGACACGAGAGTAGTTTGAGACTTGAAACCAATTATGCAAGATATAGGAAAGTTCAACTTTTATTATGCTGGTGCAAGAATAAAAAAGAATTAGCAGCACAGGTTCAGAGACACACACATATTAGTAAACATGTTGAAACGTATTCACAGGTTTCTGGAAAATGCGCCCCGTAACGCACAATATAGATTTTGATGAAGTAGTGCCAAAATGGCGCTAAGATAGCGCTAAATTTGCGCCAAACAAGTGCGACACCGGTCAGAATTTCGTTACTTTAAAGCGATGCAACTGCTGGTTTTTGACGCGCATCTTGAAAACTTTGTTCCTACGTGTTTATGGTTACTATGATCAAGATTGCTTTTTTCTAATCATACTCATCTGCATAAAAAAACCTGAGAATGCGGTTGTTTAGCATGCGTTTCTAAACCGGATGCTACACCGCTTTAAGATCACTAACCTAACTCCGAGTTCCGCAGTCAGACCCCGATTCGCTTCCTCGAAGAAACATTTCACATGGAAAGCTTGGTCGACTTTTGTGATGAAGAGCTAAAATAAACAAAGATACAGTATGACAATCGCACGTGGTTTTGCTGGAAAATCGTTCGTGACATGCGACAAGAACTATATGTTACAGTAACCCCATGCAATCGATACAAATTCCAGCAGACAATATCAGACAGCTATGGTAATCTAATAGGCCTAGTACATAACATAATTGTTAATTGTTACATCTGCCCGGATCAAAAGTGAAATTTGATAGCTACTACAGTTTACCTACGGAAATGGACCATGATACGCACTTATGCACCTTGCCAGATCACTGGGAATGCGTACAGTATCCCGCTACCACATACCTCCCCAAGGAGACCGACCGGATGAAACGATATGACTACAGTAATCATTATGGATACACTCCATATCTTACCGGTTGGATATAGAAATCAACACAACATACAGTTATTTCGTATCTTGAAAACAGTTCCAACTGTAATTGATGGTAAGTGTCACTACAACAAATACAATATAGGCTACATATCTTACCGGGTGAAACGAAATGACTACAGTAATCCCGTAGTACATTCCCCGCGGGTCGACGGACCGCAGACTCCGCATTCCGCAAGCTCCGAAACTCAAGTCAAACATGGGTTTCCGCGTTCGCGACCGAGCGAAATCGTCCTTATAACATTCTTCCGTTTCCGCGCGTCCCTTGGCGTATATGCGGCCTAGAACATCTTGAGATTGATTAGTTCTGTTTAAAGCGGTATGACACGAAGCTCACATATGAGGCCCTTTACATATGAGGCGCGGAAATTTGCATGGCTCACACAAAATGCCGATTTAGCTACTTTCTTTGAGTTTTGGCTGGCTTCCAAGAGTTGCCAAATTAAATTTTGTATGATATTACTAATACGTCTATAGTTTAGGATTTGGTCACCAAACGGGTTGGCCCATATGTATTTTTTTGTGAAAAATCAACAATTTTTATACACTAATATAACAAATTCTGCTATTTTTTGACAAAATCTTCCTAGCCTGACTATTTTGCGTATTGGTAAGATGCATATAAATTTCGCAACTCAAGATTTACAGCGAAATACCGGCCGGTTTTTGAAACGCATCGTGGACAACTGCATTCTTATGTATTTATGCGAAGTGGGGTCTAATTGGGGTCTAATTGGGGTCTATTTTTTATGCTAAATTATGCTCATTTGCATATGACGCATAAGAAAGTTGGTGTACTCGATGCGTTTCAAGAACCGGCCGGTATTTCGCTTTAAGTTCAGTTCAAACATCTACACACTTTCACCAGGTAATTATGCGAAACCCCGTCAAAATTATGCAATTCACTTTCGCTGAAATTCTATGGAAATTGGGTGTACGAGAGCGAAACTCCTTTCGGGAGTGAATTATTACAATAGTGAAAGTATACGGTACATTGTGCAATGTGAGGATGAGGTCACGGAGTACATAGCCGCACACTTTATGCGAAACTACTAATTATACCGAGACGCGATGTTACGAAAAATATGTCTATAGTAGACACGTAGACAGTTGTAACTGATATTAGCAGATTTAGCTGATGAATAATGGTTGAACTAAAGAGATGTACGTAAGGGTGAAAGCAAGAGAGCTAAGGTTACCGAGGAAAACGCTTTCTTATAAGAAACTGGCAAATAAAAAGTAAATGGACTTGAAAAAAGTGGCCGATGTCGAAAAAATTACCAGCTTGTTGATTGCAAGACCAATGGATTGCGAAAAGCGCAACAAATAACAAACAAACATGGAAAAAAATCCAATTCAAGCTACAGTACTCCGAAGTCTGAATCCAAAATGCGGAAAGTTTGGGCCTCAGCCTTCAGAGCGGTATTGTACGTGGTTTGTGAAACGTATATACTAGGAACTGGGAATGCACTCCCGTTTATTAAGTGTAACCTGTGATACGTGCCCTTGCGATTCACAAGGAGAACAACCAAGTTGGATGTACAGATGGAAGTGCAGTTTCCATCCAGCATAAGCTTCACCAACCACGTGCCATACCACTTTAAAGTTGCACCCACCCGCAAATGGTTTCCTTGTCTTAATCCAAACTCGTATCCGATCGTCCATACACTCAATGTCTGGGTCTCCAATAATGTCATTGTCTATACTGACTGCCAATGACAGAGAGTACAAACTACAGATTAGAAAGTACTGTAAGTATAACCGCCACTTGCTGCAGTGTGGCAGCATAATGCACCTGAAAACTGAGAGATACACTAATCAGCAAAAGTACCGTAGACAGTGAAGAATGTAAAAAAAAAAAATGATGACACAAATGGACACACACAAACGACGTACTCACGCACGCACACAAATACGCACATGTTCACTCATGGACGCACACATGCGTATATGCGTACCACAATATCAGATGAATACTTGAATCATAGCAGGAATCAAGGTGATTTGAGAGAGAAAGTATTATAATAAAAAAGGACAGACTAGGAATACCAAAAAGTTTTCGTTTATGTTTGTTTGTGCCATACTACAGAAAAAAACCATAAATGTCTGGAAGATGAACGATATCGATTGATTTAAACATGGTACCTATTGAAATTTGTTCGCGTCAACTTTTGTGAAACGGTAGACAAAAAACGGTAAAAAATAAACAGCGTAGTAAAAGAGATGGTAGACAAAAAACGCCTTAGGCTTAGGCTTAGGCTTAGGCTTAGGCTTAGGCTTGCGGCTTCATATCGTCGGTTGGGGGGTGGGTTGTGAGTTTTGGGTAGATTTAATTGGTTCATCGGCTTGCAGTGCTGAAGACCCTCGAATCGCGCCCCCGCACAAAAGGTTTCAAGTATGGGTGAGATGGTAATTATAAGGTCTACGAGACTGCACCCTTTACCACTGAACCTACGAGAGACGCAGACAGTCAGGCGACAAGGCAGTGCCAATTATGAGGAGAGTGCCAGACGCAAAGTTTATAAAATAGATTCAAGCCTCGGAGGTGGCTTATTATAGGTGAAGCAGTCTATGAGAAGCTTGCACAATCCAAGTTTAGTAAGCGAGGGGATCTTGGGCAATTTCAAATGTAAAGGTAAGGGTTGAAGAATATTGCGTATAGCTAAAGAGCAAACTGGAACATTTATAAACTAGAGTCTTGGAAACACCATAGGTCACAGGTGTTCAATTATATCCCTCCATTTAAAATGAGGTATGCTTATTACACTAACGCGACGCCCGTCTCGCACAAAAGGTGTGAGCGAGATGAGTGCAGTAAAAAATGAAGGGTTGGATCAAAAGATGGGAGTCTAATATGACGTTACCAAGGGGCAACGAAATGGTTCACAAGGGCTTAGTAGAGAACATAAGTAAATGGTGCAAATCTTTGGTGGATATATATATGCTATGCATTTTCCGTATTTTATCTCTGCTTTACTACTTTGTTTTTTAAAACTATTGAATTCGTTCATCGTCTCTTATGGCGTTGCGCTCTTTCTAAGAGTCTAATAGACTTTTGAACATTTAAAAATGAAACTACAAACAAAAAGCATCAATCTATCAATCTACAATTTGCAACTGCATGAGAACGCAATTATCCGACCCGTGTTTTAAAAACCGGCTGTTATACCGCTTTAAATGCTCTCTAATCGAAAAAAAGTAAAAGTGTCGAGATCCGGAAAAGTTACAAGTAAATTAACTCTCCATAAGTGAATAATAGTGAGGCGCCACCTGGCTATCCGATACTCCCTCTCTCTCTCTCCCACTTTCTCTCTCTTCTCTCTCTTCTCTCTCTCTCTCTTTCTCTCTCTCTCTCTCTCTCTCTTTCTCTCCCTCTGTTTTCTGCCCCCTGGACGAAAGTAAGTTAATTGTTCCGAAAATGTACGTACGGTTTCATGTGGAACTCTCCGAACCTTGAAACTTTTACTTTTCATTCAATAAGCGAAAGTATACCGGGATCTTCTTTGTAGAAAAAAAAGAATTCTACGTTTCAGGCGTTGGTATAAGTAGACCCTTTTTGCAACTTTTCAAAATAAGCGCAATCTAATTTTAATGCATAAACATGGAAGATAGGTTTCAGACGTTTCATACAAGTATGCAGTATGATCATTTTACAATGAGTAGTCGCCTCAGACGGCGATAGCCTTCTGGTATTACTATACAACATGACTTCATGGAATAAATGTTAAATTTCTATGTATTGCAAATCGACATCTCTGCGCGATTATTATCCGTACAGTAAAATGAAATGGTTCGAAAGTTATAAATATTTAATATTTAATGGTTATTTAGCGGTGTTATTTAATAAATAAATAAATAAATAACAGAATAAAAGACCGTATTTTATATAGGGCGTCCAAAGGCAAAGAGTAAGCTGAAGCATGAAAAAGCATGCAAAAATAAGAGGAAACGATATTCGAAGAAATTTCGTTTAGGAAAAAAAGAAAGAAATGAAAATGAAACTTGGGCACACAAAAAATGCTGTGAGAAAACTACAGTATAGAGAAATCATGACTGAAAACCGCATTGCATAATATGCTAATTTGGGTGAATTATTCGGAAAAATCGACTTCGAGCTACCGTAGTCAGAACTCCAAAAATGAACAACACTGAAACACATAACAAAACAACATTTCTATCAAATTTTAACGCTAACGGAGAAAAGTCTAATAAAAACAGAAATCTAATTAGGTGTGAAATATGAAGGCGTCAAGGAAAGGTATTTGAAATAGTCATAGTATTTGAAATTGTAAAAGTGAATGTGAAAATAGACATACAATAAGAAAATAGAGTAAGAAATAACCTTGAATATTAATCAAGGTACCCCTACAAAAACTAGCTCTCCTAAGTTTGTCTTAACGACCAACTCCCGGACCTAAACTAACTCCTCTAACTACATAATGTTCTTGTGTAAAGTAAGCGGGTAATTATACATACAAGTTATGTTAGTTGGAAGTTGAGTACTAAAGAGCGGGCAGTCCGGACAGCGGTCCGGTACAAGATCCAGTTGAGCAACGTCTAGAGGACCGGGAGGGCAGTCCGGACTCAGGAGCGCGCCCTCGCGGAAAGTAGGCCATCCGAGAAGGCGAGGGGCAAGCGCCGCAGGGCAATTAGAATTACCTTTAAATGTCTTGTACTTCTCACCCCTCTCTTCATTTCTCTGTCCCTCCTCTCTCTCTATCTCTCTCTCTCTCTGTACATGCGGTGTTTGAAACAGGCGCGCATTACTAACTTTCAAGCGAAATACCGGCCGGTTTTTGAAACGCATCGAGTACACCAGCATTCTTATGCGTCATATGCAAATGAGCATAATTTGGCATAAAAAATATACCCCAATTAGACCCCACTTCGCATAAATACATAATAATGCCGTTGTCCACGATGCGTTTAAAAACCGGCCGGTATTTCGCTTTAACTAAGAAATTGTATTATAAAAAAGATGCAAGATATTTTTTAATAATAACCAGTCGGAGAGGGAAACACGGGCTCTCCCTCACCCAGCCTCAAGGCATCGAGAGCAATTTGTCATCTGGAACGCGTACCTCTACTCAGCTAAGCAGCGTACCACGTCCTACTAGAAAACCTTAAAGTGATCTACCAGCCGGTTTTTGAAACGCATAGTGGGCAACTAAATTCTTACGCATTTATGCTAATTTCCTCGAATTTAGCTCGATTTTTTATTATAATTTATGTTCATTTGCATAAGTGGCATAAGAATGCTGATGTACTCGATACGTTTCATAAACCGGCCGGTATTTCGCTTTAGGCACTGAAGAACCAAGCCCTACTAATTTTTCATGCAATCCTTGGTCAAATTCAACGACTAAACCAGGTCTTCATACCAAGTTTAGAGTTTAAGCTTACTGTAACCAGTATCTAGGGTCAAGAGACCAATCATAATTAGCTAGCTCTTGAAGGACTGGTCCATAGTCTATACTAGTCAGTTACAGGTTGACCATAATTCAGTGTTTTTCGTTCAATTGTAGAGAGAGAGGGGGGGAAGGAGGAGAGAGGGGGAGAGAGAGAGAAAAGATAGAGAGAGAGGGGGACAGAGAGAGAGGAGAGAGAGAGGGGGGAGAGAGAGAAGGGTGGGAGAGAGAGACAGATGGTGGAAATTATAAAAGAATAAAAAACTCTGTGTTACACAAACAAGAATTAGTGCATCCAAAACGGCTCGAGAATTGCCAAACACTAAATTCAACTCCTAAAAAAAACTTACTTGAAACGTATTATCCCGCTGAACGTTTACATACTTGAAGCATATCGCAGAAGCATATTGACAAACGTTATATGCAAATTCAATGAAGTGCATCAACATTGAACACTATCTCTACTTCTCTAGTATATTTCTCGGTGAGTGGTTTTGTTTATAGCGGTATAACAACCGATTTTTGAATGTTGTTTGGAGTTTGCATTTCCATATGCATGCACTGCGCGATTTTTAGTCGAAGTCGATGTATCTATCTATTTGCATAAGTATGAGAGTTGCTGAAAATTCCGGAATTAAAATGGAAAACTAATCCGCTTAAATACAAATAGAGCCTTAGATTCTTTTCAGTTTCCAATGTTCCAAGTTCTTCATGTGGTATGGACAATCGTTACTGCCTCCATTTTAGTATTTCAGTGTAAAAAGAAGGTATGCCATATTTATTATTTTGGTAAAATCATATATTATTTCGCGCGATGTCAGCTATTGTTCAGTGTTGTCAATAGACTTCGCTGTTCAATGAGTGTCAGGAAAACACAGTGTGTTTGTGTTGGGGATGCGCGGAAAGCAAGCAATTGCAATTGGCGCACTTGTGGCTTTCATAATGCGGCACATCTCCTGTGTGTGTATCCCATCTTCTAAAGATTGCGCCATACCCTCGCGGCTCACTCACTTTGTGCCTTAGATGCGCGGCTCAGCCGCCGTTACATTTTATTATTTCTAATTCTACAATTTCAAGGCTGCCGCTCCTGCTACCGTACCTCCTACTTCGCCCGTAAGCGCGCCCGGCTCAAAGCCACTCGCCCAGGATGATAATGGGTGAGTTCACATTGCAAAATATATCGGCGAGCGGAGTCGAACCCTCGATGTCTATCCCAAGATGTGTCGCGTCACATTGCAAAATATGTCGGCGAGCGGAGTCGAACCCTCGATGTCTTTCCTCAAGATGTGTCGCGCCGCTACCAATGATGGGGTTTCCACGTTTGCGAATCGCAAATGCGAAAATGTCAAATGCCATGTAAATTTCCTACCGTAACCCATGTGAATCGCGCATTTGACGTGGTCCTGCGGCGAAATCGCAACAAACCCGTGCTATTTAAAATATACCAGTACTACTTTGAAATATTCCGCATTAGATTCAAAATCGCTGCGGGCCCCGAACATGTACAGGCTTTGTCATTTTCGCTTGTGCTATTCTGAACATGGAAACACCATTAACCATCCATAGTGACTGGGCGTAACGCGCATTGTCACAAACAAATAAGCAAACTTTGAGAGGTAATCGAGATGCTTTCAGATACGAACAGTGCCCGGATATGTCTCCAGAAGAACTAGCCAAGATTGCCGCGGCTACGCCCGGAAAATAATTTTTGTTTCTAGAATTTCTAGAAGACGCGTTTGAGTTGAACATGTTCGTGTCTGCGTCTCGCACTTTATCACTATCTGTGCGCTAAAAAGTAGGCGTGGTTTTCGTTTTTTGCCCAGCTCGAACGCGCCCAGAAATCGCCTTAGGTGCTCAAACACTTAATTTATCTTTGTACGTAACTCAGTCTGAATAGTCATCTCTCTTACATGTATCCTCCAAAAAATCTGAATATCCACAATTTGCATACGCTACTTCTTACACTCTCTTGTGCCAGATCCCGTTTTCACAATAACTTTCCTTCTCTAGGTTATCCTTTTTACAACACTATTTCTTCGTGCAACATCTCTCTTTTGTCTAGGCCATCGTCTGATATAACACTATCTCTTTATACTATGTATCTCCATCGTCTACGCTATCCTGTACTATTTCTTTATGCAAATTTCTCCCCACTGTTGTGAATACGGTATCCGGCAGCAATTAACAGGGACAAAAATCAATAGTATTTTTTATTGATTAACATTTGTTTTCCCTTCCCTCCCATAATATTATTGCAAAATATTCACCTCAACAAAATAGGCCACGTTCACCAACACGGTTAAAACCATTTTGCGTCGGTAATGTGAAGAATAAAGGTTTTGAAAGGAGCTTGTATTCGTTTGAATTTAAAAGTAACGTACCGTTATTTCACTTTTACAATACCAGCTGGCGCGCCTGTGGCGAACGTTTGGCGCGTGTATCGCGCCCAGTCGTGTGCCATCTAGGATCGTAAATTGTTGCGCAAACCCTTCGCGACCTTCTGCGAACACTTCGCGGAACTTCATTCCTGTTGCTTTTGTATGCCAACACGTCAAATGTTTTGAAGCGTCGCGCATACAGGAAAATGAAATAATTGTTGAAACCACAAGAAAAAACCGTCGTTTGCCCATCACCAAATGGTTTTTACCGAAAACACCATCTGGTGACTGGTTTCATGACTGGTTCGTGACCATTTGGTGACCAACTGATGACGGTTTTTGATGAAACTTGGTCACGAGTTGGTCACCAGATGGGCATGAAAAAATCAGTGAACCGTATCCAAATCAAATGGGTACACCCATTTCCTATGTAGTTTAACGATAACTATATTACCCATTTCCTATGTAGTTTAACGCAAGTATATTACTACGCAACACAGGCAACCGTTTATTGGTGATAAAGTATAAAGAATTCCGTCGGAAAAATAAACAAATAAACCTGTATAGAATGACTAGCGAAAATGAACACAAATCACTCACTTTCTATATAGGGCTACAGTATTTAAAACAGTAAAAGCTAAAACAAGAACACAACAAAGTATAATAAAAAAACATCAGAGATCAAAATGGGGGGCAGTATATATGTTTATCAAATAAGGTAAAAGGCCAGGCGCATGGAAAATAAATCTTCTCAGTTTTTTTCGTAACTAAGTCAGTGAAAAAGGAAAAATTAAAAATGGGAAATAATCAACTAACAAGGTACAATTAGAGGTTAACGAACTATAAAATATTTTAAAGTATACCAGTCAACTTAAACTGCCATAAAATTAAAATACCAAATAAAAGAGTGCCCAGGTTAGAGTTCAAGAAACAATCCACAACTCTTTGTTTTTTTTCAAGGGGGGGGGGGGGGGAATAGAACTATAGAACCCAGAGTTTATAGCTTCTAGCCGTATAATAGCTAGTGTTGGAACGTATACCGGACGCGGCATTCTCATGTAGTGTATGCAAATAACTGCGCGATTTTT
Source organism: Pelodera strongyloides (assembly GCA_036852015.1). NCBI lineage: Eukaryota > Metazoa > Nematoda > Chromadorea > Rhabditida > Rhabditidae > Pelodera > Pelodera strongyloides. Next base: position 215,259 of record JAANDG010000167.1, on the reverse strand, counting down.
TAATCTTAAACTACACGCAGTTGACACAACATATGAAAAGTGTAGTTGTCCTGAATTGACCTGAATACGTTACAAAAACCGGCCGTTATTTCGCTTAAAGTCCGAACCACAACAGCAAAGATTATTTATAATTTGTTCATCTCTGATAGTTTCTCTTCCTCTCTTTCCTCTTTTCGCTGTAACATATTCCCAAATAAACCCATATATTTCGCCGGTTTTTTCCCCGGTGCATTTCCATTAGTTGACGTTGTAGAAACCGGCATTTGCGCGCTAGGAGCATCTCCGTAAGATCTGAAAGGATGGCGTGAAGGTTAGATGATAAGAACCAGGAAAACAACCAGAGTTCGAATCCTGCTGCGTATCCTACGAGATCCGAGCCTTGTTTGGAGAGGGGTCTAATTGTAAGTTATTGCCCAAAATCTTAGGTACTGTGCCAGCCAGAGATAAATCAAAACGAAAGTTCGGTGAGGGAACCGAACTTTGGTTGATCTGACCGGAGACCGGCTCCATCCAAGCTAACTGTAAAAACGTACCTCGGTGGTGATGCCACTCTAACCGGCTTCGACGATTTCGAAGCCGGGGGCTGAGCCAAGACAGTAGTAGTCCGACCCGAGAGGGCGTGGCTTTGAAGTCTCCGCCCAGTTCTTGGAGAACACTGAACACATGGAGAGACACAGCAGCAAGGCCTGGAAGTGGTGATTATTTGAACTAAACTACAAACTACAATAATCTATTGGGACAACAAAGGTTGTTAGTTTATCATGCTCTGTTAGTAGTACGGTACTCTAGTCGCAAATTTTAAAAATTCAATTTTTCGTCAGAACCTCGCGACACGTTTGCATGTACAGTTGCTACGTCGTTAACCATAGTTATTCGCTACTTATATTATAATTGGTATAAAAGTAAGAGGTAGGCGGTTCGAAGGAATCATTTCTGCTGTCCGGTTAATCAAGGTTGGTGCTTCTGGTTATCGTATCGTAGCGTTAACACTGGGTTATGTAGGTTTACAACATGTGAGGAACAAACGGAATCAACAGTGACGAAACATAGATAGGGGGACATGCAAGGATTCACAAAATACATAAGAAACACACAAACACACAAGGGGTTCAACATAGAATTTGAAAATCTAGCAACCAAAGAAGACCATCACACATAACGTATCCAACGCTCGGTTACATGTAGTGCAGCAATTTGTCTACGTCTCTGCGCAGTAAGGTACATATACTGTAGTAATTGCCTGCGGCTCCTCTGCGGCGTTCGTGAACGTAGTAATTTGCCTTTTAGACTAGACCGCACGCAATTAGTATAACATACTGTAGTAATTAGTATGTATGGAATCATGCAGAATTAGCATACTGTCTACTGTAGTAATTGAAGATTACTGTAAATCAGTTAACTACCGTATATACATCACTTTCGACATGCTTCAACTTCTACTACATCGCATGCCACAACTTACCATAGTAGAGCGCATCAATATGAGACTAGAGTCCTTTTATTATACGGCTGAAAATTATCGATTTTCTAAAATTATTGGTTGTGACTGTTTTTGTGCACACCAAAATAAGGTTTTTCAGGATAGCGTTTGTTACTGGGAACTACTCAGTACTAAGTTAAGACCAATTAGGACCAGTTTAGCGTCCACCAGGGCCAGATTAAGATAACGTTAACGGCAACACCGCCCTCTTTTCTAAACAAAAACTTATTAAGAAACATAATTAACCAAGAAAAATCAATAAATCAATAATGGTGTGCACTGTGTGCACTGCGAACCTATAATTGGTAGGATGAGTTGTGCTGTGAGGGCGGGGCAGTTCGTCGGATGGAAGGGGTGCGCCTCCACATGGTACTTTCGCGCGAGGCGCGCATCTGCAAACACAAACGATGTCCAAGTGGCTAAGATTCCTAAACCACACCAGCACGACCAAAGTTCGAATCTAGTGACCATACCTCGGTGCCGAATGCAACCAAAATAAACTCGGGGCAACTCATTATGATAATTATACTCAAGGTTATAAAGTAACATGTGCTAATAAAAGAAACAAATGGTTTCTGTCAAAAATGTTTCGGGAGCGTTAGGGATGCGGAATTCCGAAAAAAAACGTTTCAAAAGTGGTTCGGAATTGGCTCTTGGAAAGGGGAAAAGGTTTCGGATATTTCCATTTCCACAGTAGAAATTTATCAGTCAGGGACTGCAGCTACTCTATTTGGAGAATCCTTTTTTTGAATGAAAGGCTGAAGAAGAATATGCAAGTCCCAAAATAAAAGTTGCTACAAATAGTGTAGCTGCGGTCCCACGGGGAAATGTCTGTCTAATCAATTTCTACTGTGGAAATATTCGAAACGTTTTCCCCTTTCCACGAGCCAATCGCGAACCACTTTTGATACGTTTTTTTTTTGTTCGGAATTCCACATACCGAACCCGCCTTTAGTGCTATGTAATCTTAAACAAACCGAAACCCACCGTACACATAGTGCGTCCACGCTGCAGAGTAAGCATATTCAGTTATTATTCTCCCAGTTATTATCAGCTTTTAGTTTAATTTTCTTTTGTTATGTTTGTAATACAGTTTATCTTTTAATCTAATACTTCAAACAGCCTACACATAGAAAATTAGTCACTAACACTAACAAATCAGCTCAGCGCTCTAGAAGGCTCAATACTAATCGATAAAAAATATCAATAAATACAAATAAAATAATCAATAATCTACCTGTTCGCCGTCGACCACAGTGCGTGGCATCGACCCCCCTCGGAATTCGATCTCGAACTGAAAAAATTGATAATTATCAATTTATTGATTTTCTCAAGTAATTACTAAGTAAGTGATTTACGTAGTAACTGCGCTACCGATTGCGATACCGCAAAGCGTATTTGCAACTTTCACCTTTTCTAAAGGAAAAGCGTGCTAGTTGTAAGCTATCGGACCACTACTAACGGACTGAATACGTCACGGACAAGCTGGAGACACCACGAAACGTTTATTATTATTATTATTTCTATATTCGGAATGTTTTCGTTTATTTAACCAATGATTCTGCCACCTAAAAGGGAGGATAAAAAAGGTGCAAGGCAAAAAGGGTTATAATGAAGTTTGAACTCACAAAATAACTGGAATAAACTATTATTACGATTATTCACATAAATGTTGTGTTTTTTAATTACAGTAAGTGTAGAGGATGGGGTATTGATATTGTCTACTATATCGTGGGATTGATTCTAAGGGTAGGTAGTGATTTTGGAGGGAATTTGAATTTCAACATCACGTGTTTAAGGGTACGGTAGTGGTTTTGGAGGGAATTTGAATTTCGACATCACTTGCTTAAGGGTACGGTAGTGGTTTTGGAGGGAATTTGAATTTCGACATCACGTGTTGAAGGGTACGGTAGTGGTTTTGGAGGGAATTTGAATTTCGACATCACGTGCTTAAGGGTACGGTAGTGGTTTTGGAGGGAATTTGAATTTCGACATCACGTGTTTAATAAGGGTACGGAAGTGGTTTTGGAGGGAATTTGAATTTCGACATCTGCTTATAAGGGTACGGTAGTGGTTTTGGAGGGAATTTGAATTTCGACATCACGTGTTTAAGGGTACGGTAGTGGTTTTGGAGGGAATTTGAATTTCGACATCACGTGTTTAAGGGCACGGTAGTGGTTTTGGAGGGAATTTGAATTTCGACATTACGTGCTTAAGGGCACGGTAGTGGTTTCGGAGGGAATTTGAATTTCGACAACCACGCAATTCACAAGGAATATAAATGTATGCTTTCAGGACTTACTTGTTGTTTTCGACGAACTGCAATGATAAGAAATGGAAAAGATTAGTAATTGTTAAAAAATATTTCTTAAAGCGAAATACAGGCCGGTTTTTGAAACCCATCGTGGACAACTGAATTCTTATGTATTTTTGCTAATTTGCTCGAAGTTAGCTCGATTTTTTATTCGAATTTAAATGCATTTGCATAAGTGCATAAGAGCATAAGATTGATGGAGTACTCGCCATGTTTCAAAAACCTGCCGGTATTTCGCTTAAATATAGAATAATAAACAGTCGATAGAAAAGTATATAGCATGCTGAATTTTTAGAATTAGCATCAATCTGGGTCTCATTTCTTTTAAAGCGGCATCACACACGGTTTGTCAAGAGAATACTAGACGTCGGCGTGCACAATATATTTCGCATGTAATTCCTGGGAATACAGTTCTCAAGTCTCCAACCCTCGTATGCCCCCTTACGTTTCAAAACCACGTGCTATACCGCTTTAACGAAAACGCTAATAAAATAAAACGCATACCTTTGTCGCGCAGACAAACGACGCTGTGACCAATTTCGCTACTTCGTTCATTAAATTCTTTGTTTCTTGAATCACGGAATCGACCTGAACAAAACGAGTTTCAGTGACAGAACTCGAACCCTCGATATGCTCCCCTCAACCAAGCTCGCTAGCCACTCGGCCATCTCGATATTGATTGATACCTTTCCAAAAGTGGCAGTCTTGCCTACGGTCGGACTCTTCACCATCACTTGTAATTGCTGACAATGGACGGGAATCTTTTCGAGGATGCTTGACAATTCACTCTTCTCAGCACTTCCGGGAACCTAAAGGAATAATTAGGTTACTGTAGGTCATTATTAATTATCGTTAATTGTACTACTGTACCAGTACCTTATGTTAATTGTACCGCACTGTATGTATATTGATATCTACAGTACGCCTTGCCAGTACCATAACCTCACAGAGAGACCAATTACGGTTTGCTACCACAGTAATAAGCTGCTCGATAATTTTTTGTCAGGTAGGTTCACGGATCAGTAAATCAATAAATCACCTCATAGCTGAACTCCCGCACTGTTTTGTACATCTTGTTAGCTTGCTCGGCGAAGAACTCGGCCTAAAATTAAAATTATTTTGACCTTACACAATATAAATATACAACTCTGGTCATGGGTAATGACCCACAATGAGATTCGTGACGCCGACAATTTATTAGGAAGTAGAAGTTGTATATGTGATTTAACCCATATAGCTAAACGGGGGAGAAGAGGGGAGTGCCAACGAAAAGCTAAAAAGTTAAAACAAAAGTGTTCACCTGAGTAAATAGGTCATGAGTCGTCCTCAGCGGTCCATCACCACGCGTGAATAGATACATATTGTAGGCCATAGACGACATAGCCTAAAGAAGAAAAATTGTGAAATAAGAAAAAAACTAGAAATTTATCTCAAACATTTTTAATCTATTTGACCGAAGCCCCTTGTTCATCCAAAGAGGTCATTGCCTTGTTTGCGGTTATTGTTCATAGGTATAATTCAGTGGCGCACATTTGTAGGACGACTGCCGCTGCATGCACCGACGGCGCACCATCGGCACACCTCAGGCGCACCTCGCTGTTTCGCGGCACCTGTGCGACATATCCCATTAACTCACCTTGGCTCTCTTCACGATGTCGTTCTCCGCATATTCATCCCATTTCTCTGCTTCCGCGTCCACTTCCGATGTGAGCAATTTCATCTCCAAACCGACTTTGGCCATCTTTTGTTGGTCCTAAAAGAAATGATAAATAATAATCTTGTAGAGAAAGAGAGAGAGAGAGAGAGAGAGAGAAAGAGAGAGAGAGAAGAGCGAAGAATTGAACTGAAACTTCAGGGTCTAGAAACAGCTCAACTGTCATCGGTCATCATATCCACTAATAGCTTAGAGTTCGTGCGCCATTCGTGCGCCAACAATATCAGGCTAAACGATGCATGCTCTCGAAGGTCAGTCCGGTGATCTCCACCGTACCACATGTTAGTCTACTTCATTTGCTAGGTCCCTACAATCTACAACTACACATGATTCCTTACCTCGACGTCCAGGGTAATCGGTTTCGAAGGTTTCTGTGTCGTTCCGTGCTTCTGAATAATAAAACAATACTGTTGAGCTATATAAATTTTGACTGTGATCGAAAAATTGGGGTATTGGACGAGCGGGAATCCAACCCAGCGTGTTTTGATTACCGGTCCACTGTGTTAACCACTAAGCTACCGCCACCCACCACCAAATGTTTCAATCGTTGAGCTATGTTCGCGCATGTCGTAGACATACGCTATGACGACAATATGCTATGCTGGTCGTCCTACTTCTACTATTTATAAGAATGTTTTGAACATTTGTCCATAAAGTACTGTATCACAACCTTACTCGGATGCTTCACTGGAACTGTGGCAAATAGAGAGCGAGCGAAACCGCTAAAGATGATATAACGGCTTTCAAGGTACTCAGTACAATATAGAGCGGCTCCTTCCCTTTCTCTTTCCATTAAAATATGCCAGAAGCCAATAACCATAAATGGGCAAACCATAGAAGATATCCGTGAAAATTCTCGCCCCAATTGGCACACGGTATTACGATCCCAATTTAAATTTGATGCAATTTCAGCCCTACTCATAAGTCATAAGTATGAAATATCCGTCCGAATTACATGGCCATGCATGTGGAAATTAGTATACTCCTAACAGCGTGCAATTCAGCCACTCATATTTCTTCGCACCACACTACGCCTACTACCGCATTCAGGCATTCCTGTTATGCGCAAAAAAAACCGGATCTATCAATCAGAGCGAGGCGGTGAATCCGCTCCTAGAGTGCGTGCCACAAGAGCGCCGTTTGAGCAACAGTACAGAGGGTACACCGCCATGCCCTGGCACAACTTCTTAGCGCCGCGCATTCGCGAAGTTGTTGTCTTGTTGTAAACACCATGCATATTAATTTTCACAATCACAAACACAACAATTAATAATATAAGTCAATTCATTACTTTGCATTCACACAACACATTCACAAGACAACGATGGCAAAAAAATAAATAAATATAATAAACTATAAAGTACAAAATACAATATTTGGTCACTAAGTAAGTCAATCTTTGAGCACCGCTATGGCAAAAGCATCTTCTTGCGTAAGTAGGAAAATGCAGGGGCATAAATTAAACCAAAGGAAATTACACAGTTACACAAATAAAACTGTACAACACCAAAAAGTACGACATTCGCATACGATTACAATACTCCAATAAGCAAAATAATTACATTAAGATGACAAATAATGAAATATTACTGGCTCACTACATCACATACAATACTGACAAAAAAAAATTGGCACACTAAACTATAATGCACGAAAAAAAAGTATCACAACTCACTAGGATTTTTTTTGGTCTATAGGTACACAACAACAGAGTTACAATACAATAATTAGCATATATCATTCCAACATTAATTATTAATTATCATGCGATCAGTAAATGGTGCCCATGCAGGGATACATCAAACTACAATGATCGATTATCCAGAATACCAACTCCAAACTACAATCTCCCCTAAGCCCCGCCCCTAATGAATACTCACAGTATTCAGCTCATCAATAATAACACTCATCCTATACTCAAAATCCTTGCTCCTACGCCCCGCCCCCTCTCTCGACTCCTCCTCCTTCTCTGTAATATCCGCTCCAGTCCCGCCCCTTTGCCTCAAGACCACGCCTCCTTTCCCACTACCTATAGCAGAATCCGATGTACTGTCTGCGCCTCCCTCTCCGCCCATTCCCTCGCTACTAGACAAACTCTCACTTGAAGCGTAGAATGTATGAGTGACAGTCTGGGACTCCCGCACCCTACTGGGAGACGGAGAGCTTATGCTCCCCGTTCCCCGGGAGTTAGACTGGGACCTCCCCAAACTACCCATGGCCAGGGTCCCAGGACTTGACATCAGCGATGGTGGGGGCAGATAGGGATTCTCCATAGTCGTTGTCGAATGCCCGGTATACGAAGCCGAGAGTGAAGTTGGCAACGTGCCAGCACGCGTGAAAGGCAACGACCCAGTGCTGCCCGGCAGCATAATTTTGCTGTTCCTCACCCCTGGTCGCGGCAGTGACATGTAGGCCTGCTTCTCCGCCGCAACGCGTCCATTTGCCGCGGCATCGGCCTGTTTGGCAAGTCGCGATAGGTCGTTCACGGCCTGACCCCACGTGTCGCAGAACACCTGAAATTAAGAAATTAAATGATTAATGGCACAGAATGGCACACATGAAAACGCGCTTCAAGTATCAGCCCCTTCAAAATTGCTTCCGATACCAATCGCTATAGAAATCGTGCAATACACCTCTAAAAATCACAAACAAAACTACAAAGTACAAGATTTTTCCGGTAGAATCTAGAATCTAAAAAAAAGGATCTAAAAAACACGAACCTCCAAGTTCTCCCTAGCAATTCTACTCGACGGATGAAGGCAGAGCGTTCGACCAGCAAGAAGGCACTAAAATAAGGAAATAAACAAAGTAAAAAAGCTACCATAAAGGCCTAACCTTAAGCATTCAAGAACAGAGACAAAATGTATCCACCCTACAAGAAACGGGACCCCATTTCCCTTGAAAGACGGAGCGATCCTGACAGGATGTACTTCGTACTTGTGAGGTTGTAAAAATATAAGCTTAAAGCGAAATGCTAGCTCCTTTGGAAAATTTGCATATGATAAGCAAATCCTATGTATCCTATGCTAATTTTGTACGATTGCCGTGGACGATCGCGCAAAATTAGCATAGGATACATAGGATTTGCTTATCATATGCAAATTTTCCAAAGGGGCTGGCATTTCGCTTTAAAAACAAAATGATCAGATTATTAGAAACTAACCAAAGGCGCCAAACTCCTCATATTCCTTTCACAATGTCCCGTGTTCACATGAAGTGCGTCCGTAATGGAAATATGATGCAGGAGACGGCATACCTAAATCAATTGACGAATTAAAGCTGTATAACAGCCGGTTTTTGAAACGATGTTGGGCGGTACATCCCCGAGTATTAGATGCTACGCGATTTTTAGTCTAATAGTCTAATTATATTCACTTGCATACAACGTACGGGAATGCATTTGTCCAACTCCAACATACGTTTCAAATTCAAAAATCGGCCGGTATATCGCTTTATAACAATACAGAGCACATGACATATTTGTCTTGTTGTAACTTGATTTAATATAAAAACTGAATCCCGCAATCACGAATTTATAAAAACTACAAACTACAAAAACATATTTGAATAAAATTACCTCTTGCATGTGCTCGGAATGTTCTCTAAATTTGTCCATATACTTCTCAACTCCATCAATATCTCCACTCACAGCAGACGCCTGGAAACATTAAAAGTTAAAGTGGTATGATATGTTACACAGTTTATCAAGTGCGCAAATTCCGCGCCGAAAGATTTAGCGTACGAATGCTAGCTGCCCAGCATACGCTTCACAACCCATAGGCCACACCACATTACAGGGAAAAAACTTGTGGAAGTCAATATGCAATAATAATAATGACCATGACCACCATGACATAAACATGAACCAATAAAAATCGATAAATTAAAAAATAAAACACAAACCTTGATCGACGACAACAAAACGTGATCCTCATTTGCGCGGAACACCTCTGACACCTAAATACAATGAATTGAGTCCAGTGACAACACCTAACGAACCCTTGGACAGTTGGAAATCTTGTAAGACAAGCTAGCCTAGGCAAGTTCTAGTTTCTAGTTCTTTCACGTGCGACAATCAATACACACACGTTAACGCTAAAATAATTCGGTGCTAGAATGTAAACATTGTGCTTCGATCTTCGATCATTAAAGCACTAAAGCAGTATCGCACTTACTTTGGGAAATTTGCATTGATACGCATCTCTTATGCATCTCATGTAAATTTGGTGCCGTAAGCTTCGGACGGGCACCAACAATTTACATACGATACATACGATATGTATTATATGTAAATTTCCCAAGGTAGGTACAGTAGGGCCACTATACAGGTGGTTTACGCACAGGATTTACGGTTACGCCATGGACCAAAATAAACCAAGGTCAGGAAAAGGCCCAATAATTACCTGGTCCATGGCCACTATCTGCAATTGCTTTCCTAGATCTCTTAGTCTTCTACTCAGTCGTTCCACCGTCACCTCAAGGCTTTCCGATCCGCGAACTCCATCCACTGCGTTCTGCAAATGCAAATAAAGTAAATATCTTACAGCTCAAAAGCGTGCCCACCCTTAAAGCGAAATACCGGTCGGTTTTCGAAACACATCAACTACAACAGCATTCTTATGCAGTGCAGCCTATGCAAATGATCATAAATTAGAATAAAAAAAATCGAGCTAAATTCGAGCAAATTAGCATAAATAAGTTGTCCACCATGCGTTTCAAAAACCGGCCGATACTTCGCTTTAAGCTATCAAATCAAAAGAAATAAATGAATGGCACCAATCATCTCCAGTTACACCTCTAACATATAGATAATTATAATGATAAGATAATTTGCGTTCAACGGTTACTGAACATCTTTCTTCATATTGCCAAGTGTTTCAATCGTCCTATTTCATTTCATGAAACTTTCGAAAACTGATCAACTTCCTCTTCTCTCTCCTGTTCTTCAAATCATCCACATTTACCCTCTACGGTAGCCAAGCGTTCACAATTATTATGAATTCAAACGAACGCCCGTCTACTACGGTAGATATATGGCACGTTGCCAACGTACGTCGTAACGTACGTCGTTACGTACTGCAGTCATTGTCATTCGTAGCCATACAGTGACTGTGCCATACCGTATTCTGTCAGTATTGATAATCATCAAAAGTCAACCTCATTCATCATCCAACCAACATCAGAGGCATTCAGAGGCCGTATTCACCAAAATACAGATACAGGGAGCCTTCAATAGAATCACGAGCGCTCTGAAACTCTTCTGATCTCGCACTCTCTACACACTCTCTAGCTCAATGCAGGCTGTAAATCTATGCGTAAAATTACGCATCAACCATCTCCGGATTGGCTTTGACCATCTCCGGAGGCAAATGCAAATATATAGATTTGGGTGAAACGTATCAGTGGTAATTTACGGTTCGACTCTCAACTAAGCGACCATCTCCGAAATTACGCATGGAAATTATAGCCTGGCTCAATGGGGAGGCCAGGGAGGGCTCCCTACGTGTTGGTGAATACGGTATCTGAATACCCGAAAAAGCTCCCTCACCTCAGTGTCCCGTCCCTCCGGTTGTATGAGATTGGTCATCTCGAAACGGCATTCTTCAAGAAAGTCCAGAATCTGAAGGTTAAAATGGTGAGAATAAAATATAAATGGTTAGCTGAGTATTAACTTTAACTCAGCACATCCACTAGCCACATACGTGGGTTAACCTGCATGTACTCTATGATATACACTTTCTCGCACTTACGCATGCGAAAGTATCACCCATGTAATCGCAGTTTCGCATAGTAGAATTTTAAGTACATAGTACAGTAGGAAATTTACATACACCCCCAGCCTCCAGCGTTTTTGCATACACCTAATGTAAAACTGCTCGAAAACGGAAAAGTGAACTTGGATGGTATTTTCGCAGCGAATTCGCCGTAAATACTCTATGATGATCTATTGCCCATACGCTAGCAGAGAAGCACTTCCGTTTTATCTATATCTCTTGTTCATTTCTTCTTTTACCACAATTTTCATTCACCGCTCACTTGTCACACTTCCCTAGTAGTTCACTACAGTCTGCCATGCCACCTAATTGTCTTAAAGCGAAATGCTAGCCTCTTTGGAAAACTTGTCATATGATAAGCAAATTCTATGTATCCTATGCTAATTTTGTACGATCTTCCACGGCAATCGTACAAAATTAGCATAGGATACACAGGATTTGCTTATCATATGGCAAATTTTCCAAAGAGGCTAGCATTTCGCTTTAATTGCCCCCGCGCCGCATAACTGCCTTAATTAACTCCACCTGTTCTCTATGATGATGTGGTGTATAGGCACTATCCGTAAAGTCCTGTGTCATTTCGGATAAGGCGTCCAGGGCTGCTATCAACCGTTCACGGACACCAGCGCCAACACGACACGTCATACGCACCATGTCCAGCATTTCCTGAAACAGGTGATAATTAGGCGCTTAGGCAATTATACAACGCAAAAGGGTGAGGAAGCGTATGCTAGACAAAACTATTATCACACGAATATAGGCAAACTTCAAGTTAATTGGAAGTGTTTTTCTGGGAGTAAAGTGTATAACACGCAGGAGTCTCCTCGCCAGGATAGCAGGATACGGTTCAAAATCGCATGTCCTACAGCGTATACTTAAAGCGAAATGCTAGCCCCTTTGGAAAATTTGCATATGTATCCTATGCTAATTTTGTACGATCGTTCACGGCAATCAATCGTACAAAATTAGCATAGGATACATAAGATTTGCTTATCATATGCAAATTTTCCAAACAGGCTGGCATTTCGCTTTAAGCACAACGCTCTAATGGCTTTTCCATGTTCGCGAATCGCGCATGCGAAAATGTCAAATGCGAAATGCCCGATCATGTTCAAGTCATTTTACATGCATGTCAATTGTAACCCAGCGTAACCCAGCTATTTGAAATAGATTCATACTATTTTGAAATGGATCCGTACTAGTTTCAAAATCGCTGCGGGACCCGGGACCTTGTCATTTACATCCACTCGAACACGGACACGCATTTGCCATTTTTGCAAGTGCGAATCGCATACATGAGTAGTGTAGATAGGGTACTGATATCTTGCTACCGTAACTTTGTAGTCTACAAGTTGTAGTTTGTTGTATTAATTACGCTGTGGTACAGTGCCTGCCTCGGGAGATTAGGCAATTAGACACAGTTACAATTGTGTCTAGCGTGCGGGTAGTTTCGCGCCTGTTTTCTGTTCGTGTATAAAAGGTCGCTATGGCCTGAGTGGGAGTCACTCGGTGAATTGTCACTGGTTTATGTCGACTTCAGTTCGTCATGTATTTTAATTATTGACTTTATTTATGAGAATTCTATAGTTTATCTTTGTTATTAAATAATGTAACATTTTCACTTTTCCATATTTTTGTAAACCTGAATGTTTCTATAGGCTTTTAATTAAAGTAAATATTTTATGTTTACCCGTGTTTGTGTACGTTACTAATTATTGTCTGTATTGATACATGTTTCATGCTGATTACTTGGCTGGACGTTAGGTCCATACTTTACTTGGGATCTTTCGTGGAAGATTCCCTTAGATATTCGTTCTAATTCTAAATGTTTAATCTATCGCTAATTTTATATTGGTGCAAGGGCAGAAGGCTGTACTCCGGTACAACACCTTTTGTTCCAACTCATGACAAAATCGACGAAGAAACGGTTTAGTTAAACGCGCGATGTACCAAGGTTTTTTCTCAACAAATAACAAATACAAATAAAACCAACTGTCAACTGCTTAATTGCCGCATTCGCCGTCAATTGTATTCCAATATCCAATGGCTCTTCTGATGAGGCGACTACATATCGATCAGCGTCCAATGGAAGAATACCATCACAAACACAAATGGCAATCAGTTGAAGGGCCACACGCATCTGAAGGAAGGCACACAATTAATTAACAAGAACCTTTGCCTTCCATTTTTATTTATTTATTTATTTATTAAATACACCAGAAAGTGTGCATCCGAAGATGAAAATTAAAACGCACAAATAAACGCAAACAGAAACAGAACCAAATCCTGATAGTTCTTAATAAATATTTTTGATGCAAATTGATCAAAAGTGTTGTCATTCATGTAATTTGGACGAGATTCACGCTCACACGTCGAAAGCAACGACTTTAGATGCTTTATCGTTTATGAGAACGTATCAAGCCTCATTTCATAACCATCCTGTTAAAAAAACCTACGCATAGCAAAGTAAACGAACATCATAATAAAAAAACATGCATTAATACACAAATCATAAATCACATCTAACATCTGACAAGCAAAAGAAAAAAAACTCTCACAACAAATAGATAGACAGAAATGCGTACCTGATAGAACACTCCATCCCGGCACTGCAATGCACTATCACAATCCGGGTGTCTCAAAAGGGTCTTCGATGCGGTCAAAAGTAGCATAGTCATGTGCTCCAGATTCTGACGTGCCACCGCCATTTGCGATCTAAAAAAACGTACAAAGCGTAGAGTACAACTGTTTTTTTTTTACTTCTACTCGGTTCGATAAGGCTGACAATATAATAAATATCTTAGCTACTTACCTTCAAGAGCGTGCACCTTTATTCAAGAGGGTTCAAATTCAAAGTTTGCTTATGACATGTTCCGCATCCGCAGAGGTTCTGAGCGCAGCGCAGGCGGCGAGTTCCAAATTGCTCGACGTCTTCGGGCTAGGGCCAGGAGGGATCTTACAACACGTACCTGATTGAATATTACGACCAAACGGCCCTAAGCACCAAGTGGAACTATTTCTTACCTCCTCTTCTCACTCTTCAAATCATGCTGTCTATCCCCAGATCGATGTGCCAAATCCACCATTTCTCCTCCAAATTCAGCAAAAATCTTGACAAACTCGGTGAAATTGCGCGTCGCCTCCAGTCGGGACAATGAATAGGCGACCTGGAAAACATCATTCACTTTGACTTAATTTACAAAAAAAAATACCTAGGTTTTTTAAATGGTAAGGAATAAAAGAAAATCTTATTTTATATAGAGAAGACAACCAAAGAATATTATATCGTTGCAAGGAGACAACGAAGTAGGTTCTATTTGAAATTATAATGTTATCCAAATGTTGTAATACAATAATAAAGACGAATTTAGGAAATAGATGGAGATGCTATGCTTATGGTTAGCATACACTGGCCAAAACAATGTTTCATTGATTTTCTCCCTCAAAAAAATTAAATTGTTTCAGCAAAATACGATGTGTTTCAGCACACGATTTTACGTAACGCGGGGTGGTCAGGTCAGTGTTCGGATTGAACCACACAATTTTACCATCCAATAAACGATATATTTACCATCCAATATAACAAAGCGAGATAACACGTAGTTTGTGAGCCTTCTCATGGACTATGTGCAAATCATGTCACTTGCCCACTAACTATACACCTACAAACCAAGTGCACACCTTGAATAATATAATAATCATAATGCATACAAATGAATATAATGAATATAATACAATGAATGAGTACAAATGGTTTCGTTATATGTACATTGCTTTCTCTTCATCATATTATTTGATACACACCTCGGTGTTATTTAATACATAAATAAATAAATGAATCAATCAAGCCACCTTATCCTGTCCTCTTAGAATATGTTTGACGAGAACTCTGTCGGCCAGCAATAAAACCCTCGTTACAGATGAGAGAAGCTGACGACTCGCACGCACCAAAACATTCTGAAATACAAAACAAATAAACATGTTTTCAAAACTGTCATATCTGAATCTGAGGCCATATTCACCACTCCGATTCCCTCGGGGTAATCTTCCCTGAGGACAGAAAATAGCATTCAAATATGAGACACGCAGAGAAAAAGAAGGGGAATTCTCCACGGGGAACTGCCTGGTGAATACAGCCTCTGGTTGAGTTTTGCAGGTGTGTAGAGGAACGTTTAAAGAGTAGATATGATAAAACTTGAGCCCGATTGGTCGATTTATTTTTGTGCTATTAACTGAAAAGTGCGCCAAGGTCCGGGAAACAAGCGGATGTGAACTTGTGAACCAAAAAGGGCTAACCATAAAACATAAGAAAACACCCAGCAAAAAGTTAAAACTAGTAAAAGACATAACAAGCTGGAAATTGGAAATACATCTTCGATTTCATAATTCATCAACGAAATAAATTACAATAACACTATTTAATCGTTCATCCCCCGTAACGGCATTCGGTTCAAGGTTCAACTCGTTCAACTCACAAATAAGTCTAAAGTCTAAACAAAACAGGATTATTTATACAAATAAAAACGTAATAATTATTAGAACTCAAACCTTATCCAAAACAGGTCCATCATCCAGGCTCACGTCAGCGTTCACGCAGGAAAGGTTGGCGATCGAAGCACCTGATGAACAATTTACTATTATAAACAGAGTTTTAACACAGACATACCATGGCATAAACTTGTTGACGCTCTGACCGACGGAACCATCATCCTCCGAATTAGCATATTGCATAGATTTAGACGGTGGTCTTGAGCTCGTAGCCATACCACCGCCGGGATTAGTATATTAGGTATGGTGAAAATCAGAAACGCATCATAAAGTGATACAATCTTCGGAAACACTACATATATTTGAACACTACATATATTTGGGTTTTGAGCTTTTCCCGACGAGTTGTATGCCCTGAGACATACAGATATTCTCACTAGATAAAGGAGCAGAGTTTACTTTTTGTTTGTGTGACCATAACGAAACCTGTTCATAATATCCTACAATCGAAAAAGAACACACACAAAACGTTCGCCCCGGGTGAGGTTCGAACCTGCCACCTCTGGCTTCATAGTCCAGCGCCCTACCTACTGCGCAATGACGGCTTAAGACAAGCGAATCTTTCCGCTCTATACAATACAAGAAGAGAACTTTCAGTGTCAAATTGTTAAATTTGCATGGCACAATACAATTAGTCGTTTCCGGGATCCACATACCTCCAGTTGGAGAAGAGCCCGTTAGGGCTCTCCATCCGGCTGGTAACTAATACACGTATTTCCTGTTTCAACCCAAGGCAGTCTCATTGGACAGGTACAAACTACAAAATTCCTTTCTCTCCTAATATATTCCCAGTATACCATACCTGCAATCCTGGCCTCATGGCACGCATCATACATCTCTGGTTGAATATCCGGATTTTCATCGGCAATAGTCTCTCCCACAGCCACAAATCGCTCAATGGCCGCCTCTACTGCACTGCCAACCTGAATGCAGCATTTATCTGTGACACCTTACATTACCTTACCTTACCTCTAAGGTAAGGTAAGGTATTTCACAATGAATTGCATAGATATAAAAGTACCGTTCAGCAGGCCAGCCTAATAGCAGCTAGCTATGCATCCCCCCCCCACTGGCTTACGGCATGCGATAACAAACAACGTGTATTTTTCATTTTACTCTCTCTCAGTAAACCATTTACAAACACAAAAACACTGGAGCATGCGCGCCAGGGCGCGCCTAAATAATATAATAAACTGATTTGATGCGTAACAACTGTTTGAACCTAGGCCCCATCAAGCGCAAAAATGCGCGTGTAAATAAGAAAACCGTGGGAGCTATCACAGTAAATACATGCCTTCAAAGCAGCTCGAATCGCACGCTCCGATTTCGGTTTGCCACTCGTTAGAAGAGACTCCTTGAGGTTCACAAGTGTGGTTATCTGAACAAGAACATTTATATGCATAAACCATAAATAATCAAATTATGAAGTTACCGTTGTTTGCATAAAGCATTAACACTGAACATCCCAAATACCAAATCATTTACGTGCCAGTTGTTAGCTATTAAGCTACAGCTGCACCTAAGAAGCTACTTCGTGATGTTTCACACATGTTTAGTAAGACGTGTGCTCGGAACGTCGGCATTGCAAACTGCAAACAGTATCACTTTTTTGCGTATCAATTACGGGGACCCACACAAACAGAGTTCAATTCTCTGCTGAATTTGAATACGGGTCAAACGTCAAACATTTCTGACCAATTACGAACGCTTTACCTACCGCCTTAGTATGCCAGAGTATGACAAATACGCTACCTACGCGCGTGGGTTGGGTGCACCAACGCGTGTTCATTTTCATTGTCAAACACTCCTAGCACAGGCTAAACAATCTACAACAGCTACTTACCACTCCCCCCACCAATTATGGTCTTGGACCTCAACCTTACAATTAGTCCTTAGGATAACATAAATACTCAGGCTTACGTACATGTGCCTAGAAAAACCGTTAAAGCGAAATGCTAGCCCCTTTCGAAAATTTGCATATGATAAGCAAATCCTATTTACCCTATGCTAATTTTGTACTATCGTCCACGGCAATCGTACAAAATTAGCATAGGATACATAGGATTTGCTTATCATACGCAAATTTTCCAAAGGGGCTAGCATTTCGCTTTAAGCATAGTAATAACTAGTCTACCAACCTGCGTCACAAGCGGTACCAAAGTGTGCTCGATACTCTTCGTCTTAATCTCCAGATTCCTGGGGTCAAACGGGAAGGGCGTGGTGGTGCAGGTTTTGGTGGTATGGCCCCTCAGTGGGTCCAAACCAGCTAGACCGGCCATGGTACCTGGTACGAACCCTGAGGTGCGGGAGACGAACTAATGAAATTGATGCATAAAGGTAAAGAGTCTAAGAGACTCATAGTATATCAAAAAAATGAGGAAACTATATACATAACACCAATCATGGATCATGGCAGATAAATAATCCCTAGTCAATTTAATTATTTAATTAATTAATTCAACAATAATGACCTTTCACGACGATGAAGATGAAGAGAAATTAGCCCTTAACCTTAACTACTAATAAGTAATGCGTAATAAGGAGAATAAGTGATTTGCAAGAAAATGCGAAGATATATATATATATAGAGAGAGAGCGAGAGAGAGAGAGAGAGAGAGAGAAAGAGAGAGAGAGAGAAGAGAAAGAGAGAGACGGAGACCAGAAGAGAGAACAAAAGCAAATAGGTCAATTCCAAGCAACTAGCAACAATATCAATGTGTGGTGTCGTTTTGTCCTTCGATACGAATAGCGTTAGCGAATTATCGCCTCGACTCGACAGAGAGAGAGAAGAGAGAGAGAGAGAGAGAGAGAGAGAGAGAGAGAGAGAGAGAGAGAAGAGAGAGAGAAAGAGAGAGAGAGAGAGAGATTGACACTTTTGACAGACAGAGAAAGGGGAAAGAGAGAAGAAAGAGAGGGACAACATCTGGGAGAAATTAGCCTATAGAAAATAGGAAAATACGTAGAAAGGCGCACAAATGACCGTAAGCACAGCGAATAGAGTCCTAAGCTGCAAGCAAACATTAATCTCAATTGACAGCATTTATCATGCTCATATCTCTTACATTAACACATCTTAGAGCCTTAGACAAGGTGAGGTAAGGCAAAAGGTAAGCTGATAGCGAGATGGCATAGACCATAGACGGCACAATTATGTGAGAATAGGTTATTGTTAGATGGTATAATTACGTGAGAATATGTTTGAGAGTGTCACTCATACGCTAAGCCACTTTGTGTTAAAATTAAATTGAACCAGGGCGTAAATAGGGTCCGCATCTCAAAGCTATGTGGAGATGGTACAAGCCTTCGTCGGGAGGTGATTTAGACTAATTTGCATATAATGTATGAGGATTGGACGTGGACGGTTTTTTTCGGGAGTTGGTTCACCCTACCAAATGGTGATAACTAAGAGACGGTCGTTGCTTTATGCTATGAATTGAACATGCATAAATAAAAAGAGGACTGAATGAAGTGCAAGACTTACATCCCTAAAACGAAATCAGTAACTTGAGACATGTGATTCTATGATTCACCATGTCAATAATCAATCCTTATCGCGTTTTTGTTTAAATATTACTCATTCACGACTCTCTCCCTCGCCGATAACAATGCCAAAAAAGAGAGGATAATAAGCACTCAGAACTCATTAAAGCGAAATACCGGCCGGTTTGTGAAACGCATCGCCGACAACTGAATTCGAATTTATGCTAATTTTCTCGAATTTATTTTTTATTTATGCTCACTTGCATATGCTGCATAGAAATAGAATGCTGATGTGCTCTATGTGTTTCACAGACCGGCCACTATTTCGCTTTAAAAGAGAATGAACTCAAAGTTTAAAATAAAACAGTTTTAGGGCTCAAGTGTATTGAACGATCCTTATTCCTGGGAGTTCTGATCATTTCATTTATCCGAAATCTGACTGAAAATGTCAGCTAGCCTTCAAAGCAATAAGACTATGAAGCAGGGAATAAATTAGGTCCGCATCTCAAATTTTGGGGAGGTGATTTAGACTATTTTGCATACAATGCATTACGGATCGGGAGTTAGACTAATTTGCATAAAATGCATTACGGATCTGGAGGTGATCAGCCTCATATGACGGGGTGTTTTACGCTTACGCTATGTTATGAAGACACAAACTCCAAATCCCAAAGGAAACATGAAGAAGGAATACAATATAATATACAAATTCGCAAAGCACAAGCACCTCTGACTGAGAAGCCAAAATCGTCATTTTTTTCCACGCATTCAAAATGCAAGCACGCCGCGGTCCGAGCCACACAATGCCACAAAGGGGGACATATTATATTATTAGATTATTTTTGTCTAGAGGTGGCGCAAAGCAAAAATATTTGCCATTTTCGAGAAGACTATACGATTTAAAGCGAAATACCGGCCGGTTTTTGAAACTGAAGCACATAGACAACATCTGCATCCTTATGCAGCTTATGCAAACGAGCATAAATTAGAATAAAAATAATCGACCCCACTCTCACTTAGCATAAATGCATAAGAAAGAGTGCAGCTGTCCACGATCCGTTTCAAAAACCGGCCGATATTTCGCTTTAAAAAACGTTTAGACTCCTACGCGAACCAATAAACCGATCAGGTCAGGGGCAGAAGAGCTTGCCACGTAATATAACTTAGGGGTCCTATGGGCCTAGCTCTTTGGCCGAAAGCTGAATGGACCAAGCCCAAAAGCTCCAACTAATTAATCAAAAGCCAGGCACCTTCAAACAAATCAATTCAATTCGGATTAATAGATAGACAGCATTTAGAGGGGAATAAGTGAGATATTGAGCTATTAGATATTGAAATGTGGGGAGCTTTTCAGCTTGAGGGACAGACTGTAAGTGCAGAGAAAGAGAGAGAGCGAGAGCGAGAGAGATAGAAGGAGAGAGAGAGGAAACATTACAACAATCTACACATCACACACACCCTACGTGACGGCAAAATGGGTGACACAGGCTTCGGCCTCTAGCACGGGCAGTTATGTTAGACGAGACGGCTAATAACTAGGGGGTGGATGTGTCTACAAAAATGAACCACATACCGAGTAATATAAATATTTATCTTTCTCTTACCTATATTTTTCTAGACGAAGAAACATAGCAATTTAGCAATTAATAAAATCGCTAATTTGTTTCGTAAATTAACGGTTCTTTGTTCTTGCTGGCACATTTCTGTCATATCAGACTAGACTAAACATAGAGCTATGTGCAAGTAATCAACAAGATTTTTTTCTAGATATCCTGCAAATTTTAGTTCGGAACTTCGAACTTGGGTTTGGGTAAAGTAAAAGACTAAAGACATGGGGCCTACGGATAAAATACATGGGGCCTAGCGCATAGCTAGGGACAGAACAGGAAGGATAATGGAAAATGCAATAAAAGATTTTTGGGTAGCAGTGGTGTCCCACTACCACGATCGATGTGTGTCTGTGTTGTGTGCGTATATGCGTAGAGAGATGTTTAGTAGTGTGGGGCTGGGCCCTAAGACGTTGTGTCCCAGCCCAAAAGCCCCAAAAAAGCGAGCAAGCGGGCGGAGCCGGAGAGAAAGGATAGTAGGAACGATAAACAATAATCGGCTATCATTATGATGCACACTTATATCGTATAGAATATGTCAATAAAATATTAATATGATTATGGCGTCGTGGCTCACTGGCAAAGTTCTCGTCTCTCATCTCACCCATACGACCCGGGTTCGAATCCCGCCCAGTGCTACCATCTTGCAAACATGCCACGGCGTCGGGAATAAAGTTAAGGCGCTCCCCTTGCCTAGCCTTAGGACGGACCTTTCGCTCTGTATTATCTTCTGTGCCGTCTTCTACCGTCTACTTCACTCTATGGGACACATCGGCCAAGAGACACCGCCTTGGATTGGAGCTAAAAATGAAGATCCCCGACTTCGAGAGCAAACGGGACCCTGGATTCTACATGCTTAAGTCTATGTGTGATGATTGTATGTCTGAATAAAGTGGTATTCACATTATTATGAAGAATAAATTTGAAAGTGGTGATTGTGTTGTCATATTCAATGTCGAGCGATTCTCAGAAGACAATTAGAAGAATAATAAGAAAAAGGTCTGATTAAAAAATAATTATGAACGCAAACTGCTCGACACGACTTCAACCTTCAATTCGACAAACAAAGAAAAGAGGAAATACAGAACTCAGAAAGAACCGTCAGCGCTACGGCAAAATCAGGGATATCACTTCAACTTTAATGTTAATACAGGAGAAGGGAGAAGGACAGGAATGTGACTGATGGCTGTTGCAGTGTGTTAGGGGAGACAGAAAGGTCACAACTCGCAACGATAAGCCTAGCCTGAGCAAGGTGCTAACTTAACAGTGTTAATGTGTTCGTGCCGCTGAACTGACGGCGAGAATGTTTTACTCTCCGGTGTGGAAACAAAATGAGGACGATATCGTAGACTTAAACCTCTGGTTTGATTCGAAACTGGTTTATGTGGGCTAGAGATTGTATCATATTCTCTCCCTTAGATGACCAAACGTAGGTGGAGATATAAGTGATACAATGTGTGCGAGATGCAGTAGCGAAACCGTCAAAAGATACGAAACAAAAAGAATTAACAAAAGTAAAACAAAACGACCTGCTCCGGATCATCGGCGGTCGGATGGACGAGCGGATCTCTGGTCGGTGAGCGCCCACACGCGCGGACCTCTAGATCCCACACGCGCGCCCGGTTTCGACCGCAGGCAGTGCCTCAGGTGTGCCCGCGGACGAAGGTGTGCGCGCGTGCGGGCGCATACGGTCCAAATAGTGTAGCAAATACGGTATACCCCATCCTATAGTAACGAATGCAAACAATAGAACGCTCCACAAATAAAACATACTCATTAATTATTTATTTTAAAGGCAACAACAAAAACAATATTAAAAATAACTACAAAAAAAGTGTACGGCTTCTGTCAAATGTAAACCTAGCTGAGGTTGGTAAGAGTGTAATAGGGAAACGAAAAGTTTAGCCTATCAAATATAAAGTTAACTTGGAAAAATAGGGCGAGAATGGTTAAGGTCTAATGAAGGATCACTAAGTGGAAATAACTAGTATTAATATTAGATATAAGATACTACACCGACTAAATAACATTGATTAATCCAGCAACTTAAGTGTAAAACGAATTATTTAAAATTATAAACTAGTCTAGCACGCATAGAAACTATTAATTAACAAAGTAACATGCACAGTAACCATAATTCAAATGAATTACAGCAAAACAAGAAGACATTACACCAGGAGATATAGACCGTTCACCGTTAATTTACTTGAGCTGAGCCTCATCACACACTTAATTGCTCTAGTAATCTAGTACCCTACAAACAACAAGAGTTGCCTACCAATAAAAATTAATCAAAGAAGTTGATTCTTATTCATATTTACGTTATTAGCAGACATCAATTCTGAAATTCAAAAGTTCTGTGTAGAATATGCGTCAGTAAGAAGAAACAACGAACACACGGATTAATAAATATACCAAGAGTTTTAATCATCCACTTAGCTCCAGCTTTCCAAACACGTATCCAATGATCAAAGTTTCGCATTTCCCTTCATTTGCATCCAAGATTACCGAACGAGTAACCTGGAAATTCGAAACTTCAAAAGTACTGCCGTACTGGCATGATATGAGTACATTTACATGATACGATGATACATATAAAACAACAAACAGTAAAGAGTGTGAGGGCGCGTTCGGGATTGATTTTCCGAAAGGAAACTCGGCCAAATCCTCGTTCGGGATGGACATTTTGGAAACGTTCTAATGCTTGGAGAAAAAAAAATACAGTATGAATTAGCGTGGAAAATTTGAAAAATATGCGCGGGAAACGTTTTTCGCAAGCTAATTCATAATTCATACTGTATTTTTTGTTTTCTTCAAGCATTGGAACGTTTCCAAAAAGTCCATCCCGAACGATGCATTTGTATGGTTTCCTTTCGGAAAATCAATCCCGAACGCGCCCTAAGTTTTCAATCTTCTGAACCAAACTATGTATCTTACGATAATATGCTCGCAACTTCCTACTCCCATTAATAATTAATATATAGACTGCAACAGAAGTTATGTTACCAACCAATAGTATGTGTTGTATCCGCTTGTATCCGCTGTATCCGCTGGAATGTGTATCCGCTGTATCTGTTGTATCCGCTGGAATGTGTTGTATCCGCTTCTTCAGCCCGTCGATTCCTACTTTCAAGCACAAAAATCCTGCTGTAGAGAAAATGAGAACCTAAAATTGCAAATCAAAATTTAAAAGGACCAAAAATGATCGGGTTAGAATTTAATAAACAGAGACTGACAATGGAACTGCTACTCCTCTACTCAAGGTTCCACCCACGCATCTTAAAAGCCACTAAACATGTTCCACACAGATTTTCACACTCGTAGCCCAGTGAACAGATCCCAGTGAGTACACCAGGGAACAGAGCTGAGAATCAATATTTCATTTAAAAGGCTATAATACTATTACAAACCGTATATTCAAGACGACAAGGCTTCTTCCACCAAATTGACAATCGAATTTGATCAGATCCGAATCAGAGAAAGAATATCCGAATTATTATTCTGAAAAGCAAAATCGATGTGTCATGCGTACTAGCGTACTGTAAAATAAAAGCAGTTAAAAACGTAAGAATTCAGTTGTCTGCGATGCGTTTCAAAAACCGACCGGTATTTCGCTTTGATGTTATAACGACGGTAGGATGACGCGACTATTGAGCGTATGTCAAGTGTCAAGTTATATTTTAAAAGTTCAGAGAATAAAAAACTAACCTTTAAGACCAGGCAAAGTGGTCGTTTTGACGTTTGTCTTATTTCTTCCTTGTTTGGTCCACATTTGTCGGGCCCACGCTCAGATCGTTGTCAGGAGAACCCCTAAAACAAAAGCGTTAACAGATCATCATTATTAATTAGAAAGAAACAACTACAACAAATAGTGAAGGAAAACTAAACCTTCTGCTTGCAATTCAAAAATGAGGAGCCTTAGTTAGCCTTGAGGACCTTTTCCGCGCAAAAGATCCTAAAATATATACATTAATCATCGTACATATTAGCTGTCAGTAAAATTCACTATTCCTGTGGAGACGAATGGGGGAAACGTTTTAGGCTTTTAGAAAACATAACAAAACGTAAGCTTAAGAAACCTTACCGCAACCGCAAGGAGCAAGCTTCATAGAATAGTAATAGTGGAGAAAATACGTGCAATCAAATTCCTAAAAATGGTGGAATTCGAATTATGACTGTAAAGGCAGAACAGCTAATCGCAATATTCGTCAAAAGTTAAGAAATCTCCTACCTGCAATTGCAATTCACTCGTCAAGGTTCTCGGTGTCTTGTCATTCAATTGGAGCTAAAAATAAAAGTGACGAATGAATGTGTTAGCTAATAATAGGAAAAAGTGGTACTGATTGTACTTTACGAATATAGCAAAAAGTGAGAGAAAGAGAGGGTCACACTCACAGAGACAAATTCTCCAACCTTGGGAGGTTCTCGCTGTTCGTGCATACGGCCACAAGTAAACCTGGACCTAGGAAACCACTGTAAATTCCAGTTTACAGTTGAGTATCACAGTGACAATCACGAATAAATGACTGAATCCCATGGACAAACGCACCAAATGTTAAAGCAGAACCAACCTTCAAATCCGACACAACCGCAGCCGGGATTGCCGGGATGCCGGGTGCGTGCAGAAAACCCTATCAGTTCAACGGGCATAGTTGTTGAATGAATTGGAAATATAGCAAAAGAATTGGCGAAACAACCTAAACCAAACGAGTTGATTGATGCACTACGAAAACGGACACGAAAACAATGCTAGTGAAAGATAGAAAACCACTCTCGAGTAATAACGTATGTAACAACATCGGGAATAATAACAAAAAGCAACATTTTATCTTTATTTATAAGCGGAACGATGCATCACCCGATCCATCGAAAAGTTCCCAAAACCGCGGTTGCTTTGTGAAAAATTCACCGCTGAATTTTCATCGTTGCGTTGCGCCCGTTCCCGAACGCGGGACCACACGCCGGCAGTGCCTTTTCGTCTTGAGGTAGTGCGCGCACACGACTTTTGAGCTGAGAGAGGGCGCGCGTGAGGGCGTTGAAGAACGTAGGGAGCCAAGAGGCTAATTGTACAATATTACGCACCACCACAAAAACCGCATGTACGCAAAAAACCGCAATGGGTGTTCGAACACTCAAAAACCGCACGCGCCAACTTTGTTACGCACGAAACCGCATAAAACCGCATTTGTTACAAACCGCATGAACATATTTTTAGTAAAAAAACGTTCCAGCCAAACCAGTTAATCTTTAAACCATCTTATTATCTTATTAACTAACTACTATCATTAACTAAATTTTAATATCAAAGTTTGTCTCTCCGACATGCTAACCTACGCTTGCGCGACAAAGCGAAGTGAACGGGGCTAAAGTTTACCCAAAGTGCTAGGGATTAACGTCAACGAAACTCAAGAGTTGCGCGCGGCAACAGTTTGGGGGTGTTTCCCGCAAAAGAATTTGATGCGCGCCGCAAAAGTTTTTCCACCGACTCTGGTTGCCGTTTTGGTGCGGGAAACACCCCCAAACTGTTGCGGGAAACACCCCCAAACCGTTGCCGAAAAGGTGCGGAAACGGTGCGGGAAAAGTAGCAACTGCAAAAAGAAAGCAGCGTGTTGGATTCGAACCCTACACTCTTGTTAGATACTTTCTCTGAACAGCGCCTTAGACCACTCGGCTACACAACACATGTGAGACCAGTGCTTGCGGAAAAATATTAGTACAACAGCTGTACTTACGGCAGATCCTCCGAGCGCTTTCAAAAACGTTGCCGAAAAGGTGCGGAAATGGTGCGGGGCGCAAGTTGCGCGCCGCACCATTTCCGCACCGTTTCCGCACCTTTTCGGGAAACACTTTGCGCGCCATTTCTATTCCGCGCGCATTTTGTTTCCCATTCCTTTGCGGCGCGCATTTTGTTTCCCGAAATGGTGCGGCGCGCAACTCATCGGCTCTCAGTGGTAGGAACTTCCAAGCTTTTCCAACTAAATCGATAATACAAAGAAAATGCACTCCACACAAATAAATTAAAGGATCGCAGTCACTTCAAATTCGCCTTTTTACTTCAATTATCCATAAACATGAAAAAGCACCTAGAAAAATACCATTCCGGTGTCAATTTACTGAAAAATTAACCCAGGGAAAGAAATCCCCTCGGTTGCGTTCTAATTACGTACAGTATGACAACGACAACTGAGACAGTAGAGCAGACACTTTCCCTCTTCCCCGGTTTTTCTTTGTTTTGTCATCATTGGCAACCGGCCAAGTCCCGTTGCGATTTAGAAAACACCCCATTTTGTCAAAAATCAGAACTCAACACAAGGGATTTCTTTCCCTGTGATAAATGTTCCGTAAATCGGTATTGGAAAGGTATTTTTCAAAGTATCTTTTTATATTTATTGATAAGTGAAGTAAAAATGCGAAATTGAAGTGACTGCGATCCTTTAAATTAAGAAAACTAATAAATAAAAATAGGTGACATGTTTAAAGAGTTTACCGTATATTACCAAGCTACTGCGTGGAATGATTATTCGTATTATAACGCAACACCTGTAATTGATTACCTTCATAAAAAATGCAAAGAATAGTTTTTAGCAGGATTTTAGCTTCATGTGTAACACTGTGGTGTTTTTGCGGGTTTATGCGGTTTCGTGCGTAACAAAGTTGGCGCGTGCGGTTTTTGAGTGTTCGAACACCCAATGCGGTTTTTTGCGTACATGCGGT
This sequence comes from Pelodera strongyloides, assembly GCA_036852015.1. Lineage (NCBI taxonomy): Eukaryota > Metazoa > Nematoda > Chromadorea > Rhabditida > Rhabditidae > Pelodera > Pelodera strongyloides. Next base: position 187,628 of record JAANDG010000167.1, on the reverse strand, counting down.
TTTTGTGGTGGTGCGTAATATTGTACAATTAGCCAGCCAAGAACGCTGCTGTGCGTTCACGGCGTTTCTGCAAGCACCCCCAAGCTGAACAATGTTGTTTCCAAGTATCCCAAAAATGGTGTGATTCTGTCAACACTACCGTATTTTTGCACGAAACCTGCATATATAATGTGCAAAATTAAAAAAAAGTTCTCGTGTAGTTCCAAAATATCCAGCATACCTTAAAACCCTATAATGCTAACAACCTAAACTCATTTCATTATTCTTCATTCTATATTATATTACACTTGAAAGATGACTACGAAAAATCGGTGAATATCGCGAGGAAGGTCGTTTGTTCCTTGATCTCGAGGGGCAAATGAAAATCAAACAAGTACTGCCTAAAAACTTGGAGGTGTTTCTCGGTATTTCGGCGGACCAAAAATTTGTTGGCCACTTGGTGAACGTGCGATGACCAATTGTTCTTTGAAACTGGGTCACTATTGGTCATCTACACATCGGGAGGAAGCGATAAGGCGCTACTTCGAAACGTTTCTGAACTTTATAATTAGGTGCATTAGTGATTATTATATTCATTGTAACAGGAGGTACCCTTCGGGGGTGCTGCCAGAACATCACACTCCCGCATGTAATGTGCAATCTTAGGACCAATGTTTATCTATCTACACACGGTAAAGAAGCCATATCTATTTCTCTGGAAATTTCTTTGCGATTCTGCCGCTTGTCTAATTTCAGGTCCGGCTTTTCAGCTCATCCCACGATTTTCAGCAAAACTCATTACTTGTTTTTATTTCTATTTTTTGTTTGGATAGCGATTTGATTGTCGTTCAACGGCTCCTCATTTCTCTCCTCTTGTACGTCCGATTATACAAAACGACATAAACATTATGTACCTTTCAACACGTCGAGGCTGAGCATATGCTGTGCATAAACTGCACCTTGTTGAAAGCAACGAATAATTTTTTTCCAATGATCCAAAATAGAGCAATTTTAATAGTATGTTCCTGGTATTATTGAGTTTTTTCAGTGTACTTCACGTTTGAACTGTCAAAGGAAGTTTTTTTTTGTAAAAGGTATTACTTGAAATTTCACCAAAAAAGTCATTTGGAATATCGCGTACTTTCCACCTCAAATCATACCCGTCATCCGGAAAATCCCCCATGATGCTACTCATGTTGCACTATTACTGTAGCTTGATTCTCAAAGCGATTGCCCTGTGTTAGCAGAATGGCTTGAAATTCGCGTATATTTTTTTCCTCGCAACGATTGATTTTATCGATTTTTGTCCATTTTGGATCGATTGTTGTATGTCTTTTGTGTTATTGTTATGTTATAAGTAGCCTGTACTTCGACCCAAGTCTTTACGAAGGGTTCTGGGAAATTTCATGCATGTTTCTGTGAGATAAACAAGCTTCGGACCTAGACTTAGTAACATTTGTTAAAATCGTTCTTCTTTTAGTTTATATTTGTTACATATACATAGGAATCAAGCTAATTTGGGCGATACTAACTGTCTGTAAATCTAGCTTCTTTACTTAAACGACACTTTTCACCCACAATTATAGTTCGGATATTTGAACCATAACCACTGCCTGTCCCTGTTCTCTAGCGAACTTGTCACCAAGATTCAAGAATATTTGCTTGATTGCAGGGTAAGATGCTGGTTCTCTTCGAGACTCCGGCTGGATTCTCTCTATTCAAGGTACGTCCGCATCTCTGATAATAAACATTGGTTCATTGTTTGTTTTTCGCACTTCTACCTTGGAATGTTACATGTTTACAAATAAATAGTTGAGCTTAGTTTAGAAACTGCCTGATTTGAAGTTTGAGCGTTATCGGAAGAAGTTTGTTTTCGGTTACCGCCATATTCCTACTTGTTTGTATATAAGTTTCATATTTATAGCTTCTCAATGAGAAGAAACTCAAGAATGTGGACAACATCTGGGACGAGTTTAGTACCGCAGAACAGGCACAGGAGAAGTAAGACTTATCAAAACTTTGGTTTCCATGTATATAGGTTGTATCGTTTGATGTCAGTTTGTTGGACTTCATGCCATGCCGCATCTTAATACTTCATCATGTTTAGCGTGAAATGAGATTTCACACATAAAGCGATATAACGGCCGGATTTTGAAACATTAAACGACTGCATTTCTACTATATGTTGTGTGCAAATGAATATCATTAAATTTAAAAATAGAGCAGTTGTTTGTATATCGTACATGCTAAAACAGCGTGCAGCATATGTTTCAAAGAGGCCCTTATACCACTCTAAAGATTGCTAAAAAAATATGACAATAAAGCTCGCGTGATTTAGGTGCAAATATTTCGGACCGCTTAGCTTCGAGGTTTTTTCTATGTCTATGTGAAGCAAGAAACAAGGTTGGGTTTAAATTATTGTGTAGTTATGAATCTAATTATTGTATGTTTTCAGTCTCCAGCTTGTTGCTTTTAACAAGTTCAAGAGCACAGCAGAAGCAGTCGAGACTTATGCTGGTTTACAAGACGGCAAAGTTTCCAAGTCCTTGAAGAAACTGCTGAAGAAGAAGGTCACCGAAGATGATAAACTTGCAGTTGCTGACCCGAAACTTGGAAATTTGTTGAAGGTATTATTTTTTATTAGACTAAAATTTGCTGCAACTTTCTTTTGCTTCGGAAATACGGAGGTAATATTACCCACCTCGGCCCTCTCTAGGGTGGGGTGTTGCGCGTCATTCTCATATTTTTCTGCGCGTTTTGGAGTTTTGTTCTGCAAAAGTAATACGCATGGTACGCTCGCCATGCTCAGGCTATTGTTGTGCCGTGTTTTGTTCGACGCTTCGGGTGTAGTCCGTAGTTCGACAATGTAAATTTCGGTAACATAAACACAAAATATCGTTAACGTGACATAATCTGCGCATCTGTAACGCCTATCCTTGACTATTTGCTGTTCCTGTGTAAATTGGAGATATATTATTAATTATTGTGTTTTAGGAGAAGCTTGAGATTGCATGTGTGCATTCAAATGCCATCAATGAATTGATGCGTGCTATTCGGGCACATGTCGATTCTTTGCTTGGTGAGCATAAAACTGAGTTGAACGCTATGAATCTTGCATTAGCTCATTCACTTGGTCGATACAAGGTCAAGTTCAACCCAGAAAAGATCGACACCATGATTGTGCAGGTGAATATTTTTTTCGATACAATGAGTCGTTCTGTTGTGTGCAAGACTAAAGTATTTATTAATTTAATTTTAATTAGTAAATAACATGTGCATCATTAAGGGCGCGTTCGGGTTGCTCTTTCCGAAAGGAAAACATGCAAATTTATCGTTCGGGTTGGATCTTTCCGAAAGGATTTAATGCTTTGAGAAAGCAAAAAACACAGTATGAATTTGCATGTTGAACATGCAAATGTATGAATTAGCATGGTTAACATGCAAATTCATACTGTATTTTTGGCTTTCTCAAAGCATTAAATCCTTTCGGAAACCGCCAACCCGAACGATAAATTTGCATGTTTTCCTTTCGGAAAGAGCAACCCGAACGCGCCCTAAGGCAAATACCCATTGCATTCTTACTCCCTTTCTTCGCACTCTGGCACAAGAAAAAAATACATAAAAGGAATAGAGACAAAGTTACTTGTTTTCATCACCGAGTAGTACATCGTTTTCTAAATATATATTTAAGCGATACTTTATTGTACAGATATCGTAAAAATTAAACATGTGATATTTTAGGCCGTCTCACTTCTTGATGATCTGGATAAGGAGCTGAATAACTATGTGATGAGATGTCGTGAGTGGTACGGATGGCATTTCCCCGAGCTTGGCAAAATCCTCCAAGATTGTCAGCAATCTGGTGACTCGCTGGTCTCTACCGATCAACTTTTCGCCAAGGTGAAAAATTTAGCGTGAACATTTCATATTCATATTTAGATTATTTAATAGTTGCTATGTCGAAAACAAATTTGCAGTTGCATTCTTACTGAAATTACTTTCGCTTCTGTGGTTGTTCTTTCTTCTAATAATATAATGTAATATTTCCCCTTTAGACCATTAAAGCAGTTGGAATGAGACAGAACGCAATCAAATGTGATCTCTCTGAGTTCCTCCCCGAAGAAATCGAAGCTCGCCTGAAGGTAGATTTCTTTTTTTTATGAATGTTTGTTTAAAGAAAATCTTTATTACGTAGAACGAAGTCACGAGCCGTTGTTTGCCTGGTATTTGTGTTTTTTTTACTGAGAAATGGGGCATTCGCTTTCCGAAGTCTACAGTATTACTTCCGTGTAAAATAAGTGTTTATATCTTCGTTTATACTGGCGTCGTGGTCGTGGCATATCAATTTTTGTTTTAGGAAGAGGCCGAGATCAGTATGGGAACTGATATTTCTGATGTTGATCTTATTCACATTAGTCAGCTTTGCGATCAAATCTTGGAACTTGGAGCCTACAGGTATTTTTTTGTCAACATTATTGTCCGTTCCCTTGTTTGGGTTTGTCGCAAATGAGCAGTGATGAGAGTATTGTTTCAGAGCTCAATTGTCCGACTATCTCAAAAACCGTATGACTGCCCTCGCTCCTAACCTCACCGTTCTGTTGGGAGAGCTTGTTGGCGCCCGTCTGATCTCACAAGCCGGATCTCTGGTCAACCTGGCCAAATACCCTGCATCGACCGTCCAAATTTTGGGAGCTGAGAAGGCTCTGTTCCGTGCTCTTAAGACGAAGAAGGACACTCCTAAATACGGACTTATCTATCACGCACAGCTTGTCAGTCAAGCACCACCCAAGCTGAAGGGAAAGGTAAACCAATTTATCCCCCGACAATAGGATAACAAACAACTTTATTTATAAGCTGCTCTGCTATCTACTCATTAATATGTTCATGTAAAACACCATATAATATAGTGCTCCGGTTGGAAGAACAGTTTTGGTCCTTTTACTTGTTGCCTATCTTAATGATTCGTAACTGATTGTAAGCATGACGGATTATTTGCAGATGGCCAGAAAATTGGCCGGCAAGGTATCTCTCGCAACTCGAATTGATGCACTCGCAGACGACAATAAGGCTGGAGCCACAATTGGTGTAGAATGCCTAGCGACGCTTGAAAATGCCCTCCGCACTGAGATGGAACGTGGTCCTAAGAAGGTCTCGGGAGTTGCCAAACAACAGGAGAAATATCACTTCAAGAGGTGTGTTATACAGTTTGCTGTATACTTTTTTCTGCCAGTCGTCCAGAATATTGTATAACCTTATGTAATCTGCTATATGTAGTGCTTTCTAAATTGTTAAATGTATCAAAACTTTTTTTAATTTTTAGCGACACATACGAGTACGATGAAAAGATGGATAACACTTCCAAAAAGGGTCAGAAGAGGACATTCGACGAGGAGGAGGATGTGAAACCCGCCAAGGTATTTTCATTGTCTAATAGTTTATTATTTTGTAATATTTTCACTTTTTTAAACAAAGAATATATGACACCTACTGATGTGTGCTGTTATACGCGGAATTGAATTACTGAACATTTTTCATATAGCCACTAACCACGCCTTTTTACGATGATAAGCTTGTGAATACAATACAAAGCAAGTTGCTCAAAAAGTAAGATGCGCTAGCTATAGTATGTATTATGGTGCTACTATGCGGTATGCTTCAAATTCTAATCGGCTCTGGATAATTGTGCTCATTTCAGAAGGCAAAGCGAGAGGAGCCAGAAGAGGAAGAGGAAAGCGATGAGTAGAGGGAAAAATAATGATTTCCAAATTTAATTACTGATCTTGATCTTCCTAAGTCTATAGTATGTATGTTAGTATGTTTGAACTATGTTTTATGACAATTTTTGATAGACTTGTATATTCGTTGTCGTTACTTCGTTATTGTTTTGTTGATCTTGTTGTCCATTGTTATGTTGTCTCCAATGGAATGGTTGTTGCCTGTTTACCAGAATCCAATGGAATAAATGTTTTCAAGATGTATGTTATGTATAGTACATTTGCAATTTCGACAGTTTATTCGGAGGAGTTATGAGTCTTCTGCAGTTGTGCCTTTAGTGGAGCTTTGGGAGTTGTTCTTCTGAAAAACATAAGTTTGTAAGATACTAGATTCTTTGTGTGGTGCTAATGCAATAGGGGTGTCGGAGTGTGCATTCCATAACATACATACTTCCTTTCCTGACGTCGGACACCGGTCTATGTTTTTTGTAAGTGTCTAGATTTGCACTTTTGAAATGTGATCATCGACGGTACCTTGTTAATTAGTCTCCTCTGTATTGATTTCCTCTTTTTCATAGTGTAATCATCGTATTCGGCGCAGAAAGTCTTCACCCATGCTTCGTTTCCATCAACAACGTGCTTTTTAATGAGAATGTCGAGTAGAGCTCTTGTTACAAAGAGATATTGCTGGAAAGGGATGAACGCTTATTTAGATAATGCCTCACGAAGCCGCTCATCAAGGGCGGATTATCGTAGAGCCGGGTTTCAGTTCCCGAGTCTTCAGGATATGGCTAGAACATTGATAGAAACTAGAAACAAGAAGACTTCGCCCACCAAATCATTTTGTATAGCGTGCATTCGTTGGTTTCGCAGTGCCTTTAGTGTGTCACTCATAGAGAATGGAGCAGCAGCGATTTTTTGAATCGCAAGCGCGATTCCAACAAAGGCTCCGGTTCGGCCGACGCCTAAAGAAAAGTAAATAAATCTTTTACGCTTCAAGAGTGTGCTCCTCAACCTATGGTGGTTCAATACAGTTACAGGGTTTTCAAAGTTTATGACGTGGCTCCGCAGAGGCCCTGAGCAGTGGAAGAAGAGGATTTATAACGGTCGTTATGAAATTCTTTGGACGAAGTACTACGTAGTTGTCAGACCCAAACTAAGGCGCTCGCAAAGTGGCCAGGGGCGCGAAGGATTTATAACGCAGTTTGCTCCATGGCGCGCGTGCCGCGCCAGCCAGTTGAAGTTTTGGCTTATTTACCGCCGGACAACTTTCTGTTGGCGCTGATTTTCATTTAATAAGCTTGCTCAGCCGCAGTGTATCACAATCACATGATTAACATTGGCTTTGTGGATGTACCCAAATATTCAGTATGTGTGCTAGTGGCGCGCCAGAGGTTCGCGAGCACAAGTTTCGCACAGAATTCGCGCGCCTATGGCCCTCAGTGAGTTTGTGGCAATGACTAGATGGATGGTGATTACCTGCGGAACAGTGTACCACAGCGGGCGCATTCTTTACGTGGGAGTCGGCGAATAAGTCCTGAAAACAAAATTTATCCTATATATAATAAGAATATATATAAAATATATATAAAATAAACCTCTAATAAGTTGCACAGTTCCCCCCAATTGTAAGTTTGCCTTCATTTTGTATAATGCCAGATGTTTGCGCGCCTTCGTGATGTATTAGCATACCTGAACGCCGCTGATAAGTTGATGGTTCAGTCGGCCAAATTATGGCGCACACAAAAAAATGTGCCGCAGTAGCGCCAAGCTTTTGCCTCACAAAATTTTCAGTGCACAAAGACATACCAGTGCAAATTTGACGCAGGCCTTTGTATCATCTGGACAACAATGATCGCACCAACCGTCGTAATGGTAATGGGTTAGCTGAAAGAGAGTATTATTATAAAGCACCTTATTACATGGAACGTTTTTTAACCCTAAGGATTTACGGATATCTGTTTGGAGTCCATGATAAATGGATAACGTGATAAATAAATACAGTCCATGATATTTTACATACAAATGCTGCAGTTGCTACAAGTTACTACTTGGCCAAGTAGTGTCTTGGAATCTAGGTTTCTTTACTGTGCTCCCGCGAAAAACTGGACGGTATTTTGGCATTTCGCGCATCTTGCAAGTTCATTGACAAGTTGCTTGCTTAGGCTTAGGCTTAGGCTTAGGTCAAGTGCAAGGCTGATTGTGAGTGTATTTTCTGTTGCGCACAGCAAACTTACAGTCTCTTTATGTGTGCCGCTTTCCAGCTCGATCCTCGTTTTGGTAACAGTTTTCGTGCCGGGAATTACGGTTGATTCTAATTTTGTGACCTGAATGAACATAAAAATTTACAATAACAATAATAGTAATTTTCATCGAAATGAACATATGATTTGATATTCTTCACGCTTCAATACAACTACGAGCAACATCAACGCGCAAGCCGGGCAGAGTGTCCGCGGAGCATGCGCCACCAGTGTGCCATATGAAAGCCATAGGTGCGCCACAAGCAATGCATCTCCCTAACTTCCTCTACGGATAAGGATTTTGAAGCACTTACTAATTGTACGATTTTTACTTGATAGTGGTACCTTAATAGTTCCAAATGTTAGCGGTTTATTCTTCTGTTGCGGAATATATTGAAAGCATTTTTCAGTGCCAAACTCGACAAATTTGCATAACATTACGATCACCTGAAAAGATTAAAGCATTATAACAACCGTTTTTTGAAATGTATGCTGAACGATATATTCCTGTCCTATGTTATGCAGTGTATGTAAATAACGCGATTTTTATTATAATTTTATTCATTTGTATACATACATGGCGATATAGTGTCCAACAAACGTTTCAAAAACCTGTTGTTATAGATACAGACGGTTGTTCAGGGAGGATATTTTATTGCGGTAGGCCAGAACCATGCCGCTTACACGCTGTTTCAATCGATTAACACCCTCTACTAGATACTTTATGTAAAAAAACCTGAAAATAGACAAAAGTCGGCAATTACTTTGCATTTTTCCTGTAAAATCATTGTCCAAAATTGTGAAACTGTGGGTTCGAGTGGTCCTTGCGTACAGATAAATGTTAATTTCCCACATGTGACGTAGTTTGCGTGAATATAGTCGGAGTCTAGAATTGAACAATCAAAGAAACTTCGTTGTTGTGCCGCGCACATGAGCGAAAGGGGCAGCGCGGCTAATACCTGGCGCACATTTGACGCTTTTTAGAAGGCAAGTTCCACTCACCGCAATTTTTAAGCTTAACACGTGTCGCGTCGAGACACTGAATATCTTGATATCGATTTTTCTTCGGGTTTGCTTGCCACGCCTTGCGCTCGCCGGGTGGAAGATAGGTACGGATCTGCAAAGGGAAATTATTATATTATTAATTCTTTATTTTTCATAGAACAGATAAGTATATACAAAAAAAAGAGAGCGAAACACACACAGGCTAGACACATTTTAGTGGTCTAGATACTTATGTGTGCTAGATATTGAACACGATGTTGATCTATCGAGCTAGGAATATCCAGGTATGAAATCTCAGAAGGCTCACGGACATAAACACCACAGCTCCTAACTATGACACCGCAAGCTGTAGTAATGATACTCGAGGTGTCAGGCAGGTACAGACCCAGACGTACAAAGAAGAAACGTTTGTCAAACAGATTCAGAGAAAACTTTCATACAGTAATCTAGTCCAGTAGGCCTACACTGACTCCACTAAGATATTATAAAATAAGACCTTGCCCTTAGTCTTACTTTATCTATCGTGTACTGTGTATTGTAGTGCATTGCATGAGATATAAATAATAACAAATATACAAGCACATACTTTATGTCTCTTTGCTGTAAGCAGTTAGTATCAGAGACAAGGGCACACTGACTTGTTAGTTGGGCCGCGGCGCGTCATGGATAGAGAGAGAGAGAGCGCCGCGACAACTGTCATGCTATAGAGACACAGAGAGGATGTAAGGAGTAAACAGCTCATTGTGATAAAAGTTGATATTGATAGAAATAGCTGAGCACATCCATTACATCCCCGCTCCCTAAATAGCATGGTCCCCATGCTATCCTAAACCGGCAATTCCTAGTCCTTGGTCCTTTGCCTAAGCCGGCATCCAAAAAGTTGTCATAAAATAACAATAAATGGTGAAGGTGAAAATGGATGTAACGAAAATTAATTACAATCACCACTAGTCAAAATCGGCGTAGTCAAAAATCGGCATAAATTAGAAATATCCAGCAAAATTCCAATGATCGAATAATAACAAAAGCGATGGAGACAAAAATTCAGTGTGCCAAAACAAACACAAAATGTAAACGTCAAACATGGTCTTACAAATTCAAATGATGTTAACTTCAAAAATGTGCTCGGAGTGTGCCTCCACAACATACACAATAAAAATTCACAACAAACTTCAGATAGATTCACAATCTCAATAGAATTAGTTTCGAGTTTAGCATCTTCTCCTAGAATAGTCATCGAAAAACTACATCAAAAGAAATAAGGGACGAAGATATTCAACGGACCCTATTGAAAAATCTTATTTGGAATTATCTTATTATTATTATTATTTCTCCCGAAAGGCGTTAAAACGGTCAAACGGCCAGCCTTCCCTATCCTCCCGCATCCTACGCTGCCGTTAAAAGTTACGCTTCTTGAGCGGGGCCCTTATTACAAATACATTATATCAACGTGACCTAGCACAATCGGGGTGTCCCTGAGCTGCATCTGCCTTATACTTTTAGAAAAAAAAATGATGACTAAACAGTGACTAACGAAAATGCTAAATTAGGGCGCCAGCTTACACTATTAACTGGATAATCAATAATACCGGGAATTTGTGCAGCTCCTTGTTCTCGTTTACCCGTCTTCACCGGCCTCTTGAGAATACAGCGTGGCGCAGGAATGTATTGTCGAAATAAAACAGCACTGGGGCAATATGCTGGACGGAAGAAAATAAAAATTAATTTAATAAATATGGGGAGATTGTGACGAATATTATAAATTAGCAGTGATCGGGCAATATAGATGTAGGTTCTCTGGATCGGAGTAGAATAGATCCAGCCCGAAGCGGTCGCCATATAAAATAAGACCTTGCCCTTAGTCTTACTTTATCTATCGTGTACTGTGTATTGTAGTGCATTGCATGAGATAGAAATAATAACAAATATACAAGCACATACTTTATGTCCCTTGGTAGAACCAGTTAGTATCAGGACATAGGGCACACTGACTTGTTAGTTGGGCCGCGGCGCGTCAAGGATAGAGAGAGAGAGAGCGCCGCGACAACTGTCATGCTATAGAGACCCAGAGAGGATGTAAGGAGTAAACAGCTGATTGTGATAAAGGTTGATATTGATAGAAATAGCTGAGCACATCCATTACAATATCTTGTGTTTGGCAAAAAATGACATGGACCGAACTCGAACCCTGGTCACCTGCCCAAGGAGCAAGCGCCCTCCCGGTTAGGCTACTCCCCCTCAACAATTAGTACCCACCTGCTTGAAATCCTCCTTAACTCCCTTCAGCCCGCCCTCCTTGATCTTGTCGAGGAACGGTTTGGCGCCCTTTATCACATCCGCCGTTTTCTCCTCGCCATTGATTTGGAACTAAATGGGAATTTGTAGATTGTAGTTTCTAGTTTGGAGTACTGTAGTTTGAACTGTATCGTAATACAGCCGGTTTTTGAAACGGATATCTGAATTCTCATGCACCATATGCAAATTATTAGGATTAGAATAAAAAATCGAGCTCCATTCTAGCCATTTAGCATAAATACACTAATACACATGAATTCAGTTGTTCGTCATACGGTTCAAAAAGTATTTTTTTACATAAAAGTGACCGCAAAAAGCAAAGCGATACGCGTATTTGCGCATACTTATAGTTTGAAGTTTGTAGCCCATGTGGTCTGCAGGTCTGCACTCTGCACTATGACATTTTTACACGTTATGCATACTGATGAACATACCGACGCAGACTGGGAGGCTGCAAGTTGAGGTGAAGGCTCACGGTCTCCACGAGCAGACACCATTAGCATAATTGGAATATTTGACTGAAAATGAAAAATAATTAACGCGAAACATGGGCCACACGGGCGCGAGAAACCCGAAAAAATTGTTCGCGGACCTATGACCTATGACCCGCTCCTTGCGCACAAGTGGCCCACTTAGTGCTGGTATGTGTGAAATCTGTGAAATCTAAAGTTTCTTTCTGCGAGGCACACATCATTACCCAGAAGTTCCCGTCATATTAGCAATTAGTACCAGTACTGATATGGCAATAGTTCGAGTCTAACCCTCGACAGTCGATAATTTAAAGGGAAAATTATGCAAATTTATTCAAAACTGACCAGTTAGGAACAGTAGTTCATTGATTGAACTAGAGAATAGAGAGAAAGAAGGTAGAAAGTGATGTACTTGTCATGAGACGCCCTTTTATACACAGAAAATCCATTGAAGTAAACTTATTGAAAACGTTTTAGTTGCAAGCTTAGCTACGTTTCATGTTGTTGCAAGACCAAGCATTGCTTGTGGGTCGACTCACTCAGTAAAAATCTTTTTATATCACATACATACAGTACTACATTTCGTTTCCGACATGACGACAAATAAACCCTTCTCCTTTATATTATAAGAAGATGCTCAAAAAACATGTTGCTTCATGAAATTACTTTATTCGCGTATAAAACGGAAGATTATCTATGAAATATGCAAACATGCATAGTACACGTAACACTGTAGGGATTTCAAAATGCAAAAAAGTGAACAGAAATTAAATAGAAAATATTAAAGTAAAAATATAATAGGAATGGAGAGAGAAATATCATAGCTCTAGACAAAATACTCGTTTTGAGTTTTGGAAAATTAGGCCATTATGGGACTATAAAGTACATGACATAGGAAAAAGGGTGGCATAATTACCTGCCGGCTACTTAAATCAATCAATAATCGGTAATTATCAGGCAATTAAAGGTTCAGAATAGAGTCCTTTGAAATCTGCTTGGGTGGAGCCAAGCCGTGGGATTTCTCCAGCTGAAATTATTATTTTAAGATGAAACACTAAAATCTATCGAAAGTACTTAGAACGTGTGCGGCGCTCGAATGGCACGCAGTGTTGGCGCCGCCTAACGCGAAACTCTGGTTATGCGGCCGGCCGGCCTCGCCAGGTTCTCGTGTGTCCCCACCCCCTCCCAACTGATCACCCTTTCGCGAAGCCGCAGCGCACCCTCTTATCTGGTTTTACATCAATTTTCGCATTTACACAGCCTAGTTTTCGCCGCGTGAAATTTTATTTTTGGCTTTTGCCCCGCACCACCAGAGCTTCGTCAATGATATGATATGCCGCTCAGTTCAGTTTTCGCAAAAATCGTCCGGGGGGCAATTACAACATAGGGCAATTACAATCTCGGATAGGCCATGATTGCTTACCACTCGTCCCAGACTCTGAAGCGTGACGCAGACGGAGAACAGGTCCCTTCCGTCGAAGAGGTCGACCGATTGGAAAGTTTCCTCATCCTTCACGCCGAAGGCACGAGCGCACGTGCAGAACTGAAATCCGAGATTTGTAAGATGGACCAGGCGAGGGAATCATGGGCGATCCCTCCTGGCCCTAGCCCGAAGACGTCGAGCAATTTGTCATCTGGAACTCGTCGCCTACTGTTCAGGACCTCTGCGGAACATGTCATAAGCAAACACTGAATCTGTACTTTCACCCTTGAATAAAGGTGCACGCTCTTGAAGCGTAAAACAAATTTAAATTTAATACATGACAATAAAATGTAATACGAGAAAGTTACAAAATAAAATCAATCAATATCTCCAACCTGGTTGATATTCTCCAGGCAATTGAAGTTGGAAATCGGCTTCATGATCTTTTTGATACTGCCTGCCTTGACTGCGTTGATCAGTCTAAAAAGAGGGTACTGTAAAATGGTGGGCGGGGTAAGTATAAAGTTTTAGGTACCATTTTTAGATCCCTACCAATCCGTACCATTTCCTGTATAGTAGTACCCTTTACCATACCTCCCGTATACTTTTAACTTTCTGCACTTTCCTTTCCCACTACAATGCCCAACGGTGCAAATGAGAATGTTTAGCATAAATCGACCCCAATTCGACCTCGCTTACAATTAGCATAGGAATGCAATTATAACTTTCTAACATACATTTCAAAACCCGGCCGTTATGAGATTTTTGATCAACTGCATTGAATCGGAATCGTTCCCTTTAAAGCGAAATACCGGCCGGTCCTTGAAACGAATTGCGTACGCCTGCTTTCTTATGCAGCATATGCAAATGAGCAAAAATTAGAATAAAAACTAGACCCCCAATTAGACCCCATGTTGCATAAATGCATAGGAATGCAAGTACTTGAGATGCGTTACAAAAACCGGCCGCTATTTCGCTTTAAGATAAATCCCTTTTCCCCGCCCCATTCGACCACCAAAATATCTTGTGTTTGTTGGATTTTCGCTATCCCACGCAAGGCTTTTGCAAACAGAAAATCAACAAAAAGAATAGCAAACAGTGAGCGGACCTGACAATCTTTTTGAAATGTTGAAGTGGACAGAGTATAGAGAAGTTTAAATGCAAGTTAAAAATCAATAAACAGCAAGTTTTAAGGAATCAATAATAAGTCAAATAAATTAACTGATCTTTAGAGCACACTTTTGTTGTATATAGCTTTCAAAACTTGAAACTATCCACCGCACAGTGGCGCGCCCGTTTTTGTGCGGCCCCCACTCCGCATTGGACCTTGCATTTTACGGGCCCATCCACTTTCCCTATACCCTAGGTAAGAATCTTTCACCACACCTTGGGTAGAACGCTCCCCTCCCCAAGTAAAACTCACTTGCACAAAAGCTGTCCGTCCTTCAGTCTCTCGAGGAAGTTATTCCTGTCTCCCTGAGTGTCGACCTCTTCCTTTGTAAGATCTTTAATCCACTCGAGCAGGTTGTGAGCCTCGTCCTCGTTGAACTTGCTGGCCTGAAGTTAGGGTTTATTAAAGTGATATGACACGTGGTTTGTGAAACATATGCTAGAAATTATGTGCCCTTCAGTGCTATATTTGCACGTAACGCACGACAATGTATTAATCCAGCACACGCACAAACCACCTATCATGCGGCTTGAAGCTTAAAGAAGAAGCACAGCACCTATTCACATTTCTTTAGCAATGAACAGACATGAACGATAGGACTACCGTAGATAAATAAATTCAAGCCGTCTAGTTTACTCTGTAGCTATGATTCACGACGAATACAAAAACAGTTGTAATACTAGTTAGTGAAACCGGACTTACTGTATCATTACGTCACAGTCATACACATGCAAATTCTACCGTCGGTCTCAAGTATGCTAATTCCAAGCCTTCAACATCCACAGTACCTGCTTGTCCAAAACCTTTCCGGCCAAGCCTCCGGGTCTAGGGCGGTGATAATTCTGCGACATTTTTTAACTGAAAGAGCTATCGTTGTTTATAAGTAGACCACTCTATGTATTACAAAAATACGAGATAATTTTCATACCACCACTGTGATACAGAAACTACGGTGATACAGTAAAAAATACAAGAAATGCAATATCAAAGTTCAAGTCTCTCGTTTACTTATAAGTCATAATAGCTAAACTTACTACCAAAATCGCTGTCACAATATAAAGGTACCAATCCCAAACAACTTTCTACTAAAAGTGTACCGCTAGCGCAGTTTTGCTCCCAGCTAAAAGCTAAAACTACCATAACTACCGTACAATTGGTCTATCCCACTCATAAACAAAATAAGTCTACTATAAAAACCTCTTTATCATATAACAACCAAAATCAACATCAAGGTAACAACAATTTTCATAACAATTAACAACGGAGAATAACAAAAGAGTATATCCCTCACTATAAGGCCAGACTTTAAAAAAGCTTAAATGAGAAAATTAAGCATAATGAGTTTCCGTGAGCCTGACCCTTTAACAACAAATTGAAAACTAGAAAAGGGCAACTCTTCTAAAAGTAATAAAAGACCGTTCTGGTCATTTTCAACAAGCAAATGTTTTGCCAAACAAATGTGACGAATTAAACAGCGAAAAATTAAATAAAAACATCGGAAATCGGAATAAAGTTGAATTACGGTCCAACGTCGATGAACTAATAAAATTAACAATTTCTGGAAAAGTAACAAGAAAAAGGAGTCTCATTCTCCATACTAAAGAATATGAAAGCCTAAAGAAACAGGCACGAATAAAAGCATGAAAACGGTTTAGTTGATGTAGAACAGTCAGGAAAAGTCGCTTCAATTAGGAGAATTAATAACTTTGAAATATACTAAGAAACGTAAAACTTCCAAAGTACTCTGCAGGCCTTCAAGCCTTACTTATGCCCTATCCCTACAGTCTCTCTTCTTATATCCATATCCATGTGGGCGGGGACAAGAGGCTCGAAGGCCTGCCCAAGACCAAGAGGTCTGCGGAAAAAAAAGACAACTTCTAACACACCCAACAAAATTTCAACATATACCCAATCGAACAATTCCACAAAGTAACTCTTGGAATTTAAACCAACAACAAGACGTATAATTAAAGCGGTATGTCATTCAGTTTGTGAAACGTGTACTGAAAATGCACAAAATGGCACCTTTCACAAACCACGTACCACACCGCTTCAACAATACATTCTAACCTCTAACGACTCATCGGAACAGTAAAACTCATCATAATCCATATTGCTTCTATTTAAAAACATGAGTTCCCCAAGTTCCAACGAGCCGTCTGGGTCTCAGTTGGCCTTCTGGGCCACTGCTGGAGCAAGGCAGCTCGAGATGAACAACGGTGCCAAATGGGTGAGCGGTGGCAGTGCGTGCGCCGGGGCCTCTAGCACCTTCGCGGGCCTTATCGCATGAACCCTGCGGGCACGGTACGAAGCGTCCGGATCCTTGATCTGCCCGGATGAAGTAAGCTTGGCAAATGGAGTCTCGTGCTTCTTCTCAATGGCGTTTTCCTCTACGGTAGTCGAGCTGGGCCGGGCCGTGTAGATAGCACCCTGCAAGTATCCAAATCATAGTACTATTAGTGACATACACCATTTTTTTTGTCTTAGGATCTGAGACCGTATTCACCAACACACAGGGAGCACTCCCTGGCCTCCCAAGGAAGCTAAAGAGAGAGTGCGTAGAGAGTGTGAGAGCAGGAGATTCAGAGCGCTCATGAGCCTAGGGAGGGCTCCCTTTGTGTTGGTGAATACGGCTTCTGAACTCTACCCCTCCTTCCCAACAAAGTCCCTTCCAACACATAGCTTTATTATTTTCCCCATTTGAAGTGAAATTCATTTGTAAGTGTATACAAAACCACACCACCCCGTTGTATCACGCCATGTGAAAACAAGCATGTACAAATTCTGATACACAATATATTTTTTCTTCCATATTCCAACAAATATTGCCAAACAACTGAAACAACACCACAACCACATCTCATAAGCTCACCAACACATGGCTTCTAACACTGTTTGAACACTTTCGTATGGAGCAGAATACAATTTAAAACGTGTAATTAATACCACCCCCACACCTCTCAATCTCTTGAATCCTTCAAAACACAGCTGACTCATTTGTTATGTTTGTATGCTAATGAGTGGGACAAGAGATCCGTGTCTCATCAATTCTCTCTCACACACACTGTCCAGATCACTTCAAGCACTGAGTCAACAAAACAATCCCAACATATCCCCCCACACATAGAGTGAAATGACTCGTCGCCGGGAACACTGGGGAGACAACATCCCACACCTCCCCCACTAAATGGAGCCTTTCGCCGGGACCACTGGGGAGACAACCCCCACCCATCCCCCATTAAATGGAGGCTAAAGAAAACGCAATGTTTCCCTTATGAATATGAATATATACTCTGTAAAATATGTCTGTCCTCCCGGCAATCACCTCTACGCTGATATGTTTGGTGTGCAGATAACTACCTCAACCCCTCTCCCATCCCGATGTTTAAAGTGTAAAGTACCCCAGTGTCAGAAAAGTGTTCGTTTTTTTTCAGCGTCTACTGTCTGCCCTCTAAGCACTCTCGAAAGTTCTGACCAACCCGAAAACGCTTCCCCAACTGCCCCTGCCCCCAATCTCTGTGTGTTTGTGTGTGCAATCGAACCTCACAAGAAAAGCATACACACACAAAGAGTAGCAGCAAAAGGATGGTGACAACGGAGGGGGGATATACGAAATAGTCTCTTGGGGAATAAGGAAACTTCTGGAAAACTGTAAAGTACGGTCAAGTCCACGTGACGAAACGACTAAAGACTAAAGACTAAGGAGCAAGACCATACCCACACCCACAACCAGACCACAACACCAGCAGAGAAAGCAACTCTGCATAAGTATCTCCTGCGACCTCTGCCCGAATTACACTGTCCAGCCCTATGCCCGGAATACCATTTCTCCATTGTTCAATGCACAATTAATTCCACGTTTAGTAACAGTGCAAGTGGATATACTGGGGCCGTAATCACCAACATACAGGGAGCCCTCCCTGGCCTCCCCAGGGAGCTAAAGAGTGCGTAGAGGGTGCGAGAGCAGGAGATTCAGAGCGCGCGTGAGCCTACCTAGGGAGGGTGTTGATGAATACGGCCTCAGAATACACAGTTGAAAGTAACTACCACTGAAACAAGGATAAACCATAAAACATACATTCATCGCCATTGCCAAAAATATCGGATCGCCATTTGGCTCCTGTGCGGCGCACAACGTGGCAATCTCCGCGGGGAAAGCGATTTGATCGATCACTCGGCCTGTTGACACATCCACTTCGAGCGCTGAAATGAAACTCGAATATAACAAAAGACAACGACGAAATATGGCATAAAACTCTAAGTTCGCCTTACATTTGAGGGTTCGTCAGTAACACAGAAACCAGACCAGTCTCTCCGAAGACGATAATCAATATCAGGAACACCTTAGCATACCCAAACCCCAGATTGTCTCAAATAACCCCGGATTCAAATTTATAAGCTTGAGAACATCGTAACATAACTCAGCCAATAATTAAACAGCCCACTTACATACGCCCCTCACTCTGATCCACAAAGCAAAATGCGAAGATAACCTTTAACCTATGCCTATTACCGAGTAGTCTAACCCATTCGAAAGATCAACTAGAGGCAGGCTCTCAAAAGGGGGACTGTGGCGCAGCGAATGTGTTTTTTTTTTTGCAAATGCGCACAGATATTTTTGCGCTTTGGGAAGAGGTCGATGATGGTGTCAAACGATTATTTTTTTTGCCGAGTTCTTCACTTCTACAAACAAACGTACAATGCAGTGAGTTGCGGTAAATGTCAGTATGGGATGTTTTTATAAGCTTTGCCGTCTTTTGATTACGTAATTTGAATGCAATCAATAACTCTATTATTATTGGCAAACCAAATCTCCGCATCTCTAGAGACTATTGCAAATGAATTTACACATGTTTCGTTGTTACATGGTTACGTACATCTCACTACAAACTGCAGTGAGCACCAAGCACTAACAACACAACAGTCCAACAGACCACCTACTTTTTCACACAAACGGGACTTTGTCTTGGATTACGTGGTCTATTCTACTACATGCACGACAGTTCGTTTGACTTAACTTGGATTAATTCATTTTAAAACTAAAGCAGAAGAAGCAAAGAAGGGGCACGGATCTTTCTTATTATCTCATCTGGCTACATGCTGTTTTTGAAGCCTCCTGAAGCCGTATCCACCAACACGCAGGGAGCCCTCCCTGGCCTCCCCAGGGAGATGAAATATGCGCAGAGAGTGCGACAGTGAATATGGAGTCTGCTCTACTCAGATCACCCATAGGAGACGGATGAACCATCTGTTTAGAAACTTTTTCGTAACCAAGCTTCCTGGAAAACCGTCGTCAACTAGTCACCAAATGGTCATCAACCAGTCACCATTTGGAGAACGGCCACCGATAGTATTCCGTTTTACTGCGTCATAGTTTCACCCAATACACTATGAAACTTCGTAAACACACAAAGTATACTCTCCACTCCGCAATGACGAAGAGTAAAGTACCCAGTAACCCATAGGTCAAAAATAGAACATATTCACAAGGAGCAAACAAACTATAAAAAAAGAACTAAAACCAACAGTCGCCAGTTGGGTTTTGCCCCGCACTTGTGAGAGCTCCTCTCATACGCGACAAAACAAACAGGGTGTCGGGGGTGGCATATTCTGTTTTTCTGTTATCACGGGACACACACACACATACAACATGAGGATGTTAGGTCTGACCACATGGATCTGTGGTATTAGCCACACAATGAAAAGGATCCACAGACCAGGTTTCATCTAAAACAAAGCATCTGGCGACCGGTGACCGACCATTTGTTGACCATGTGGTGAAACAAACTGGGATCTTAGGTCCGACCAGTGGGGTCTATGATATTAGCCATAAAAGAAAGCGAAATAATTGCCTAGACCACAGAAAAACCGTATGTAGCCTGTAGCCGGTCATCTAATGATCTTAACTGAAAAAAAACCACGTGGTGACTGGTCGCTGACCATTTGGTGACCATGTGTTGATGATACAAACTGAGATCTTAGGCCTGAACAGTGCGATCTGTGATACCTACCACAGGTTACAAGGGCCCCCAATATCAACTCTTATTCTCCCAATAGTGGAGTACATTTATATACGACAAAGCGGCAACTACAAACTACAAACCTTGATTTCCATTCACCGCAAACAGGCCACCAAATGGTCCAGTATGGAGATGCAGCGGCTGCTCCACCTGCCAGACCATGGACAGAGATGTGACGTCATAGGCAGAAACCTGTAAAGGAAGGCGATGAGATTGATCGAATTAATGATCAATATATATTAAAGCGAAATGCCGACCGGTTTTTGAAACGCATCGTGGACAACTGAATTCGTACGTATTTATGCTAATTTACTCGAATTTAGCTCGATTTTTTATTCTAATTTATGTTCAGTTGCATAAGTTGCATAAGAATGCTGGTGTACTCGATGCGTTTCAAAAACCGGCTGGTATTTCGCTTTAAACAACTAGTAATCCACCCCACCAAATTCGTACTAAAATTTAAATATGTAAGGATTGAACCCATAATCAGCAAAACATGGACTATACGCAAGACCAGAAAAACGTATATATAACCAAAAGTTCTTGAACACAATCAAACTACAAATTCTAAACTACAAGACTTACACTCTTCTGCGTGCGAACTACAAAAGTAGTCGGATCGGCCCAGGACACCTGTAGCACCGTGCTGTCCGTGGCCACCACTTCTAGCACGCTCATCTGTAAAGAGGGATCAGTTTACAAGATAAATATGGAATTCCCTTGAAGCTCAAACTCGTCGGGAAAAGCTCAAAACCATCATCCAAATATATGTAGTGTTTCCGAAACTTGTAGCTCTTTATGATACGTTTCTGATTTTCACCATACCTAATATTCTAATCCCGACGGTGGTATGCCTACGAGCTCAATACCACCGTCGAAGTTTATGCAATATGCTAATTCGGATGGTGGTTTCGTCGGTCAGAGCGTCAACGAGTTTATGCCATGAGCCTACATTAGAGTAGTTGCACCAAGCAGTATGTGGGAATGTTGAGTGGCAGATCACGGGGCATATACTAGTGGCGGAACTTGGGCACAAAACTTATACAATTGATGAAACATTGCACTGTTAGATTACTTTCCCAGCATTATCTAGCATTCAACTTGGGCAGCACTGCACAGCCCTCCCTGGCCTCCCCAGGGAGCACTCGTGAGCCTAGGGTGGGTTCCCTGTGTGTTGGTGAATATTCGGTATCTGGAGTCATTGTTCACGGTGATTATTAAAATAGATAAGTCAACCCTAGGTTATCTAAACCGTCACTCACCGATGCCGTGTACCAAAGTACCACTGTATCACCACTGGCTCCTTCGTGCGCTGTGACGAACAATCCACCCGCTTGGATATTGGAAGCACACCGGAACTTGGCACCCTAAAAAAACTTCACACTCCTCTTTTACCGCCCTTTAAAGGAAAATATGAATAGTTTCACCTCAAAACAGTATTCAACTAAACTTGCCGCTTTACAATGTTCGAGAAGCAAATTTGAAAGCTACGTAAGCACCACGCCACGTTGTGCGCAGTCAGTTCAACTACTGCAGAAATATGAGTAAAAGGTTCCTGGAGCCTGGAGCGGCCCACATGAGTCGAAAAATTAAAAACAAAGAAACCGGAAAATGGTAAATTGTGACTGCCAGATGATTACAAAGAGGTCTGTGCACCGACCTGCCAACTTCCATGTCTCGTGTCATCTCGCTTGTAATGTGCTCCATCCATACAAGGTATGTAGACTGTCAACTTACTGTCTGTTGTGACAGTGATGAAGATCTAAAATGAGAGACAATTCAATTCAAAATAATGTTAAATTCGTCTAAATGACTAAAATATAGAAGCAAAGCTCGCGAACTGAGATTAAAAAGGCCGAAATGCATTGCTAATACTACTCTATCCGAAATTGCACGGGGAAGTGACTAGCCAAACTAACAGCAAAATGCTTATCATGTCGGTTACAAAGTGGTTACAAACCACTGCTAATACCACTTTGACAATTAACTGCCATATTTATTCAAAAAACCTCAACGTTAATAACTACAGTATTCCCACCTTATCATCATCCGAAACCGGAGTTGGGCATCCTTTAACTAGTACGGTATCCTCAGACGGTTGGAACGTATCCAAAAGACGGAGCGCACTCGGATCACCGCTCTCAAAATTACGACTCCAGAAACGAAGACGATTCTAAAACAAAGTCCAGTTCAGATAAAATTAGATCATGCCACAAATAAACGGTAAAAGACAAGGTTAAAGGGAATATGTACTTTCATTTCATTTTCGTCATTTTGGTCATTGTTGCTCATTTCAGTTTTTTTTTGTGCATTTGCCTGCTTACATATTCCCTTTAAGCCTGAAGCCTGAGCAATAAATATCAGAAAATTGAAATATCTACGGTGCGCGCATGGCTCGATAAGTACCTCCCCCCCTCCACCCCCTATTAACCGCGGCGAGGCCAGCCCCATGAAAACCATGAAAACACATCCAAAAGAAGAACTCACCGACACGGACGGCCAGTTCATTCGCGTTTCGAGGGAAGCCCACTCATGCTTTCCCACAGCCACAGCTACCAGATCATAGTAACTCGGCACCATGTCTTCGATCTCACGTCTCGACTCGTAGTTTTCTAGTGATAGATGAGCCTGAAACACAGATATATCCCTTGTTACCGTTTTGCTGTGTTAACTGTATTTTTTTTATTATGTATGTTTGTGCTTTGTGCGCACCTTTATGGTGTAATAAATTATTATTGTTATTTACTAGCGACAGATCAGCATGCGGAACACAACTTTATCTACACAGGTAACTTGTGACAGGTAATTTATGATCTACATATGGTCTACATACGATCCACATCGGTAACTTATGCACGGAAAGCTAAGGCTGAGGACATAAAACAATCCACAATGCCTCTTAAAAGCTTAAACCTGTGAACATAAATCGAGGTGCTTCCATCAAGGCCTAAACCTCGTGGTTAGTCAATTTCATACACATACAACTCCACCCACCACATTCATAGTGAGTCCCGTGGCCACGTTGACCCATTGTGTCCATCCTGGACGACCTGGACTGTTGGTGATGGCCAACGAAGGGAATGCCGGATCAACATACCTTAAATCATCATTATTTATTTAAAAAAAACCGGGGCAAAACGGGGTGTCACGTATTAAATACATGACTTTTTACTTGTCTTTCTATATTTCTCACGGTTCACTCCCACATCTTTTTTTGTCTTTATAGTCTTATTGGTTCCTTATTAGAAGATTCCACTTTTTATATGTATTTATAAAACTTCAATTCATATTAATATCCGCTGACACAATAACAACGTTCAATTGCTACTTGCTATACTTACACTCGCCCTTTCTTCACACACAGTTCGTGTTACTCTCTAAGAATTATAATACCCCTTCGACACATAATGGCACCGCAAAACCACGTGTCCCACCCCTTTAAAACCAAGTCCCCTACCAGAATGCCTGTGTTGCCTTGTTCGTCTTCGGGTTGTTCATCTCTCCATCCTCCGCTATCAGCTCCTTCCTCTCCTCCTTATCCTTGGCAGCCTCAGATGTGAATCGGTACGTCTTCATAATACCCTCGGCCACCGTTCGCACCTTCATTGACGCGTTCATCACGATGGTGATCGCGTTGTCCACTAAATATAAAAACACAATAAACCAAAGAGTAGGAACCTAGGAACCATACCATGGCCCCTCGTCAGTATGGGATGTTTTTATACGCATTTCCATCTTAGGGTGCCTTTTGATTATATGTTATTTATGTAATCAATAAACATTTATTAACCTATCAGTAACTATCTTCAGACAGGGCCTATCTGAGGCCATATTCACCACTCCGATTCCCTCGGGAAAATATTCCCCGGGGACAGAAAATAGCACTCTAAAGTGAGACACGCAGAGAAAAAGACGGGGAATTGAGTGGTGAATATGGCCTCTGGTGATTCCCTCGGGAAAATATTCCCCGGGGACAGAAAATAGCACTCTAAAGTGAGACACGCAGAGAAAAAGACGGGGAATTGAGTGGTGAATATGGCCTCTGGTGATATGTGACGCCCAAAGTTTGCATGATCTATTTATGGTGCTTATATACATAAGCTATTCCAACCAAAATACTTAATGGATAAAACAAAAGGTAAAACACAAATATCATCTAGTCGACCAAACTAATAGACACTAAGCAATTTCTACCAAAAGGCGGTATAGAACCCAGTAAAAAAGGGTGATACATGAAACAAATATCCAAAAAATACATAAACTGCCAAATGGGTATACCTAACAACATTATAATCAAACAATATTACCATGCAACAATGCCGTGTACGAGTCGTCCGGCGAAACAAAGATCCTGCGCGCGGGGGTGGACAGTCTCGGCAAAAAGGCGGGCGTGCTGCGCGCCGGCGCGTACTTCACAAACACACCCTCGCCACCTAAACGATAAAGATAAATTTCCCCCCGATATATCTCCCAGCTGCCATTATATACTACATCTCTTAGAGATGTAGACTCTTACATGGTCAAACAAAACCAATACACCACGGCACCCACCCCAAAGTACAAAATAACAAACCACGTGTCAATCCCTTTAAAGACTCACCACTACTAAAGAGACCTCCAAATCGTGAAAGCGCGATGAAGGGCTGGCTGTGATGCCAGTGCACAAATGAGGGATTGACCAATTTGAAATCCGGTCCCGTCGGTCTCCTGCAAAACCATGGTTCATGCAGATTTGGTGCCTGAGACAGTCGACGAGCTTGCCACAAAAGCACCAACGCTATTTGCATAAAGTGTTAGCTGCTGTTGACAATAACAGTACGAATTGGGAGTGATAGTGGAAACGCCCAGAATATCTCAGGGTATAAATTACGAGAATTTTTTGGTTAGCCACATGACAGTGGTTAGTGCTTAACGTTGGCGACAGGAACATTCAACAACAATATGTTTTACTTAAAATACAAATTTCCGGAATTTGCCGGAGGTTCGTGTATTCACTTTCAAAACTCTAGTTTTTTTCGAGCGAAAAGAAACCCCTGTTTGCCGTACATGTTCACGAACAATGCAAAGGCACCGCAATTGGGGACAAGTGCTTACTTAGATTCTTAGATATGAATAACGTTCCAACTACCGCCGTGGATGGTAGGATAGGAAATGCTATTTTATTATTATAAAGGAGAAATATTTTTTTTATCACAATGACGGAAACGAAGCCTTTTCATCAAGCTTTCCGCAATACACAATGGGAATGAAACATACAAAAAATCATTGCCTCGTGTGGGGGTTCGAACCCTCGACCTCTCGCTTTAGAGGCAAGCGCTCTGCCTGTTGCGCTATAACGCCTTGGAAAAACAGAGAAGCAATAGGCCGAAGGCCGATTCATCCAGTCGGAGAAGAGCCTATAGGGCTCTTCATCCGGCTGGTCGTTAACATATCGCGGATTTGATATTAAAAAAAACACTCACCAAATAGTAACCTTTCCAGAGATACGGGCCGCTGCTAGAACTCCATTACGGCATGCAATCGAACAGAATCTATCAGACTTTTCACTCAGCGGGTTAATCTGAAAAACGGGAGATAATTGACATATTAGGAAGAGCGATAGGTACTCAACCTAAATTCCCATTTACACTCGGGATTTATGCCCTGCGATAGGTATACCTAACCTAGCAGGGCGTAAGTCCAAGCTTAAATGGGGGTAGTCAGCTTATTTTACATAAGTGCTCAAAAGGGAATTTATCAGATACGCGGCTTCAGCTAAGAAATTCACAAAAGCATGCCGAGACCATTCTTTGCGCGTTTTCTTTACATACTCATACACGTTTGAAGTTTGTAGAGCAACTTTGGCGAATATGCTTCAAAAGAGAAGAACGGTGACCAACTGAAAATATCACTCAAAAAAATCAATAACTATATCTATTACAATCAATAACAAGTCGATGAACTTGCCTGCTCCCAATGGTTGACAGTCCTATAGCTTTTGTCAAAATTGTACAGGCGGATGTCTCGGCCATGCGCGACCACAAAATAATGCTCCTGAAAACAAAAAGCTACAGTGGATTCCGTTGAGCCCAAATTTTTTTCAACATTGAACTGTGGCCGTATGCACGAACACCGGGACTATGCTCCCAGCTCCCAGTGGGAGGTGAGAGAAACAGAGGGATCACACAAATCAGAGACACGTAGAGATAACTTCTCCCAATCGGGGAGGCTCCCAATGCTCGTGCATACCCGTTAGTTTCGTTCTCTGGGCAATTATGTCTTGCATAGCAATGTCCCCAAAAACGTACTACAAGCTGTACCCCCCCTAAGCCCCTAACCTAAACCAATTATCTCCCATGAGTAATTAGATTAGCATAACAATCAATTATCAAAGAAACAACAAAACCCACCGTGACAGCAATCATGCGGCGTTTCAGTTCGGCTCCGCCTCCCAAGAAAGGCCAGACTTGTTCGGAAGCGATACTCCAATCCTCATTCAACATCACCAGCTCAAAGTCCTGAAATCACCAACATTCTCTCGCAGAATAATAATTTCGATTGGAATATTGGAAATAGGAATTAGGCGAGTCAGAGGCCGTATTACACCAACACACACAAAGCCCTCCCTAGGCCCACAAGCGCTCTGCATCCCTTCTACTCTCGCACTCGTTAGCTCCCGGGGAGGCCATGCAGGGACCGTGCTGAAGTACACTAGGTTCGTCCTGCTTTTCACAAAATTTTCCACAATATACCAGAGCACAAAACCGGAAATAATATACAAAATATACCCTACAATTAGAAACAACTTAGAACAGAACTCACCGAAATAAGTTGCCCTTGGAAAACTGTGCGTTTTCTAATGTAGCAGAAACGAGTTCCTGTGCCCGTTTCAAAAGCCAGCGGAAAGCTGAAATGATTCCGTGAATTACTTTTCATGTTTTTTTATAGTTCATTCGATAAATTTGGATGGTGGTCTTGAGCTCGTAAGTAACATATTAGGTATGGAGAAAATTCGAAAAGTATCATAAATATATACATTTTTTGGGAAACACTACATATACTTGGATGGTGGTTTTTTTTTTTATATATATATAACTCTTTATTCAAGCAATACGAATTAACAAACGGACAATGTCAATGAAAGAGATAGACACACACACAGGCTAGGCACGTTTAAGAGGCCCAGCTACTCACGCGGTGCGAGTTTTGAGTTGTTCACGATGAGAGTTTTATGCACTGGTCGACTCTCATTCCCAACCTAGAGATTTTGTAACTAACTTCGTAGCTAACTTAAAAAAGTAGTATACCGTTTGAGTATACCGCACAATTACACGTCCAAGCTCCAAACACCGAGCATTATATTGCTAACCACGTTCTACATGGCGGAGGCATCAAAATAAACAAATAATAATAATAATAAGTTAAAGATTCAACAACACTTACACCGCATCCAGGATGGGTAGCCGTACGCGCTTCACCTCAAATACCTTTCCCTCGGCCATATTGAAGCCCCATTCAATCGCTTCTGGGGCACTAGTCAATGAGACGAACAGCACAGTCTAGACAGAAAGAAATGGATCACTCAATGCTACACACTACACAAATCCATTTACGGAAATCATTTCACGTGCATAAATGTAGGCCTGACAAATGTATATATAGCTTTTCAACAACAAAAAAAAACTAAGTTTTAAAAAGCTTTAACTTCTTATAGCTTTGTGCTCTTTCTCAATACCTAATTCGATATAGTATATATCCATATTTGTTACAACTATAATTAGTTACACAACTTTATTAAGCATTAAAGCGAAATGCTAGCCCCTTTGGAAAATTTGCATATGGTATCCTATGCTAATTTTGTACGATCGTCCACGGCAATCGTACAAAATTAGCATAGGATACATAGGATTTGCTTATCATATGCAAATTTTCCAAAGAGGCTAGCATTTCGCTTTAAGCACTTACCCCATTCCTGACCGTGAACATGGCCCGTGTTACTGGATCTGAGTGTTCCGCAATGGCGATTTTCTTGCCAGTTTCCGTTTCAAAGAAAACCACCTCTTTTTGTGATGTGGCGGCAAAAAACCTAAAAGTAAAAGAAAATTGCATTTGCAAGGGCTCCCCTGCTTCAGCCCCCAAAAAACGTGCAATTCTATTCGATCAAGTGAACAAAAACAATAAAATGCATGGTTAGACACATAATCAGACTGCACTACTTCATACAAAACTATCATTGAAGTGTAAAGACAAAAATACGAACAAAATTTTTCAGATATTTCGACAAATGTGCCAGGATGCGGTACATATAAAAACTCAAAATACTTACCTATTGTCCGGCGAGAAGCTCACCATCTCATATAGAACTCCATGAACAGAGGAGATTGCCCAGTCCGACATACTGAAAAAAGGACATCTATAAACATTCAAATTATAAAAAAAGTATGTAAATAAGGGTTATAAAAATACTCAAATTATAAAAAGTGTATATAAAAAGGGTTTCGAAATAAGCACCAAAAATAAGGTATCAACAGGCCTCACGACCAGTGAAAAAGTAAACAAAAATATATATACAAATACCCAACCAAACCTTTATGGCAAAATGACAAAAGTAGCAAATACCATAACCCAAAGTAGAGCGTACTCAAAATGCTGGGCTGGATGCGGCGACAAAAACAATTAAGCACCAAATTCATCAGAAAAGGGAATTACGCAACTATCATCGTATTGTATCAGCATATATAGCAAAGGCAAAAATCTCAATTCACAAGAAAGATAATAAGTACAGAGGTCGTATTCACCAACACACAGGGAACCCTCCCTAGGCTCACTAGCGCTCTAAATCTCTTCTGCTCCCGGACTCTCTAAGCACTCCTTAGCTCCCTGGGGAGGCAGGGGAGGGCTCCCTGCGTGTTGGTGAATACGGCCTCACTAAACATATTCCGCAACGAAATAACTGTGAAATAGGTAACTTCGATACACAAACTGAGAGCAGCATAAAGCAAATAACATGGCAAGAGAACTTATATACTTTGACTGAATACAAATACAAATTAACACTCCAACTCCAAATCAATACAGTATTCACTAAAACTATTTTACACTTTTTTTTATCACAGAAACAAACGAGGCACTAATGTTAAAGCGAAATACGAGCCAGTTTTTGAAACGCATCGTGGACAGCTGAATTCTTATGTATCTATGAAAGTTGCTTGAAATTTGCTCTATTTTTTTATTCTAATTTATGTTCATTTGCATAAGCTGCATACGAAAGCTGGTCTCTCCATGCGTTTCAAAAACCTGCATGTATTTCGCTTTAAAGAGTATAAGTGACATGTCCCAAACTTTTCTCATTACGGCAATACTTTTTATATTGTGGCAATGGCACTAGACCTCAATTCTCAATTGAATGTACAGTGTGTAGGTATATGAAGAAAAAAAGTGATGACGTACAAATAGCACAACTGAACTGAATTGAAAGTCAATAGGTAAACCTAAACAAACCGCTAGAAATAGAAACAAACTCATGGTCGATGACTATGTATACAAGTATGTAGGTGTCTAGGTCAAATATATATGCATCTTTCCTCTTTCATTCTTGACAACAGTGGAAAAAAAATTGAAATCAAATATCAAATTCTCAAATTTTGCAAACCGTGTCGCTCGAAATACCCGTGCACACGGTCATAAACGTCGCCAGCATTCTTGACAACAGTGGAAATAATCTAAAAGGATAACAAAATAAAATCAGGGTATGCCGTGGAGATTGTTGGAGGTGTTTGTTTAGCTCAGTGCGCTTTTATTTTTCGCTCAAATATATAAATATGGAATTGCTTCCGGAGGTGGTTCGTGCGGTTTTTACGCACCAACTTATACCCAGAACAAAATGCAATAATAAGCAAATTCCCGTAATATTTTTACGCGCCGATCTATAGACACAGCCAAGACGTTGGGAAAAATAAGGCACTCAATTATATAAATAGATAGATATAGGAGAGATTGTCTGAGCTTGTTAGCAGTAATTATCTGGAGGCCGGGCCGTCCGAGTCCGTGGAATTTACGCATTGTGAATTTTCGTACAGGGAACTTACGCCGTGAATTTACGCATCGCGAATTTACGCATCATGAATTTACACAGCTTGAATTTACGCATCGCGAATTTACGCATCATGAATTACACAGCTTGAATTTACGCATCGCGTTATACACACAACAATGACAAGCACCACGAACGAATCCATTACAATTGCTTATAAATACAAATCATAAATAATAGAAAATAATTCAAAAATAAATCTCGTCAAACCTCCTTCACGCGGCTCTCTTCTGGCTCGTATTCTGCAATGGAAACAATGAGTGTCTTTCGATTGGGCAGCGTATAGGAAGCCAGAGCGACGGCTTGTCTGATAGCCCAGTTGTGATGTCTAAATGTAATTAAATAAATAATAATAATAATAATAATAAATATGTTGCAGACATTTGGTTCAGACGTTTGGTAGTCCTGTAGTCCAATTTTCGCAACTCCAAAATGAGCGAAATGAGCTTTATTACACTAAATACAAACAATAAGTTTTCAGATTTTTCACCAAGTATGCTCATTTATGCGAGACTTTGAAGTATCGCCTGTGGAGTATTGGACAGCAGCCTGTTAAATACAATACTCTAGTCAATAGAGATAGAGAGAGATCGTCCGTAATTTTAATATGCATATATGTCCAGAGTAAAGATGGATAAAAAAGAATCGGGCTTTCTAATGGAGTAAGTTTTACAAACACCTCCAAAAGAAAAACCCACTTCGCCAACGTTTTTTCGTAGGAGCGCCGACACATCTCGGAAACGCTAGCTTCATTCGTTGCAGCCGCTAGTACCGACATGAATTCCACTAAAATAAGAAAAAAATCACCACTATAACGAGAAGAAGCTCTCATAAATGTTAGGCATTAAGATTACTAATACACTGAAACATATAATGCTGACCACACTAAGGAAAGATCCCTACCTATGAACTGAAGAGCCCGGTGTAGAGCAAGTAGCGACTTTGTGCCACGGTGCTTGCTAGACGCTACCTAAACAAAGGGTCATTAATCCAGAAACACTTCTTCACTGTAAGTTGGTAAAGCGGTATAACACCTAACAGAAATATGGTGAGGTGGAAATCTGCACTCCTATGCACTTATGCTAAATGAACTCGTTATACCGCTTTAATGTAGTTATATTCTACATACGCTTCGAAAACCGGCAGTTATACCGCTTTAATGTGCATATCCGTATTTCGTCAGACACTGACACTTATATATAATTACAAGTGTATACCTCAAAGCCAAACATATTCCTGACAGTGCAGTAATCCTCTGGGCAATCAGCGAGCAAACTCCTTAGGTTCGACGTTTTTGAATTTACATCCGCTTGCACAAATTGGAATATTGTACCCAGCATTCCGATGAATCTGAAAGTATAATGTGGTGTTCACAGTATGTATGTCGGACTTACTTTATAATCTCTGCTCTCATGGCTAGAATATAAATACTTTATTAACACATAAAAAAAACATGCAAAAATAAAGTGTTCGGAAGAGCAGGAAGACGAAAAGGTGGGTTCTATACCCGCAAGACAAACAGTAAGAATCAGAGTGTCAATTTATTTCTAAATTGACGAACAACTATTGGCGGGCTAGTCACAAGAAAAGGAAATTCTTACTTGTTAAGTTCTTCATACGCAGTAACAAACAATTCCATGTTAACGTCGTCATCGCCAAGAAGAGACTCAGAAAAGTTACGAGCCACTTTTTCTATGTCAAAACGATCGCTTTTCTGATCTTCGGAGATTTCCTGCACTGTCATTGAGCTTTTTACCTGCAAGAAAACAAATAAAAAAGTACATGCGAATAAAAATAGACGCATGCCGGTGCCGTTCTTGCCACCAATATTCCTTTCTGGGCAAGCATAGAGATCTTAAAGTTGAAAAAATTGCTTATTACAAATATGACTAGGCACTAGCATAAAATCGAAGACTTCCCCAAGACACTTTTGTATCGAACAAAACCGAACCGTCGACATTCGAACCGATCGAAAATAAAAATTGTTTCCAAAGAAATTTTGTGCCATGAAAAAGAAGAAAAGAAGAAATAATTGAAGAAAAGAAGAAGAAAATGAAAGAAAAGTTTGGTTCATTTTTGAAAATTCAAAAAATTCAAAAAATTTGCTTTGAGGAGGCGTGGCCAGTAACTGCGCGTTTGTGATATTTTTAAGGAACACCTTTTTTAGTGAAAAATAACTCGACTTACGTTACCGTATGCTAAATGAGTGTTGATGAAGTTGATTGATTATATTATCGATATTTTTCAGTAATTATCCATGTATCCATATGAAAATGCAACAAAAGTCGACGGCACCCACAACCCATGTCCCCGTGCGAAAATAGTGCCTCCGGCTCTATCCCCAACACAGATGTCTATGTCTCCCACACGTAATAGTGTACACTGAGGCGGTATTCACCAACACACAGGGAGCCCTCCCTGGCCTCCCCAGGGGGCTAAAGAGTGCGTAGAAAGTGCGATAGCAGAGGAGATTCAGAGCGCCCGTGAGCCTAGGGAGGGCTGTTGGTGAATGCGGCCTCTGTAGTCCATATTTTCAGGTCCTAAATGAAAAGAAAAACAATCAGAACGTAAAGTTCGTTATTTTATAATATAATAATAATAATTTATTACACCACAAAGGTGCGCGCAAACATACATAATTAAAACAATAAATACAGTTAAAGTAAGACAGAAAAACGTAATAAGGGACATAAGGTACATGTGTAAAGATGTTATGTCTACAGAATCAACTGTAGACACAGAGCTGAGCACAAGTCAAGTTCAATGGGCACCGTGTAGATATAGAGTTTATTATACTCAATACAGAGGGCAATATATATGTACGACAACTCTCTAGTCGAGCGATCAAAAACCCATCAGTTCAAGCCCTAGCTTGAATCTACATATACTATTAATATGCTAATTACTCATATGTTAATAGTCTTTAGACACCACGACTATTACTGAAACTAGTAACTGATAATACGTTTCATAGTCATAAGCATTCTTAGGTATCCCTATACCTAACACCTCCGTTCTTAGTATTCAAGTCATACTAAGTAATTAACACGATAAGGCTAATAACGCTTAAGCTTCCAGTTAGCGATGTTGAGCTTAGTGACAGGCTTCCGGATCCTCTTTGAGCGTCTGAGCTTCGGCGGTTCCTTCGGAGTAGCTTCACTGGCGGGTGGTGTCACAGTGTCAAGGTCGGTACACCGTTCATCATCCGTAACAACTGTCTGGTCGGTTACCACTATCTCTTCAACTGTACCGGTCTGGTTAGTTGGGCTTAAAGCATAGGGTTCGACAGCGTTAGGAGACGGTTCATGGTTCGATTTAGGTAACGGGTCGATTTCAAAGGCGTCAAGTAGTATTTCATACGCACGACTTCGCGTGTTGACTGTCCTGGGTCTGATCTGGTTGGCATGACGAATAATGTGCTTCTTCTGGTTTTCGACCTGCACTTCGTACATGACGTTACCTCTTTTGTTCACTACAGAAGCTTCCAACCATGCTGGCTTATTAGGCACTTTGTAGTCGCGAACATAGACTAAGTCTCCTGGGTTAAAGACTGTAGCCTTCGAACCGTGTTTCTTGTTGTACTGACTCTCCATACGATTGTCTTTCACAATCTTCCTCTCCGGCCTGGGTTTCATCAAATCCCATGAAGTCCGCAGCTTTCTTTTCAGGAAAGCTTCTGCTGGCGACTTTCCTTCAGGAACGTTAGACGACGGAGTCATACGGTATGAGAGCAGAAACGTCTGAAGATTCTCTGCAGGGCTTCCCTCCCCCTTCAATTTCAGCAGCGCCCGCTTGAACGTGTCTACAAACCTTTCAGCTTGTCCGTTCGACTGCGGGTGATATGGCGCACATCTCAAGTGTTTGATACCATTTTTCGCACAGAACAGCGCGAATTCACCGCTTGTGAATTGTGTTCCATTGTCTGTTACCAGGGTCTCTGGCATGCCGAATTGTGAGAAAATCTTCTTCAGACTGGTAATCGTGGCGGATGTGGTAATCCTGTCCATCGCAACGATTTCTGGCCACTTACTAAATGCGTCAACGACAAGCAAGTAGTACTTTCCTTCCAGTGGACCAGCAAAATCTGCATGAACTCTTTCCCAAGGCACACTGGCCTTGCTCCACGATTCCAGATTGGTCTTAGTCGGCGCTTTCTGAGCACGACTACAGTTAGCACAAGACTTCACCATGTTCTCAATGTCCTCGTCGATAAATGGCCAGTAAACTAGCGATCTAGCAAGCGACTTTGTTCGAACGATTCCTTGGTGACCTTGGTGCAACTGTCGTAGAATGCGACCCTTGAGAGACGCAGGAATGCTAGATCCTGTCTCCAAACAAGAGGATTCCGTTTGTCTGCGACAATGATGTTTTTCTGTTGGCGAACTGAGTGATGTCTTTGGAGGGTCTTTCAGGCCAATTACCAGTTCTGTGAGCGTTAAGGACCGCTGTCAGCGTCTTATCCTTCTCAGTAGCCTCACGCAGAACATTGACGGTAACGGGTAGGGCAGCAATGGTTCTGAAGTGTTCGTCTCTGAACATCTCCGTGTGTACTCTGGCAATCACTTTTTCTTCGTCCGCGTCTGCCTGATTAGCGATCAGCCTGGACAGAACATCGGCACATCCCATTTCAGCTGTAGGTTTGAACACGATCTTGAAGTCAAAACCTTTGATGTACACAGCCCAACGTTGCAGTCTGTTGGCGCTTGTGACCGGGATGCCCTTTTTCGATCCAAAAATCGAAACAAGCGGCTTGTGATCTGTTACGAGAGTAAACTTGCGTCCCATCAGGTACTTGTAGAACTTTTTCAAGGCCCAGAAGATAGAAAGACCTTCTTTCTCAATCTGACCATAGTTCTTTTCAGCTGGGAGTAGAGTTCTTGATGCATGTTCAACTGCTTTTTGCGAACCGTCTTTCATTCGGTGTAGCAAAACCGCGCCTAGACCATATTGAGATGCATCCGTCACGAGGACCAACTCCTTTTTCGGGTCATAGTGGGTGAGCAACATTGGCGAGGCCACAATCTTCTTGACCTGCTCAAACGCATCTTGACACTCTTTACTCCAGTACCATTTGACATCTTTCTTCAACAGTTCGTCGAAAGGCACTCGGATCTTGTGCAATTCCTTTATGAACCTGCCGTAGTAATTGATCTTGCCGATGAACGAGCGTAACTGACTGACGTCGTTCGGTTCTGGCATCTCCAAGATTGGTCTAATCTTGGCCGGATCTGTTTCGCGACCTTCTGCGGAGATAATCATCCCGAGGTACCTTATCTCTCGCGCAGCAAAGGTGCACTTTTCGAAGTTGACGTGGAAACCATACTCCGAAATGCGTTTCATACAGGCATTTAGGTTCCGATCGTGTTCCTGTCTTGTTCTTCCAGAAACGATCACGTCATCGAGGTACGCACAGCAACCGTCCAGTCCAGTGATCATTGAGTCCATGATCTGCTGGAAGATCCCTGGAGCGGTCTTGACACCGAAACACAGTCTGTTGTAACGGTACAAGCCTCGATGAGTATTGATAACGAGCAATTTCTTGGAGTCGTCCTCTAACTCGACTTGAAGGTAGGCGTCCTTGAAGTCAAGTGTACTGAAGACAGTTCCACCGTTCAGAGTTGTCATTATTTCTTCTGCGGAAGGAATCGGATGGGAGAAGTCTTCCAGAGCTTCATTCAGTCCTGTACTGAAGTCTGCGCAGACTCTCACACTTCCATTCGGCTTTTTCACGCACAGAATCGGAGCCGCCCACGGAGAGTACGTGACGCGCTCAATGACTCCAAGTTGCTCTAGTCGGTCCAGCTCAAGTTCCACGGTTTCTTTGAAGTGGAATGGTACCATTCTCTTAGGTCGGAAAATTTCGTTTTCCCCTTTCTTGAGCTGCAGGCGTGCTTTGGTCTTCTTACAGAAACCAAGCCCGGTGGCGAAAACATCAGCGAACTGCGTCTTGAGCGTAGCAACGTACGTCGCAGCAGATTCACTTTCACGAGATGTTTCGATAGAAGGTTTTCCGGAGACCCGGTTGCATACAGCATCCATCACAGATCTGAATGACGGGAACCGCTCTAACCAGTCCAGCCCTAGGAGGTTCATCCTAGCGGTGACGTGCACTATTCCGGTCAGATGCTCGTCCTGGTAAGAGGCGTTGCACTCGAATGAACCAATCAATTCGAGTTTCTCTCCATTCGCCGCGGTCGCGACTACACTTGGGGATTGCAAGTTTGGTCGACCCAGCGCCTTCCATGTGGCTTCGGATATCAGTGTCAAATCCGAACCAGTGTCCAACTGAAGTCGCACCTTCTTTCCATTCATCTGGATAGTGACGCACCTGTGGCCAACAGGTCGTGAAGACACTTCATGGACGTTTCGATTTCGATTCTTGTTGTTGCCCTTTTTCTGCTGGCAAACAACAGTGTAGTGTCCTCTTCTACCACAACCATGACAAGTAGCTTCTTTAGCTGGACAGGTCTGATGTCCACTGTCTCTTCCACAGTACTTGCAATTCTGTTGTGTAGGTCTACGGTCATTATTCTTGTACTCGCGATGGGGTTTGTTAACCTTGTTAACAATAGCAGGAGCCATCGGAAGATCTATATCGTCTTTGTGCAAGTAGTAGCTGTCAATTGCATCCGCGACATCATCGAGGGTCATCGATGGGGTGCGATCCAGAGTCTTTACCAGCCATGCACGTAGTTCGATGTCTTCGTGACTACGCAGGCTATTCAGGTAATTCAGGACTCGGAATTGTGCATCTGTCAGTTCATTGAAAGCGAATTCATCACAAGCCTTATTGACAACACCAATGTGGGCCTTGTAATCGATTCCAAACTCTCGGGTCACGTGAAGACATTCGATACGCTTCCGAAACAAAGATTTCTTCGTCGTGAAGACAACCTTCATCTTTCCGATGAGTTCTTCAAACTTCATCTCAATTGGCTTCTTCGGCAGACAGCGCAGCTTGAGGTTCTTTTCTTGCTGTTGGCCCAGCCGAGACAACAGAAATCGTATACGGTTGGTCTCCGGTACACAAGCAGCTTGCACCTCAATGAGATCCTGGTGGTCATGGTACCAATCGGTAAAACTAGCACCATCTTCCACGCTGAACTCAAACATGGGAACATTCTTGTACAGAACGTTTAGCATGCCTCTGGCTTCTGATGTGAGTGGTTCGGTCTCTCTTGATGTCTCTGTCGTTGCTACTGTCTGTAGCAGGTTCTGTTCAGTCTCTTCCAAACGTAGAAGACGACTTGCAGCACTATCTTGACCTGCCTGAAGTGCCTTCTGTCCTTTCTGAAGAGCATTCAGTACAGTCATGATCTCTTTCATTGATACCCGTTCATCCTCGTCGGTCATTTTCCAAAGTTCGCTCAATGTCAAAAATTGGCGATAACTTCGTTACGCTCACTGACAATACCCTGTCCAGGTATGTCAGTGATATGACTGCGCAAATGAGTAATCTACAACACCGGGTCTTGGCCTCACTAATGAAACCGCACCAGTGGGTGAGAAAACCCAAAAGGCAAAGCAACTTAATGACACTCAGGGTAATTGTACCCTTGCCAGAAAGCCGCACCTCAAGTAGATGTTAGTTGAACTACCTGACCGAGTCGGACTATCCGCTGTCAGGGTGTAGCAAGTTCAAAAACAAAAACGAGAGTTGACACTGGACCAGGATAGGCGGTTTCACACCTTTCCGTAGAGATCCCAGTGAGTTGATACTGGACCAGGATAGGCGGTTTCACACCTTTCCGTAGAGATCACAGTGAGGATGACGATAGTAGAGCACCAGAGAAGAGTAATTTCTGAACGCCAGTGTTATGTCTACAGAATCAACTGTAGAACACAGAGCTGAGCACAAGTCAAGTTCAATGGGCACCGTGTAGATATAGAGTTTATTATACTCAATACAGAGGGCAATATATATGTACGACAACTCTCTAGTCGAGCGATCAAAAACCCATCAGTTCAAGCCCTAGCTTGAATCTACATATACTATTAATATGCTAATTACTCATATGTTAATAGTCTTTAGACACCACGACTATTACTGAAACTAGTAACTGATAATACGTTTCATAGTCATAAGCATTCTTAGGTATCCCTATACCTAACATAAAACAATAAATACAGTTAAAGTAAGACAGAAAAACGTAATAAGGGACATAAGGTACATGTGTAAAGATAAGCGGAAATGCTGGGGCATCGAACGAAGGTAGTTAGCCGAGCACTGTAAACCCGGCAGCTGGACACTATCGTCACTAACACACATAAGCGTGCACAGACCCAGGGTTACGTCAGTGGCTAAATTCACCGAACGACCTAGGCGCAATACTTGCATTTATAACTGTGACACGTGTGAAAGTGAATTGACTGTGCGATCCACTTTGCTACACAATGGGTTTAACTGGCATAGGCATTACAGTGTAAGTGTGTTGGCCCAGAAGCAATCCATAAGACACACATAAATTGTTCGGGTAAATCGAATAGGTGTATAAACCAGCCAAGTGGAATAGTCATGGTTAATATGCCAGATAGTTTCAACGGGGAATATTAAGGTCCAAGAGAGTTATTATATCAAGTTTTTCCAAGCGAGCTTTGAATGTGTCCACAGAAGGAGCTCCAAAACTATCTGGTGGCAACTTCCACGACCATTTAGTCACTCTGTGAAAGAACGAGTGCAACAGAGCGTTTGAGCGTGTGAACGGAGTTGTAAGCTGAAAATAACGATTCCGACCGAACCCGGGCCTCCAAACAATATATTTGCTTGGACGCAACCGAGTCAAGCCATTTAGCACCCTACAGAAGCACGCTCTTGAAGCGTAAAACAAATTTAAATTTAAATTTAGAGATAGCACAAATCGATATTAGCACGAAACTGCTCTCGTAAAGCAGTGAGTAGCTCGTGTGAAGATATATATATATATATATATATATATATATATATATATATATATATATATATATATATATTGTTATTTTTGAACGGGGTGGTGATCTTTTGATTTTCTATCGCTTTATTCAAATAAAAACATGAACAGTAACATTTTTAGAGGGTAGATCACCATTTCAAAACATTTTATTCAACAAAATTGGCAAAAAATATATAAAGACATAAATTTGTAGTGTATTACGCCAAAAATATTGCGAGCGAAAAGATAATACAAAAAAATAAAATACAAAGACACCAATGGAATGGAGCAACGAATGAAGCTTGCATGGGCCTGACACTTCAAGTTTTGTTTGAATAATAAGCATAACACAATAGCGTTTTAAAGAAACCACTTTTAGTATTGTGCCTACTTCGGGAAATTTACATATAATGCGCATTTCCTATATATCCTATGTAAATTTGGTGCCGGAAGCTTCGGACGGGCACCGTAAATTTGCATAAGATACGTAGGATGATGGAAGTGCAGCGCGCTTTTCAAAAACTTTTCAAACTTAAAAAAACTATATTCAAACTTTTCAAAATTTCAAAATTTAAATAAACAACTGTTCAAAAACCCGGATGTTGTACCGCTTTAAAAAGGGGCTAATTGGCTAATGGCGAACTATTATTCAATGAAACCGTCCACGAAACCGTCCATATCAGTAGCTGGGTTAAAGGAAGGCACTTCGCTGAAAAGAATGATTACGCAAGTACTTGAAAATAGCGAAGAGATACGCAGAAAAATCATTTATGTCAGATGACAGTTGTCATCATAATGGTGTCGGCTTGCCACGCAAAACACCACTTCGTAGCTAGGGTGCATTGTACACCAAAGCGCCTACTGGGATTCTGGCGCCCGCTATAATAATAGCCGGGACTGCCCTCCCAACAATCCCGGCTATTATTATATCGCTTTAAAGAGTGTTCAAACCTGAGGCTGGGTATGTCATTTTCGCGTCGGGCCTCAGCCTCCTTCACTTGTTGCGTCAGTAAAGCCAAGCGCGCTTTGAGCTCCTTAAAATAAGGTCAATTTTAAAGTGCGAATAACACATTCTTATTACATAAAAGTATAACTGTAGTTTGCGCTAGCATTCTGTGCGTTACGGAAGTTCGATTAGAATAAAATGTGCCGCAGTATAAAAAGGGTGTCGAGCTCAATCGAAACTCATTCTGCAAAAGAACATCTAGATGTAGTTGTCAATTCACAAAATTTACATCTAGACGTTTCAGGCGGCGGAGCCGTTTGGTTTCGAATAATTTCTGGATTAACGTTCTATGAATTTAGTTTGTTCTTCATTAGTGTCATATGCCTTTAGAATTCAACAAAGCTGAAAGAAGCACGTGTATTTTACACCAACACGAGTTCTATTTGTGCATGATAAATCAATTGTATGTACTAAATTTCGTCACCTACAATGAGCTCATTTTCGTCTTCCTCCATTTGTCTTACGAAGGCATTTACCTGAAAATGGGTGCAAAACAAATCATATTTTTTGGAGAAACCTACACGTTTATTTTATCCAATGCACAATACGCAAAATTTGGTGAGTATTTTACTGATAAACCATCAAAATTAAATACCATAGTGGGAATCTGACATTTATTTATTTATTTCAAAAAACGGGTTCCAGCTGGACGTACAATAAGCCGAAACTTCAAGGATAGGGCTCACGTCACTTATTTTTTTTATCGGCAGATTTTTCTATATTTGTTAATTCGTTCAAACCAAAGGTTTGTTCATCATAACTTTATTATATTTTGTGTTAAATTTCAGGCTAGCTGAACCCCCGGTATGAATATTTCACATCCGATTTTTCCATTCTGGCGACGACCTGGCGACGACCTGGCGAAAGCTGCGCAAAGAAGAGGGTACGCCCTTCGACAGTGGCGATACTCGGTACTCTTCGCCGCGCACCCGTCATGGTCATGGGTTCGCGGCGCGCAGTCAAAGTTTAGAGTTGAAAGCTCACACAAAAATCAATCGATAACGGGAAAGAAACATGTAGAGCCTTCTCGTGCATTTCTCGTGGACACGTGATCTGTCGCTTTAAACAAGGTGTAGTTGAGAAAAATTTAAAGGGCATGTCAAGGGGGATTCTGCATAGAAAGGCATCTGGCGCAGATTGAGAAAAAACGAATGGCGCACAATACAGTATACCATAAAAATTGCGGCAGATTAAAATATTTCAAATTTTGTCATAAACGTGAGTCAAAGGGAGAGGCCCATGAGAATAAATTTTTCCTGGATTAATTTGTAAAGAATGTCCGGAATTTCAGAAATATTACTGTGAAAACCGCATTGCTTGAAGCCTACAACTCACAGAGCTATTCCCCGGCAAAGAGTTCGGCCAGGTACCGTAGTCAGAGTCAATTCTCTCGCTTTTAGGGCATTCTTGTATTATTGGAAACGCCTCTTTATAGTCGTCGGGATGATCTTTATTCGTTTGACCATTCTTATATAGTGAAAGAATGCAAATGAACGGATATCAACCGTAAAAACGAATTTTGACGTTGCTGACTACGGTACCTGGCCGAACTGTTTGACGGGGAATAACTCCGTGAGTTTTAGGCTTCAAGCAATGCGGTTTTCACAGCAATATTTCTGAAATTCCGGACATTCTTTACAAGTAAATTGAGGAAAACTTTTTTCTCGTGGGCATGTCCCTTCAACACTTCATTTGGCTCAACACATTGCATTGGGACACCGCGCCGCAGCCGTGATGCGTCGGGAGATGCCTTTCTATGCAGCCGGGACGTGCGGGATGCGAGAAATCCAACAATTGAAGCAAAAAACCGAAATCCCATAGTGAAGGCATTTTTTGGAGGAGTTTGAAATTGTTTTTCTTTTCATCCAAAAGTTTTTGTTTATTTTTATTTTCACTTTCCTACCTACAAAAAAATAACCTTTTTTTGAGCCCAACATGCAAAACCGATTTTTTATTCTAATTTATGTTCATTTGCATACGCCGCATAAGAATGACGGAGTGCTCGATGTGTTTCAAAAATAGGCGGGTATTTCGCTTTAACTCACCGCTCTCGTCTCTTCTTCATAAAATTTTTGCATTTCCAGGCATTCTGCTGTGTAATCTCGGAGTTCTTCTTCCTCTCTTCGTTTCTTATCTTCGGGGTGTTCCTTTTGCCCTCTAAAACAAAGAGAAATTACGGGGTGTGGCCGCCAAAAATTAAATTGTATTTTTTAAAACTTTTCTGGATATAATAAATAAAGTCTAATATTTGAAACGCCGGGAGTAGCATGTCTCCAACGAGGTACTTTGTCAACTAACCGACCCGAAAAAAAACCGATTCTATAGTATATTAAAGGGATCGGTTCACCTGAAATAGTGTCTGTTTTTTTATGTTTATTTATTTTCTATAAGGGATAATAAAAATTAGGAATACAAAATGTAGTGTTCTATTTCAATACTGACGAAGATATTGGGTGATAAAGTGGTGGATTGAGCGGTCCGGAATGCAGAAAGGGTAATTGTCCTATAGGACACTATTTCAGGTGAACCAGTCCCTTTAAACGGTTTTTGAAAAGCATCGACAACAACAGCATTCTTATGCGACTTATGCAAATGAGCATAAATTAGAATAAAAATCGCGCTAACTTCGAGCAACTTAGCATAAATATGTGAGAATTTAGTTGTCCACCATACGTTTCAAAAACCGGCCGGCATTTCGCTTTAAAACGAAATGCCGGCCGGTTTTCTGGAACATATCGCGGTCACTTGCAGTTTTATGTATCATATGTAAATGAGCATAAATAAAAAGTCGGTCACAATTCGACCATAAATACCATAAGAAACCAGTTATCCGCGATGCGATTCAAAAACCGGCTGCTATTTCGCTTTAAATGCAACAAAAACAATAACATACTCGTCTGACAGACTCATGAGTTCTTGTTCTTCCTTCATTTCGTCAGACATGCTAGAAAAGTTTGTCATCAATTACGCAATAGGAAAAGAAAGTCAGGAAATCGGAGTCGGTATTTTAACTGAACTTTTCCATCTCGGAATCCCATCTCGGAATTGTCTTGGACTCCGCCTTTCCATGCTATTTCTTTACTGTACGACTATTCCGAGATGGGATTCCGAGATGGAAAAGTTCAGTTAAAATAAAGTGTAGAACTCTGGCTAGCGGCCGGCCCCGCCGCTAGCCATTCTATTAAAATATAACTCTGTATATTGCGTGTTGTAGAATAATACACAGAGAATATAGCCATTATACTTTATCCTTGGACCATGGCCAAGAGCTAGCGCTCTTGGTCAATACACACACACAACTGATGTTAGTTGCAGCATGTGTTAGTAAACATAAGATAGAGAGAAGTGCAATTTATCTAAGAACAGCTAACTATAAAAATAACACACACACACACACCACACACCTAACAATAAGTACAAAGCAATTAATCACTTGCAACTTCTTACATCGCCCTCTCTCAACAAGAGCTGGACCCCAGCTCTTATTGAGATGGTCTTTTAGATAAACAAGACAACGTCTTAACATCTATCAAATAAACAATATCAAGATCTTAACTTCAAAATGGCTAGAGTTGTGTGTCTTCTCACAAGATCTTAATCATTACAAGGTAGAATCTCAACAATATGGCTACATGTCAATTCAATTCAACAACAATGTCAGTTGTATCACAACATTAAAATAAGAAAGTTAAAGTCTAGTACAATCTCCTAGAACAATGTTCAATTCGAATCAAAATAACGATCAAATTTTCAATACATAAGGACTAGTTACACTTCAGTGAGCCCTACTGGGTAACTTATATTATCATTATTTGCTTATCCTCAACTGGCTAATGTGGGATCCGGCAAAATCCATGCTGCCCAACCACCCATCCTT
This sequence comes from Pelodera strongyloides, assembly GCA_036852015.1. Taxonomy (NCBI): domain Eukaryota; kingdom Metazoa; phylum Nematoda; class Chromadorea; order Rhabditida; family Rhabditidae; genus Pelodera; species Pelodera strongyloides. Next base: position 143,444 of record JAANDG010000167.1, on the reverse strand, counting down.
AAATTGTTGCCGGGGATGTATCGCACATCATCTTAGCGGGGCTCATAAATATAATTATTTACATTCAATAAAAATATCTCATCCCTAGCTCAGTTGGGTTGTCCTTATGGGGCTGCTTATCGTTAAAACCTTCTTACATTCAACTGGAATCCACCATCAAGAATATTGTTCAGTGACTAACGATAGTACTAGTTATGGTAACTCAACTTCCTCTACCACAAAATATAAAACTTAGCTTCAGGCGGCAAGGTCGCAGCTCCTTTGCTTTTCTCAGTTGATCCTTGCACTTCGTCTATCGACCCGATAGCAGATATATATGAAGAGTAGAGAAGAGAGTATTGTAGATGTCGACAAAATATTAGCAGAGGGGCGATTACTAGTAAAATGTCGATATGGAGTTAGGAAAGTTACGAATATCATTGAATGTTGTGAATTGTTGTCGAATCAGGCGGAAGATGTAGGTTCGAAGTCTGCCAGAATAGGTGGAATAGGCAGACCTCCGCGGTCGCCATGTAGAACTCTGGCTAGCGGCCGGCCCCGCCGCTAGGCATTCTATTAAAATATATCTCTGTATATAGTGTGTTGTAGATGTTCAGAAAGATACACAGAGAATATAGCCATTATACTTTATCCTTGGACCATGGCCAAGAGCTAGCGCTCTTGGTCAATACACACACAACTGATGTTAGTTGCAGCATGTGTTAGTAAACAACATAAGATAGAGAGAAGTGCAATTTATCTAAGAACAGCTAACTATAAAAATAACACACACACACACCACATACCTAACAATAAGTACAAAGCAATTAATCACTTGCAACTTCTCCTCACTTACAACCGACTCAGCATTGGATGGTTAGACTTCAGACATAAACTGAACCCCGGTGTACCGTTTTTGCGCATTCGGTTGCTATAACCCGGTACTCGTTACCTTTTAACTTTATATAGAGTTGTGAAATTCACGGTGTTACTTAAAGGGATTCAAATCCAGCGTGAAAACGAGCGATTCTTTTTTTTCTGATCATATCCTTTTGCATGCAACAAAATTATTTCCTTTTTCCATGCTGATGCTGGTGTCTAACACAGGACAGGATTCAAAAACCGGCCGTTTGGTTATTGGCAATTGTGATTTAAAAAAAAACTGAATTGATTATTGGTAATTGTGAATTAATACTGTAGCAAAGTAAATAAGAGAATAAATTAGAATACTAAACTACAGTCATAAATCAAAAAACTGCATAAAAGGTTGCTTATTGTTAGTGTTAGAATAGATATACATGATGTCGCTTCCCAATAAAATGGCGGGTTTCCTCCCGACCCGCCTACTATTAGGCGGGGGGAGCACCCATGAGGATCATGGTCCATCGCACATATTACCAGTCTGGTACGAGACACGTAAGTATAAAGGAATAAAGGATGTGTGAGCCACAAAATGAAAGGGCACCTAACCTAGTACGTGAACTCTCCAACATGCAAATGTGATTGGCTTAGTAAGCTTGCCTAGCTGATAATGCCTTCTTTTTTTTGGTAATTGTTGTGGATGATGCCTGTATAATATAATGAAACTCATGTAATTGCATTACGATTTTTATTCTGTATTACTTTACCTTTAGAGATTACAGATAATGCACACCTAACAATATATAATAGGTTTTTATTATGTAGGTACACAACTTTTTATTATATGTGGATCAGTCCCTTTACATTTACCAATGAATACATACGAATATTCTTTGCCTAGCTGATAACTGTTGAAAAGTAAATATCTATAACTGTTTTTGCCTCATGGATATTTTATATATTGGCCGTCGCCTTCCGGAGTCCCGAGAGAGAGAGAGAGAGAGAGGCGACTTTCAATCCTACGCAATCGAAACCTCAAAGTCTCACAAATTGGGCATAGAGTTACACGACTAATTTCGCTTCTTTGGGGTAGCAAAAAAAAGTTAGACTACGTATAGCGGTATAGCAAATGAAAGTAGTAGCGGTAGTTACGAAAGTAGTTACAAACATTTCCCCTTGTAAGATTATTGTCTTATTTGAATGTACTTGAGTCCTTCTACCACCGAAAACGATCAGTACTCTCTCTCACCAAGTTGTGTTCACTTGACCTGCCCATAGCCCATAGCGTCACACACTATGACTGTGGCACAAATTTCTTCTTTATATATGCCACCGGCGACAGAAGCGAATTAGAGCAAAGCGATTTTGTGTCACCGTCATCTACACAGCGACACAGCAAGTGCCCCGAAAGTGGTTGCTTGCGGCAAACACTGCGTACTAGTCTAATTGGAAAGCGACATTATAACCGCCTTTTAAAACTTATGACGGACAACTGCGTCCCAGTGCGTTTGTGCTAAACTAATGCTAGCAAGAAGAGATCGCTGATCTGCAAAAGTGCTGGGGAAAAATGCATTCCCAACCTAACAATAAATTCTATACAAGCCATAAAAGGTGTACTTGAAGTCCAGTGACGTAACCTCAAATCGACGAAAATAGGTGCATCTTTCAGACTCGCGTTGGAGAATTCATAAGGTAATTTCCACATGAAAATCACATTATTATTTATTGTTATTAAAATTACCGCATACTGGTATCGGTCTACATCTCCTAAAATCGGGCATGTTATTATCGATCATCTTGTTTTGTTTGCCATTTGGATTTGTGGCATAGCTCATGATTGGCAGTTTGCATGATGCCGCAATTCACAATTGCGTACACACATACACACACTTCTTATTTATACCTGATGACATGGTTTGTATCAGAAACAAACCCGATTTCAAAACAGTTACGCATAGGTGCGAGCTTATTATATAAAGGAGAAGAGTTTGTTTGCTCTTTTGTTTGTATGAACGAAACGAAATAGGTTCATAAAGTTAGTTTTGATAACTACCAGGCAAAATTGATCACAGAAAACGTTCGTCTCGCACGGAACTCGAACCCACAACAAATTTTCAGGAGCAAGATTTGCATGGTACAATTAGTCGCATCGAGAATCCAGAATCGTATTATACGTTTCCACAATCAGAAATGAATTTGCAGATGTGTGATATTGAGAGGGAAAGAAAGTGGAGTAAGGGGCACAAAGTTTCACAGGGAATTGAGAGGAATAGAGGAATGGAGGAATATAGTGAGAGGGAGAGAGAGAGGAATAGAGAGAGAGAGAGAGGAATAGAGAGAGAGGGAGAGAGAGAGAAGAAATAGAGAGAGGGAATACAGATCTTAGAAAAGTAGGATGATGCATATAGAAGAGGAATGTTGATGAACGGTTCCTCCTTTTTTGGAACATTCAAATTACCATTGTATTCGTCATTTCGTACAATACCGTAGTTTTCCTTTCCCTTACCGAAAATTATTCCGCTTTCAAACGTGATTTTGTGACAAACTACAACTGGCATTATGCCATTTGATAAGTCCGTTCGAGACACACTACGGTTTGAAATTGATACTACTGTATGTTTATCTCATTGGGTTCAGTTCAAACAACAACAAGAACTCTTTTCATGTAAACAAACATCGGACCCTGAATTCTAAAATTCGTGCTAGAGTACGCAAAAATTCGAAATGACGATTTGAGGCCCATATATACAACATTTCCCGGTTATTCTGTGATAAAGCTCCCGGCTTCCTAAAAGTTCCGTGATGAAACTCCGGATTTCTAAAATAGGAAAATCGCAGAAAAGAATGGTTTACTGAAATCCAAGGCCTAATAAGCACTGTGAATCAGTTCATTATTTGGCGTCTTAAGCGAAATACCGGCCGGTTTTTGAACACATTGAGTACACCGCATTCTTATGCAGCATATGCAAATGAACATAAATTAGAATAAGAAATCGAGCCAAATTCGAGCAAAATTGCACAAATATGAAAGAATTCAGTTGTCCACGATGCGTTTCAAAAACAGGCCGCTATGTATCACAGATCACAGAGAACTTGATAATCACAGAGAACAACACGATAAATCCAGTAAAGAAGTTTAGTTTGTTGTCGGCTTTTGGGAAGGATTCGGTTAAAAACATCAGATAAAGACCCCCGAAAGTAGAAGTCTATGCAAGAAACCTGTGCTCGATATGTGTCATGAGTCGAGAGCAACTGCCGACGGGCAGCAGAAGAAAAAGAAGCTCGTTTTGGATTTCTGGGGTTGCGGGACTGCTGTGGACCACGACTTTTATGTTGACTAGGACAGATGCCATTATACGATAAACGAGATAAATATTAACGGGTTTATCCGTCAGAAAAGGTGCACCGGGGTCCGGTTTATTTCTGAACCCGGACGAACTGGCCTTTAAACTTCCCAGGCCAATTTTCTCGAAAACCGATATATCGCCGCCGGTTTTACCCAGCTAGCAACTTGTATACCATTGTGATGTGAAACATTTTATATCTTTGACGAGGTGAACCATTGATGTGTATACCATTAGTGAGGTTCCGGTCCAGGATCGAAGTAGTGACCGGTGGCGTGCTTCAGGCCACTGGACAAGCCCACCTCCCCTCCATTGGCCATTACTGACCTAAATGGAGATTCGTTTCTCGTGGTAACCATCAATTCGAATACTGTTTTTGTTGGATCATCATTGCGATTCCTTTTCAAGTCTTACATTACATAGTCCTACTGTAAAATCAAATTTTATGCAGTTTCACTAAAGCATACGGTAATTTTCGAGGCTCGTCAAACTAAGTCGCAAACGCACAACGATTCTTTGCCACGCCCCCTTTTTTTGACGAGAGGTTTGTTTTCCTTCCAAAATTCTTTGCGACCAAACAAACAATGTTTTGGGCATATGTTATATTTTGTTCAAATCTTTGCACTTTATTCAATGTGCACCCGTAAGAGGAGCCCATAGCAACAACAAAAACAAGTAGTGCATTTGGGGTGCATTGAACTTTCTATTTTACCATCGTGTGGCTATTTTGCAATATAGGGAACGTGTTTAGATCGTTGAGCAAAAGTGCTTATTGTAAGCTTGTAAAAAGTCCATTGTTGTGTAGGGGAGTGTTCTTAATACTCGATTCTCACAGCTACACCCGTCTTCTCCTTTGTAAATCTCTTTGTTATTGCTTTTTTTTGCTTTCCTTCTGTTTGCACTGATCATATTCTGCAATAATCCAATGCCTTTCAGGAAAAGCGATGTTCAGCGGTGCCCGAGTCTCTCTTCAGCGTCTTGCTTCCACAGCAAGGTGAGTAAATTTGTATATGGAGCTTTACTGCTTTACATATCACCGCCACGGTTCATTACTTACTAAATAAATCCATCTCCAACCTACTTTGCCACGGACAGTGGTGTTGTATAGCTTGGTTGGTTTAGCACTGTTTTACCTTATTGGACAGCTTATATATGTATACGGATTTACAATATATACGCATCTTATATATTAACAATATACGGATTTGTTTTCCAGTGTGCGTGCTAAGCACACACTTCCCGACCTGGCTTACGACTATGGAGCTTTGGAACCGGTTATCTCGGCCGAGATCATGCAGCTGCATCATCAGAAGCATCATGCCACCTATGTGAACAATCTGAACACAATGGAGGAGAAGTCTGCTGAAGCTCTGGCCAAGGGTTCGTTGATTCGTTGATATCTTTCTGCGCGACGGAATGTCATATTGTAATGTTGTGCGCTTCAATAGCGTGCTGTTCTCGCAACGTGCAACTTGGCGACATCGCCGCGCCAAAAATGAGGGTCCGCCACAGCGGGGCGGCGCAATCCGCATAAGGTGCGCGGCGGGTGCGCCGGAGTGCGCGAATGGTAAATGGCGCACCTACGGCGGTCTCAGGGCGCATCTGGAGCGCACCTACGGCGGACTTGCCGCGGAACCTACGAAAAGTTCCGCAGGTTCGCCCAACTGCGTTGAATATCCTTTCGCGGACCTGTGGCGCGCCTGCCGCGCGCTCTAGGCGCAGTGCGCCGCCCCGCTGTGGCGGACCCTTATTTTTGGCGCGGCGATGTCGCCAAGTTTCCCCAGTGCGATTGTTAGTTCAGTACATTACTCAGCTCAAAGATTGACTTCATGAGTAGTCATGCACAGATTTTAATCTTTTTGAATATCTACCTTGAACGTAAACATAAACTATTTACTCTTCGGCAAGGCCGCTATTTTTCTCGTTAAGAGCTTTGAGCACTCTTATTTGCAGGTAACGTCAAGGAGGTGATTGCACTCCAGCCTGCCGTAAAATTCAACGGAGGTGGTCACATCAATCACACCATTTTCTGGACCAACCTGGCAAAGGTATGTTTATAAGCCACGTCCAAATCATAATATGATAAACACGTCGTTTTTATGGTAAACGGTGCAGGGGGGCGGGGGAGGGTCATCATCATTGTGATGCTACAGCCTACCAGGGTATGATTTCCGTGCGTAAATGGAAGCGGTTGTAGATGGTTTGTTTAGCTTAGTGGTAGACCACTTTCATAAAACAGCATGTTTCGCCCAAATATATTAATTTCGAATTGCTTTCGGAGGTGGTCAAGACCAATCCGGGGGTGGTTGGTGCTTCGTGCGTGTGTCCACGCATGCACCAACCTATACCCCTATCGGTTTCGGTTTCGGTTATATAAAAAAATAAAGCGAATTAATTCCAGGACGGCGGTGAGCCTAGCAAGGAGCTTCTCGAGGCGATCAACAGAGATTTTGGATCGTTGGAAAAGATGCAAGAGACTCTTTCCACTGCAACTGTTGCTGTTCAGGTAATAGAAGCTCCATTGTTTGCCGGAGTAAACAATAGTTTATTTTGTGATTTGATCGCAAAAATCTCCCCAACTTTGTTCGTGATGCGTTCACACACACGCAAGTCAAAGTATATCTTGACCGCATACCGCGTTCATCGTTGTCAAGCAGAAGCAGGATATATGCAGAAGTTTGATTCGATTCTGACGGAATTAGTCGCTCTTTTTTCGTGTTTCATTATATCATCTGTCACAATAGAAAGTTCTGCTGGTCACGTTCTGCTTCTGATTGTGTATAAGTGTAAGTAGCACACATCACACAGAGAATTTGCTTATATAACTCTTTATTCAAGCAATACAATTTAGCACTCGACAATGTCAATAAAAAAGAGATAAACACACATACACAGGCTAGGCACGTTTAAGAGGCCCAGCTACTCACGCAGTGCGATAATGTTGCCTCCTTTGGTATAAACTCTAATTCGCGCGTTTTCACTGTTTTTGTTCAGGGCTCCGGATGGGGATGGCTCGGCTACTGTCCCAAGAGCAACAGAATGAGAGTGGCCACGTGCCCCAATCAGGATCCTCTTGGTTAGTTCTCTTGTAATACTGTAATACAAAACAAAATAAATAAGGTAGTAACTTAGTAGGACCAATTGTAATAATAATTTATTGGTGAGGAAACAACACAAATAAGAACATGCATAGTATTTCACAGCAGAACAAAACCAAATGGTTACCCTAAGATGAAGTGCCTTATGACACATACATACTAATAAGGGATCTAGTGACGAATTTAGAAAAAATACTCAATGCATAACAACGGCTAGAAATGTGTAAAGAAACGTAGCAGGCTGTAAACGAAGGGTTAGTGAGAGCACCACGCTTAAATTTTTTCAAATAATTGCCATACATTTCGTAGCGAAGGTGTGCCAAACTAAGCATATAGTGCTTTCGGTTTTGATTCTATTGCTGGAGCACGTGGCACGTATCAGTTGCGGTAATTTTTTTTACTAAACTAGAGCTTTAGTGGAACCGTGTTCTGATGCCATATTCACCACTCCGATTCCCTCGGGTAAATAGTGCCTGGGGACAGAAAATAGCATTCTAATGTGCGAGACGCAGAGAAAAATACGGGGACTTCCACCACGCGGAATTGAGTGGTGAATATGGCACCTGGTTCATTCGCCGTCTTCCCCTTTATAACGGCAATTTCTAAATAGGAAATCTTTCAGAGCCAACCACTGGACTCGTCCCCCTGTTTGGAATTGATGTTTGGGAGCATGCTTATTACTTGCAGTACAAGAATGTGAGACCCGACTATGTCAAGGTATTTTTAGCTTGGATCGTTTATTAGTTACCAATGACCACTATTATATCTTATTATCGTATTTACGGATACAGGGTATAAATTCCGTGCGTAAATGGAGGTGGTTTCTTTAGCTTAGTGATAGACCGTTTTATAAATAAAATACCATGTTTCGGTGGAATCTATTAATTTGGAATAATTGGAATTGCTTCCGGAGGTGGTCAAAACCAATCCGGAAGTGGTTCGTGCGTGTTTTCACGCACCCACCTGTACCCCTGTTACGGAAAGAATCTTTATCTTCATAGCAGCGGTTTAGAGCGAAGCATTGAGCCATAAATTGTCTTACACTATTATTTATACTAAATTGTTAGTATTTGGAACACATATTTTGACCCTTTCCACTATAATTATCCGTTTTTAGGCTATCTGGAAGATCGCCAATTGGAAGAATGTGTCTGAGCGCTTTGCGAACGCGCAGAAACAGTAAACGAAGTACTAGTTGTGTAAGGAGCCATGTTCACCACTCAATTCCCCGGGGAACTCTGCCTTTTCCCTGTGACTTTCATTATGTCCCTAGGGTCTAGCTCCCGTTCCCCGAGGGAATTCGATGGTGAATGAATATGGCTTCTGTAGTACTGTTTCATTACTTTCATAGTTTCGTCGAAGATAACGTACAAGCATAACAACAGTGAGCTGAGCGGCGTTAGAGTGTCGTGTATGTTTACCATCTTTAGGAAATTAGCGGTGTATTTAAGTGTATAATATTTGTTGCAGTTGTTTGTGTACAGTACCTCTGAGTTTTTTTCGTTTGTATTTTGTTGTGAGTCCTATTCTGATAGAGAAATGGATTAATAATGATGTGTAAATAAAGTTGATTAGTTTTTTTTTGGTTGTTGTTTTGAATTCTTGTGGTTGAGGCACCACGTTTTGTTCTTGTGTATTTTTCATTTGATTCCGTTTTAGGGAAACTTCTGCCATTTCTTTTTACTTTTTTTTCTGTCAAATTAGCACAGGGGTTTACAAAGAGTTTCTGATCGGGGCAAATTTGTCCCAAGGAAGTTAGCTCATTCGTTTATAATTTGGTTAGTTGGGATGACAGTGTTTTCCAAAATACCTTGAAAACTACCGTAGGGTGAAAAATATACTGTATGTTGGATGCGCGTACGTAACTGTACAGCGGGCGTTTGGTTATCCTGCGTCCATTGCGTTTTTATGATTCGCGCGCGAGTTTGAAAATGTTTTTCCGCGAAATAGATGCTCTGAAATATTCTCTTATAATTAGCGTTTTAGATATCATTTTGATATTGTTGCGGTTACCCTGTTGCTCTGTTTATATTGACTAGGGTGCTATTATAGATCTTTAATTCGGTAATTGTGTATCGTTTAGTGATCGAAGATGCAACATTATATGCCAGAAATCTTCTGGCATGATCGGGCCGGACTTCTTTCTGTTGATATACACCCGTTTTCCAGAGAAAATAAGTACAGGATTGTAACCGCAAGTGTGCAGGTGGGCATGTTCTTGCGTGGATTGTTTTGGTCTAAAATGTGTAAGTATCCATGGCGTATGATGTCTCAAACTTCGCCTGGTGTTTGGTTTCAGTTTGTTTAAAGCGAACGGCCGATTTTTGAAACGCATCGTGGACAACTGAGCTCTTACGGATTTATGCTAATTTACTCGAATTTAGCTCGATTTGTATTCTATTTTATGCTCATTCACATAAGCTGCATAAAAATGCCGGTGTACCCGATGCGTTTCAAAACCGGCCAGAATTTGGCGGGCCATATGCTAGTGTGGAGAAGCTTTTCTTCTGCAAAAACGCTATTAACATACTATGAGGGAGGTATATTGCTATTGTTAGTCTAACACTGACTGATATTTGCGATTAATGATATTCGGACATGTTGTCCTTTTAGAAAGAGGTACGAATCTGGGAGTTTTCCTTTGAAAAATGCAGCATGCCTGTGGATCGGTTGGCTGTGAACTTTATTGCGAACCTCTCTTGTCACAACGTAGCTGTGAATTGTGTTCGATTTTCTCCCATAGCTTCAGGTTCGATTCATTTTTCTGTTTATTAGTTGTAGTTTGTAGTTTTTATCTAACTATTTTCTTTTACTGTATAAAAAGGCAATAATACAGTTGCGGCTTTATGGCTTTTGGGGTACGAAACGCGAATAAACCAGAGATAGTCCGAATTTTATGTATTTTTTGGAACATTAATTTATTACTAAGTGCGCTCGGTAATTCAATGTCTTGATCGACAGGCTTTACTGGCTTACACAACGCGAATCTAGAGCCAGTCCTAATTTTATGAATTTTTTGAAACATATTGATAATTGCAATGTGTCAATAAATTAGTATTATTATTATTATTATTGCACTAGCTAATTCAATATTTTGACCAACTAGCACACGGCACAGGTCGCTTGTCCGTTTGATAAGTAAGAACGCCTATCCAATTATTTTCCTTTGTTTCATGCAATCTATAGCAATGTAAGGTCACGATTTGACCAGATATCTCTTAATTTCTTCATTACTTGAAAGTATAGTGTTCAGGTAGTTTGTTGTAGTCATTGTTGTGATTGGTTGATTCTAATTAGTTTCTAATTAATTCTAATGAGTTTCAGGTAATTTACTGGCGTCTGGTGATTCGGAGGGTCGAATTGTTGTGTGGAACTTGAGTGATCAACCGCTGACCGCGCCGAGTGCTTCTGAAGCGGATGCTTTGCCTCCGAACAGGGAAAACTGGGTAATTAGGCTTTAATTGCCTGGATAATTGTCAATTATCTTCAATGACTATTAAGCGAGACTGAATGACAGACTTACGACTTATGATGTAAGTCTCGGGTTTTGATCATAGTTGGCTGCAAGTTTTGTCAACATGTTAACGAGTTATTATTGACCTTCATTGTTTGTTTTGATACAGTTGTGAAACATGTCGATATTGCGTTATGTCTATTAAAAATGTAGACCGTTAAGGTAATTAGCTCTTCTCCGTTTGATCACTAGCTTTAAAGCCGTAGTGTGCCTACTTTGGGAAATTTGCATTTGCGTATGCTACGAATTTCTTATGTATCATATGCAAACGTTTGGTGCCCGTCCGAAGCTTCCGGCTTACGGCACCAAGTTAACTAGGATACATAGGAAATTCGTATCGCATGCAAATTTCCCAAAGTAGTTACAGTACGGCTTTAAGGAGTGATTTAATTTAAGTCTAATACATAGGAATTCCAGGTGCGGCTTAAAGTATTCAATCACGATTCGGATATCTCCACGTTGGCGTGGAGTCCTGATGGCAAAAGTCTCGCGAGTGCGTCCAGAGACAACTCGATTCTGATACACGACGCTCAAACGGGTTGGTATTCAAATGCTCAACTGTTTGACGTACGATACTTATAAACACAACAAAATGTATGAATTTTTGTAATATATGTTTGGCATGTGGATGGTGATCCCATTGTTTTGTTTGATGTGCTGAAAGATGGAAACCGGGATCTTGTTGCTTTGTTCGGTGTATACAGGAGCATAAACCTTCCTATCCGGTAATTTCCGATGTGATAGCAGAGGCCGTATTCACCCCTAGGGAGCCAAAGAGTGTGTAGAGAGTGCGAGAGCCGAAGAGATTCAGAGCGCTCGTGAGTCTAGGGAGGGCTCCCTGTGCGTTGGTAAATACGGCATCTGTAGTTGGTCGTCTTCAGGTAAGCGTCTCCTTTCACTGCGGGGTTTCCGTCAATTCCCCAATGGACTTTGCTGGGATCCCCGGGGAAAATACATTGTCACGATGTCAACGGATAGAAAGATGGACCTGATTGATGCGAATAAAGGAACGAAATTACGATCCTTTGGAATGCTTGACCTGCCGGCGTCAAGCATTTTGGGATTGTATGCAGAGGCTAAGGTTAGTTTTTTTTTGACGTATTTGGTTTGGTCATGAACCAGGTCGGTGGCTCAGCTCAAGGCGGGGTTTCAGCGGAATACCGGCCGGTTTTTGAAACACATCCTGGACAGCTGAATTCTTGCCTATTTATGCTAATTTGCTCGAATTTAGCTCGATTTTTTTATTGTAATTTATGAAGCTGCATAACGGTCTACTCGGTGTTTCAAAAACTGACCAGTATTTAGCTCGAGAACACCCGGTGAATGCCGTCCTACTTATTTATGCTGGTTTGTGTCATGCGATGTGAACATAATTTTGACAATTTTGTTGATGAACGCCTGAAAAAGACTCTTGGTCGTTGTAAATTCGCGAATGTGGTAGCGTGCCGGAGGTTTGAACTTGACTTTGGTAGCAATGGGGAAGATTTGGATATATATATATATATATATATATATATACATAATGTTAGTTCAGTTTCCTGGTTGTAAATATTTTCGTTTCAGCCATACAAGTTGTTCCACGATGACCAGCTGACGAGTTTTCACCGAGCAGTGGCATTTTCCCCATGTGGAGAGTTGATTGTTGCGCCGGGTAATTTTAGACATTATACAATTTATTGGTTGTTTTCTTATCTTATCCGATGTATTATCAATTGCTTGTTTTACGTGCCAAGATTGATGTACCTTACGTTATAATAATAATAATAATTTATTCCCAGTTGCATGATTCTTTCAGTTGATCAAAGGTGATAATACTGTAACTGGAAAATCAACGAAAATAGATATACAATACAATAATAATCCCATCTTTCAGCTGGGCACTTGGAAATTGGAACACAAAATGCGTACGGAACCTTTGTGTTTAAGAGGAGTGAAATTGACAAGTAGGTTTTGTGAAATTTTGTTTTCTTTTGGGAGAATACATCCCCTTTTTTATTTTTTAACGTTAAAATGAAGAGTGCTCTCAATGTTCACACACGCACACAAGCAGATACACGTGCACTGAGTCAGTTTAGGCGGACTGTCCTTTTGGGTGTTATGTTTTCCTTTACTGTAATGCGAATCTGAAAATGTGATGTTTCAAGTGTTTTTCTTTATGAAACAAAATTTGTTCAATCAATTCGTATAATCCCAGACGTTTTGTTTGATAAGAGCCGGTTTCACTAACATTTACATGAGAAGTGAACAATCGATAATTGTATGTATCTCTTCTCTTTGCACGCTATTTTGTGGCGCACGGAAGATCCGTGCCAAACAGAAGTGTTCGTGAAACAGGTGAAACCGGCCTAAGGGCGCATTCGAGATGAACATTTCCGGAAAAGAAAAAGAAAACTTTTGGTTCGAGATGGATTTCACCAGAAAAGAATGCCACGCATACACATGCAAATGATCGATTGATTTTAGTTTCGGTACATTTGCATTTTCGACAATTATTTTACATGTATTATTTTTTTTCTCGGTGTCCATCTCGAACCACTTTTTTCTTTTCTTTTCCGGAAAATGTCCATCTCGAATGCGCCCTAAGTTGTTTGCATGTAGGCTTCTTTTTTCAGAGACAAGGTCCACTGCTTTTTGCCGGCGCATCGACCAACGTTTGCGGTGAGAATGTGTCCAGTACTCTTCAAGTTGACCGATGAAGAGGAGAATTATACTGGGTAAGTGCGGTTTATATTCATCAAAGCTATACAGCATCCGGTGTTTGAAGTTTATGATAGGCATAGGCGGTGTATTCTCATCATGTAGCGTGTGCAAATACTGAGCGACTTGTTTTGTGGTGAAATGCGGATTTACGAACTTGTCTTTCTAATTTTGCACGGTTTTTTTTCATGATTCCGACTTCCTACCCTTTTTGGAGATGACAGGCGTACGCTAAATGCTATCAATATACTTTTATGTTTCCTTCTTTAGGCTTCCATACCGTGTCGTGTGGTTAACCATGACCAAGATGCAGATCTACTTTCACGACTCGCAACACACGCACCCGATTGCATACGTGGACAATATTCATTACAATAACCTAACGGATGCCTGCTGGAGTGCAGATGGCAAGAATGTGGTTGTATCTTCATTGGAGGGGTTAGTTTTGGTTTTCTCTGGGTGTTACCTTAGTGGTAAGACGTACGGTAATGTATCATTGATGTGGTAGCTTAGTGTTAAGACGTACGGTAGTGTATTATGGATGTGGTACCTTAGCGGTAAGACGTACGGTAGTGTATCATGGAAGCGGTAAAGTACGATGTTGCATACTATTTTCGTCACTTTATTTGCTGCTTAGACAGAATGTGGTTAACCTCTTATATGTGAATGTAAGGTTGTAAGCAAAGTTTTTCTCAGTCAGCGTTGGGGACTAACGACCTAATCGGGAAGGGAAGACTGGTTAAGTACTGTGACCCAGAAAATCACAACTAGCGCTAATCTGCGTAATTGGGAACTTTTATGCACACTGTGAAACATTGGAGTTGTGTATTGTAGTTGTGGTGTTTGCCATTGGTTGGGTTCTTTGTTTGCTTTGGGTTTGGGTTTTCATTGAACATCTGTCTGTGTTGGAGGTTGCAATGTATTGGTAGTTCACCGTTAGTTTTACGGTATAATGTACCAGTAAGTAATAATAATAATAAGTCATTTTCCACTTTTCATGATGATTGCATTTTGTAGTGGGTGACAATTACTGTATGTGGAAAATCAAAGAAGAGAAAAACCATGGTAAATCCAATAAGATATAATAAATAAATAAATCTTTTGCGCCACAAGTGCGTGCACCTTTATTCAAGGGAGTTCAAACTGCAATCTCAAAGTGTGCTTATGACATGTTCCGCAGAAAATGTTCCGCAGACATGACATATAATGGAATAAATATAAAAAATATACAGTGTAAGATAACGTATCTCAGCGCTTATGCGGGGTTAGTAGTACGATGTCCTTCGGCAGGCCAGAGATCTGATCAACTAAACTAAGGCTTGTTTCAGCTACAACAGCTTCCTGAAGTTGAACATTGACGATGGTGAATGGGGAATTACAATTGAAAAGGAGACAATTCCTGAGCCACCTCCTTCTCCCAAACTTATTCAGGTGCGTAGGTTTATTTATTTGAAGCGGTATAAAGCCGGTTTTGTAACGTGTATTGGGCGCTTTAGTCCCATGTAGTGTAAACAAATCGCGCGTCAGAGTGTTTGCTAGTTTGCTTTTCTTTGTTACCTAATGTGATGGCTGGATTCGAAATTCGAACTCGGGTCAGCTGACTGCGAAGCGCGGACGTTTGCAATGAGCCACCCCGACTGGTATTAGTTTGGTATTACTCTTCATCCACTATTATTTTAGGTGAGAAAGCGGGGTCCACGCAAGGAGAAGAAGGAAAAGACAGAGAGTGAAAATGGATCCCCGGCTAAGAATGATGAAGCGAACCCAGCAAAGTAAGGGACTATTGTTACAGGGGTATAGGTTGGTGCGTTGAAACACGCAGAACCACCTCCGCGTTGGTTTTGACCACGTCCGAAAGCAATTAGAACTTTATATATTTGAGTGAAGCTTGGTGTTTTATTAAAAACGGTCTATCACTAAGCTAAGGAAACACCACCTCCATTTACGCGCGGAATTGATACGCTGAAGTTAGAGTGGACTGTGTTATTGCCTCCAATACTCCAATTACCTATTACCTGTAATTGTTAAGAATCGTTGCGAGATCCTATCAAAGTCAGGATATAAAGTTGAGAGTACGAGAGTAGTTAGAACTTCCTGCTTACTTCTATGTCTTAGCGTAGCGGAGTCTATTGTAGCTTTTAGTGCTGATAGTGAAACATCGGGATTATGTTTGTGATGCTTGTGTCTGTTTTTCGCATCACTGTCCTGCTAGCAAAAAAAAACATATTCCCAATGTTTCATTACCAGCACTTAAAATCTAAAATAAACTCCACTTGCACTACGCTAAGGCATAGAATTATACATATTCTTAGTTCGTACATCCAAATCTAAAAGGTTCCGTTCGCGATTTACTCCGAGATTTATTCCATGTAAAAGGCGTAAATAAGTATGTTGAACTACACTGAAGCAACTTAAGACGAACTGTCTGTCATCTTGATCAACCGATCAACGAGAGTAAAAAAAAGAAGAGAAACGTATTGAACTATTTCTAGACCTCAGAAAGCGCCCAAAACGCCGAAACCGTCAACGCCTAGTGTTAAGACGCCTGTGAGAGAAGCACTGACGCCAAAGACTCCGAAGTCTGCAAGTCTGAAGAAGTTCTTCCTTCCACAGAAGTATGAGGGATTCAGGGATGATAGGGAGCCAAAGCAAGAGAAGGAGGAGGAGGAGTCTGGCTCAGAGATAAGGCGATCGGAGGAGAGCGAGAGATCGGCAGATGGTCCGAGTACTGCTACTGAGACTGAGACTGGGCAGGGGTATGTTCTTTCAGTCCGTTGTGGTTTTTGAAGCTTGGTGGTAGAGAGAGAGTATTTGACGATTGAGTGTGTCATTTTTGGACGTGAAGGGTGCGATTACGTAGGGCATAAAACTCTTCGGGAAAAGCTCAAAACCACCATCCAAGTATATCTAGTGTTTCCGAAACTTGTATCTCTTGATGATACGTTTCTGATTTTCACCATACCTAATATTCTAATACCGACGGTGGTATAACTACGAGCTCAAGACAACCGTCTAAATTTATGCAATATGCTAATCCGGATGGTGGTTTCGTCGGTCAGAGCGTCAACGAGTTTATGCCATGGGTAGTTGAAGAATTACAGTCTAACGCCCTTGGCTACCATTTTGTGGGAATATAGGGATTGAATTGGATCCAATAGTAGAAGTATGGCTTTTAGTACTGTCTAGCTTGTATTTATCGATTGCTTGGCGGAGTTATCGATATAAATATTCGCCCTTTTTTTAGCTCGGTCAAAAGGGAAGCAGAGCCAGAGGCTAAACCGATCGAGGTGCGTAAGAAGAAGAGAATAGAATTTGTGACAATTTCAACGCCCAAGAGTGAGTCTCAGGAGTAGGTTTAGGTGTTTTGAGTTTTGATCTGAACTACTGTATATTTCATCAGCTACCTTAAATCCTCTACTCTGTCGTTAGCTATTTGTATGTCTGGCCGAAATATATTTGCATGTTTATCATGTTTTTGGTGCATTTTAGTATACTGTAAACTGGTTGAAGATGTGACTAATAGGCAAAATTGACGGTTGTGCTTGTTTTATAAGCAAATACCTGATGTACAAGGCAGTAATGGGCGTAGGAGCTTCTAAGCCGAATGTTCACCAAGTTATCACATTTGAACCAATGTATGTCGATGTTAGGACATATTTCATTTTGCATCTGTTAGTTACTATATGTAACACTTGGTTCCCCTTGTTTTTCTTTGCTTGTTTGTTTTGTGATTATTGATTAACTTATGTGTTCGGAATCGCTGACGTATTTTGATTTTGTTGACTTGTATTTTAATTTGTAATACTGCTACGGTATGTTGTAATGGTCTTCTTACATTCCGGTATTGTCTTTTGATCTTTGTTGTAGGTATTGATCTCTCTTTAAAAAGACTTGTGAACTTTCGTGATACTCGGTTATTGATTTAAGTTTGCGAATGTTATCTCTGATTTACGCTGTGTGTTATGCATCTCACTTACACTAGGTTTTCTGTATATTTACTGTACTGATCGTTATTCTAAAAATTGCGCAAATTTGGTTTGGCTGTGTTGTTCTTTGTAGCTAACCTTGTAAAATGCTGGCATCTTTTCAGAATTAACCGTTTTAGGGTTTTTTTTGGTCTCGGGAGTTTTCTTGTTTATGCTGATTCACGGTACTGTATAAAATCGTCCGTAGTAATGTGGGATATCACGTGTGACTCTATGCTAATACGTAGTAGGTCTAATGTTTGTTTGTTTAGTGAAACAGTAAACTAGAGCTGTGAACTAAAGTGGCACACAGCGTGGAAACTAAACTTAAGTTTTCTTGAAATCTATCAAATAAGTTTAGTGAATAGTGCAATTTAGCAAGGATATTTGTGGGAATACGGTTGAGGTGTACGGTAAATGACTGGGGTATTACGAATTAGGACAAAGGCGATGAGAACATTTACAAAAAGGTAAGCGGTAGGGGTACTGTAGGTGCACCGTAACGAGGAAAAATATATCACTCCCCAAGATACTACTGTTTATCTTCGTAAATATGTTTATTAATTATGGGCGTTTTGTGAGAATACCTGTACATATGAATAAAGGCGCTGTATCTTCAACACACACATAGAGCAACAACCGTTGACCATAGTTTATCGAGAAAACGGGCATAACAACGCAATATGTAACACTAATAAGTACGCTAACTAAACTATTCCTAGTCAGACACTAGCATTTCGAAATCTACTACAACATAAAATATACAAACACGCCAATTAATGAGTAAAGAAAAAGAAACCAATGATTATTTCGAGGTCAGGAGAATCAAGACTTGGTGAGACACCTTACAGTTGAAGATAACTGACTCAAATGGGATAGTTGATCTTCTCAGATTCCCGTGGTTTGGTAATATAACCAAGGAATGATTGCTCTTTCAGAACACGGCGCATGAGCATAAGACGGCCGCCGCGCGTTTTCGTTCTAGCTTCAACAGTGTCGACGTTCAATTTTTCCTGAAAAACTGACATTTTATTATAATTCTGTTCATTACTAAGAGTTGTGGTTTTAAATGGAACGCGTCTTTGTAAACAAGCGTCAAGCGCCAAGAAAATAAGAGAACATGTCCTGGTACGACGTCGTTCGTTGTCCTTAGCTGTACGTTCTGAAGTCTAGCCAGTTTTCCGAATGAAACGATAAAGGGGACGTGTGATGGCGCAACAACAAGACGAAGAAAATTGACTACCTGCAATTTAAAGGGAAAGTAGCACGGTCGAAAACTGTTCCGGTGCCACGGACAGTTCCATCGAATCGACAATCGGGTAAGTGTCGTTGGTTGGAGTACCCGTAGTGAGTTCATCTGAAATAGAGAACGCTGAATTGTTTTGTGAAAACCACACAATACAGAGTCCGATTCAAATATCGCCTACTACAGACAATTTTAAACGTAAATATTTGGCTGTATTACTCAAGTAAGATTGTACTAGATGAAGAAACTAAAGTAAAACTCGCAAATAACAACAAATCTCTCTTGTACCTGGAACAACTTCGATACTCCGCTATTCGGTTTCGACAAAATAGAGGTAACTGCAAAGTGGACTTCGCGAAGATTATAAAGACATCATAAACCACCAAAAAAGAAACAAACTAGGAAAGTATGTGTACTACACAGAAAAAAATGCGAGAAAAAATTTTGCGAGAAAAAAATTGACACACTGAGGTCAAAGATGTATGCAATGGCAAATTGCCAATACAGTATAGTTACGAGTCTTGCAGCGAAACAAGAGCTCGAACCGAATGGTGCACTTCAAAAGTGTACTTTCTTTTCTTTTACCTATTTTTGAAAGTTTTTACCGTATATAACATGTTGGTGCGTTAATTTTTTTTGGAAAGGTACTAGAGCCAGTTCTACCGATGTTTATGTACGTATAGCTTGTTTCATGTTAAAATTGTTATTTTTTCGTAGTGCTTCGTTATGACGAGGCATAGAGGTGGTAATAAAAGGCCTACGGGCCAAAATACTGGCCTGGGTAGCCGTTTGGTTAATGTCCGGGAGCAGGTCCGCAAGAGTCATCAAAGTGCGAAGTTCGACGAAGACGATATCGAAAATGCGGCATTTTTGGAGAAGGTTCGTTCATAAGTTTATTTTCTTATGGCATTTTTCAATTTTTTGTACTGGATGTTGTTTGTTTTTCCTTAATATGGTAGTTATCATTTTTGCAAATATGTGTTTCGTTTTTAGGAAGAAAAAAAGGTTGTGGATTCTATTACAGAGGAATCGGGCATCGAGGAGTTTTTGAACAAAGCAAAGTTGGCAGGACAGCGATTTGAAGCAGAGAGGGATCAAGTGAAGATCATTGAAAAGTAAATTTGTTTATTATTTCGAAAGTTCTCTTTTACAGACTCGGTAGAAAATTCGCGCTTTTCCGCCTATTCTGTTTTTCTTGGAACGTAGCACGCCTATAGCAATATTTTTAGTCGTCATGTGTTACGTTTGCAAAGCTCACATTTTAGGGTTTCTACTGTTATTATTCCGTCGAAGAAGGACCTCATAAATAACCTTGAACTTCAAAAGGAATTCGAGCATAGACTGAGAATTCCTCGCCGTCCTCCAAGAGAGCTTTGGAGCAATGCCGAGGAACTCACTCTTGCTGAGAACGAAGTCTTTCTGAAATGGAGGAAGGATCTTGCAGATTTGCAGGAGGTACGCTATCTATCTTTTTTTATGGCCAGTGTATTCCTGTTGATTTGAGTTGGTTCTTCCATTTTTTCTCCCGTACATTGGTAGTGCTTCTCCATTAATATCATATTCCATTTTGTTATTTAAGGTTGACGGACTTGCGCTGACACCATTTGAACGTAATCCAGAAATGTGGAGAGAATTATGGAGGGTCGTGGAAAGGAGCGACATCATTGTGCAGGTATTTCGAATGTTTCGTTTATTTTACTTTTTGCTTGTGGCTTTATCTTTACTTTGTCATAACGCTTTATTCTTCACTTTGTCATAACGCTTTATTCTTCAGTAGCCTCTATTTTTCAATATTCCTCTGGTTAGCTGCGTAATTATTATACGGTGTCCTCTAAAAATTTCCCTGAGTTAGTTATTCTGTCGTTCAGTATGAAATTGCAAGAAGGGATCGGAGATAAGTATTTTTTTAAATTCACTTTAATTTGTTTAGATCGTTGATGCTCGAAATCCCTTACTCTTCCGGAGTATTGACCTGGAGAATTACGTCAAGGAAGTCGATCCCACAAAGCAAAATTTGTTACTCGTCAACAAGGCTGACTTACTTTTGCCGGAGCAGGTTCGCGCTTGGACTTCCTACTTCCGGGAACGACACGTGAACATTTTGTTCTGGTCAGCCATGACTGATATGGATACGATTACCGAGGAAGTGGAGAAGGTTTCGGTCCATGATGACGAAGCTCCTGTACAGCCATCCTGCTCTAATTCTGAAGACGTCAAAATTATTCGACGTAGTGAGGACCTCATTACCCACTTGAAGAAGATGGGCTGTGTGCGTGGCGTTCCTGGTGAAAAGCAGCTCATCGTTGGCATGGTCGGCTACCCAAATGTTGGAAAGAGTTCAACAATAAACAAAATGGTAGGAACGAAGATGGTTTCCGTATCTGCTACTCCAGGAAAGACCAAGCACTTCCAGACGATTCACATCGACAAAGAGGTTAATTCCTTTCTTTCTTTTCCGTGCATACCGCGCATACAACCCATACCTATGTCTACATTACCAAGTTGGCCATCCATTTTGAGGTTTTGCTTTTTGCAGACTTTTACTGATATGGGGTCGATTCATATGTACCATGGCTTTTATTTCAGTTGTGTTTGTGTGACTGCCCCGGTCTGGTGATGCCTTCGTTCTCTTTCGGAAGAAACGAGATGTTCTTGAATGGTGCGTTCTTCCGTATGTGCGGGAATTTACTTTTTGTTGGTGTAATTACGTTTCTTTGTCTCCATTGCCTAGATATTGTATGTATTATGTTCAACTGTGTCTGTATTATTTTATTAAACTATTTGTTTTAGGAACAATGCCCGTCGATCAAATGCGTGAACATTTCGGACCTACGGCTCTTCTCCTGTCACGCGTTCCTATATGGTACATCGAGAAGAAATATTCCGTGATGTTACCAAAGCAGGAAAAACCTTCGGCTATAAATGTTCTGACCGCCATTGCATACATGCGCGGGTTCATGTCGCAAAATGGAGTCCCTGACTGCTCCAGAGCAGCTCGTCTTCTATTAAAAGATGTTGTTTGCGGAAAGATTCTCTGGGTCGCTGCCCCTCCTACTGTCGACCAGGATGATTTCAATAAATTAATGTTCCCGGAAAATACAGACGATACTACCTCAGGCGCGGTTCAGTTAGAGTATTTGTTACGAAAGGGACTGGTGTCTACTGAAGATTCGAAGAATACTGGCTTTGATAAGAATTTCTTCAAGCCCAATACTGGACAAGCGCACATTCGAACATTCCGCAGCATTTCCGACGCTCGCGCTGGACTAATCTCAGATGCGCCAACTGGTTCTCCCATTGAGATGTCTTCAATTCGTGGCTCCAAGAAGAAGCATTTCAATCATAACAAACGCGAGAAGCTTCGCAGAGTTTACAAACATCAGGATGAATTTGATGCATATTGTTGAATGTACATAAAAAAATTGTCAATGCATTTGCTTATCGCTTACATACACGGTTTCGTCCGTATTTGTTTATCTGAAATTTGCTGTTCTCTCTTGCATGTTCCTTGTGCCCTTCGTCCCGTAGCTATTCACTAAATCTTTTTATTTCAGGTAGCCCCGAAAACATGGGAAAGATTATGAAAGCGGGCAAGGTCGTGCTTGTCCTTCGGGGCAAGTACGCTGGACGTAAAGCTGTTGTAGTTAAGCAGTACGACGAAGGAAGCAACGACCGGCGCTATCCTCACGCTTTGATTGCCGGTATCAACAAGTACCCTCAAAAGGTCTGTTTTTTTTTAAACTAAGCAAGTTTCTTCAAAGGACCTGATTTTTTAATGGAATTTGTTCTTGATTACTGATGTAGTACCGTTTCATCTTGGCTTATGCTTGTTTGAAGTGAAGCACATTTCTAGCTTTATACTTCGTTGTTTATTATTGTCTGTTTCAGGTTACCAGAAAGATGGGAAAGAAGAAGGTTGAGGGCCGAAGCAAGGTCAAGCCTTTCTTGAAGGTTGTTGGATACAACCATCTCCTTCCCACTCGCTACACACTGGATGTTGCTCTCGATAAGACCGCAGTTAACAAGGAATCCGTTAAGGGTTCGTTCTTCATATTACCATGTTTCATAGTTATGGCGCTTATTCCAGCTTAGCTGAATCGATCAGCTAAGTTTCTTGAAAGCGCAAGAGTATACGCGAAACTCGCGGGACTTTGCTTTATGTGATCAGTTGTCTCTGTATGTTTCGGAACAATTATCCTGTTCTCATTCACGATTTTGTTATATGTATATTCTTTTTTTCATTTTGCTGATTTAGAGCCCGGAAAGAAGAAGCGCGCTGCCATTGAAGTTAAGACCAAGTTCGAGGAGAGGTACAAGACGGGAAAGAACAGATGGTTCTTCACCAAGTTGCGATTCTAAATGTTATTGTTGATAAATTGTTATTGTTTTGACAGTGTTCTGTACATATAACTTGTAGATTTGTGGTATTCCGGATTGTTATGCGGCAGTTGCCTTGCAGAATGCTCCCCTGGTTTTTGCAATATCTGCATATTCTGACGATGGGGACAATATCTTGTAAACAACAATAAACATCTTTTCATACGTTTATTTTCTGTAAAACAAGTCTCATGAGTAAACACTTGAAAAAAGTAGGAACGTCACAAAAAAATGTGTGTTGCTGTGGAAAAGTAATAAATAATTTGCAACTATAGTAAGGAGCTGCGATTTTTCCATCAGTCCGATGGTGATAGCAAGCGTAAGTGTAAACTATCAAGCAACTAGAAAATATATTAAGAGACATGTAGAATAAGTGTACACTATGAAGTGTTGCAAATGTGCACCATAAACATATCCTTAAATCAATCTATCAAAATAAAATCATAGTTTGCATATTAATATACCTAATACAGATCGCATATTCTTTTTGGGATAGGCTTTTTTTGCTCTGGGAGAAAATAAACAGTATGTTGGAGCAGGCGCGAAGAAACACAAAATATGAATGAAGGGGAACATACAAGAATAATAAACAGAGAACCTATAAAACGAAGACAAATACGCAGTAGATGTATATATGAAACTGAATTAGTGGTGTGCATGCAGTAGTGAACCGTGCCCTTGGAGTAGAAACCTACTGGGAGTTTATCGCAACACAAAACATTAGATTATACCAAGGGCATAGGTTTTTTTCCGTTACTGTCGAATGAAAACAAAATACATGGAATCGAAGTATAGACATTACAGACTAAAGGAAATTAATATAAAAAATAACATGAATATAAAAAATCAAACAAAAACACGAAGATGTACGATGGCAGCCAAGAAATAGAATAGAAAAGGGGGACGTGGCTCGGCGAAGAGTTCAGGAATTTGAATATTAAACCTGACTAACATCCCGTTTTTGATATAAGTATATTTGCAATACCCATCTGTTGTATGCAAATGAGTCTAATTAGAATGCCTCCAATTCGATCCCCTTCGCATACTACACGGGAATACAGTGTCCAAGATATACGTATCATAAACCGCATGTTATAGCGCTTTAAACACAATAACTTGTTACAAATTCACTAACTCTTGCCCAGCACAAAAAAAAATCATATCGAACGCGTGTGTATGTATCGTCGGGGCGGATAAAAATATACAACACATGAACTATTCAAAATCACTTGTTACTAGTATAATACACTGAATTGTTGGGAATCAAACTGTGCGTATAGGGTCAAGTTAATATATAGTATGATCGATCAATAATTATAATTAGAGATATATTGAAAAATAACAACTTGGGATGAAGATAATATATCCTTAAAAAAGCGATTAGAGCAACGGAGCACGGTAAAACAAGATGGCGTTGGAAATAGTGGTTATTAGCTAAACCCAAGCCTAAGCCTAAGCCTAAGCCTAAGGCTTTCTGAAGGAACACCAACAGTATTCGATGAGTCCTCACTCACGATTTTATCAGCATTCAAGAATGGAGAGCTCTCACGGTTTCTGGGGGTCCGATAGATAAAACTGCACGTTTGTGTGTGATAAACGTATAATAATAATCATAATAATAATAATAATGAAAACAAACCTTCTTGCCTAGCAATTATACAACACAGAGAGAGAGAGGTGATTCCAATTAAATTAATGGCTTTCGTGATAAAAGAAACAACGGGGCGAGTTAAGGTGCATTCATGTGTCAAACTGTTGGGGCTGTAACATCTAACACTAAGTTCCAAATAAACGTGGCTGCATGTATTAGACTATACGAAAAGAGCAAGACAAGTAGTAGAAAGTCGGTCATACACTCGTGGTCGATAGACAATCAAAATCTAGAGCATGTGTGCATATGTGTGAGCATATATTGCCTCACACATACACCGTGAGACCATGCGCGTATGACCTTACTGACCAGACATTTTTGTGCATTGGAGCGAAAGACGAGCGAACCGCCAACGTGTAGCGAGAGCGATACTGCGCATATTTGAAGAAAACGAGATGACATGATATACGGTAGTTAGAAGAGAGAGAGCAAAACAAAGTGAGAGAGCGGCTGACATCAAAGCACAACTTCAAAACAGGCGTCACCAAGTACTATCAAACATTGGGACACGCCCACATTCCCAGTCCCGCCTACAGAGCCGTGGGAGACTCCCGCCCACTGTATCTGCGTCTCTCTCTTCATCAAGTGTGTTGTCCCTCCTTCTCTCTCCTCTAGACCAGATTGTATTCTTTGAGATTATGCTGCAGAATTGTGTCCTTTACTGCCGCAAACACAAACCGAATGTTTTCCGTGTCTGAAAGTGGGGGGATGATTATAATTAATTAAAGGTTCTGGTTTCATGAACCAATAGGTTTCGGTTTAAAGCGAAATAACGGCCGGTTATTGAAACGTATCGAGAACACCAGTATTATTATGCAGCTTATGCAAATGAACATAAAGTAGAATAAAAAAATCGAGTGAAATTCGAGTAAATTAGCATAAAGACTTAAGAATTCAGTTAACGACGATGCGTTTCAAAAACCGGCCGGTATTTCGCTTTAAAATGCGCAATAAATACAATGCTCTTCATTAAAAAGATAATGCGCTACATCCGACGACATAAGCTAGCGTAGCAGTAGACAAAGAATCAGAGTGTCCGAAGCAAACGATCGCTGTGAATGCGATTCGAGGTGCAACAATAACCACACGTGGCATTTGAAGCATATACTGGACAACTACATTCGCCTGTATTTGTGTTCCCTTCTGTGCCATCTTCGCATATAGTGCATGTGACGGGGCACTTACCGGTTATCCAGTAAGCGCTTCACAAACCACGTGCCATACCGCTTTAATAGAAGAAACAAAAAATACGCACCTGTAGCACAAGTGAAGTGTGAATAGATAATCTTGTCGGCATCGGGATTCAAATCAACGAACATCTTCAAAATGAATTCGCGCGCAGCTATCGGGTCTCGCGGTGGGCCTGAACGAAATAAATAAACTCTCACAATTATGTGATGATGATAGCATAAAGCACCCCGCCAAATGCGGACGCCCATCTCCCAGTCTCTTAGCTATATCACCCGTCTGGAAGGGTGAACCATCACACCATCTCCCGAGAAACCGTCAACGTCCAATCCTTATACACTATTCTAAGTCACTTCCCGACGAAGGCTTGTACCATCTCCCAAAAGTTTTCAGATGCGGACCCCATTTATGCCCTGTAGATACGATAGTCGTTTCAAATATCTGCACATACTGTGCAACATCAGAGACAGTCGGATTCGTGCTCATTTCATAGAATAATACAATCCATATCTCACGGTTTCACATTACAATATTAACAATGTGTACACAAATCGAAGAAGATATTAAAGCGAAATACCGGCCGGTTTTTGAAACACATCGTGGGCAGCTGAATTCTTCGTATTTATGCAAAGTTGCTCGTATTTAGCTCGATTTTTTTATTTAATTTGTATTCATTTGTATAAGCTGCATAAGAATGCTGGTCTACATGATGTGTTTCAAAAAATCGGTTGGTATTTCGCTTTAATGTCAGATCAAGGACACAAACACACAACATTATAGTCTGCCAAATAGCATACTGTAATTTACCCGTTCTACCGTAGTTTGCTACAGTATATCTGCAGTAAGGACCAAAACCCAAACCAGGACCACCCACCATAAGCCAAGACCACCCACCATCACACTAATAAGCCAAGACCACCCACCATCATACTCGGGGAAGTAATCCGCTAGATGTGAGTATAGTATCTTCTCCTCCAGCAAGTCCTTCTTGTTGAGGAAGAGTATCACCGACGAGTTGGTGAACCACGGATAGGTGATGATTGTGCGGAACAACGCCTTCGACTCTTCCATACGATTCTGCAAAATGGTGTACAATTAGGATGGGCCGCTCCGACCCGCGCGTCCCGCGCACTAGGAGCCAGGCCCAGGCGACTGGCTATTAGTTAGATAAATATATGTAATATAATTAAGATAATTATGCACTTTTAGAAGAACAAAACGCCTTCGACTCTTCCATACTGTGTAAAAGAATAGTTAGATGCAGACTTTCGGCATAGGCGTAGGCTCAGGTTCCAATTTATGCACGGAAGAAAAAACTAACAACTCAGGGGCCAAGACTGACAAAACCGGAAGACACACTTTCTAGGACAAACCATAAGCTAAACCACCCTCTAACAAATGTGCAAACTTATCGTCAATCATACAGTCTGTGCTACAGCTAGCTTTCAAGTTTTCCTACCGAAAAGTACACGTTGCCAAACAACGACTTACAGTAACATCATCATCATGTTACTGTTACACGCAAAATATACCTGCGCAGCGTGTGGTAATGACAGAATGACAGAAAAATTCATCGCCAAGGGAAAAAAATTCTCAAGGAAAACACAAACGCATAGCGTACAAAAATGTACACGCTGCGTAATAAATATTATATTATAATATTAAAGTGGCGAACCTCGTTATCGCACTCGACAAGGACCTGGTCGTACTCGGACAGGGCGACGAGGAACATGATCGAGGTGACGTTCTCGAAACAGTGGATCCATTTACGTCGTTCCGAACGCTGCCCGCCCACGTCCACCATTCTGGAATGGAGAACAGAGCGGTTAACAGAGCGGTTAACAGAGCGGTTAACAGAGCGGTTAACAGAACCGTTTAAGAAAGGCGAGTAGTGCTTAGAGCCAACAGTCAACTCTTCTTGTTCACTTCACCATTACCATAGTTTCCTTTACCTTGAACTTGAAAAAGCTTATAACGAAATAACCGCTGGTTTTTGAAACGCATTGTGGGCAACTGTATTCTTACGTATTTATGCTTATTGGCTGGAATTTCACTCGATTTTTTTATTCTACTTTATGTTCATTTGCATAAGAATGGAGGTCTACTCGACGCGTTTCAAAAACCGGCCGGTAAAAACTAAAAAGATTGAATTCACACTTACATCACAAAAACACAGAAAGACCGGAACGGAAAATAACGATGACGTAAACGATCGACCTTAGGTAAATACACCCGATTCAGGACTCGAACCCTGGTCACTCTTCCCCAAAACAGTCCACTTAGCCACTCGGCCAACCCAACAATCCTCACCTGAATATAATCTGCTCCAGGTCGAATGGGTACTCGATGATACCAGTTGTGGGGACACGAACCCGCAATATGTCTTGCTCCGTGGGAAGGTAGTCGGGCACCGCTAATCGATCAATGTCGGAGAGATAGCTGCAAAGCGGATACGGTAATTATGCTTAAGATTGGACACACATAAACTTCTCCGGTTAGTCAGGCGATGTTTCTGAGGCCGTATTCACCAGCACACAGGGAGCTCTCCCTAGGCTCACGGGCGCTCTGAATCTCGTCTGCTCTCGCACTCTCTAGCTCACTGGGGAGGACAGGCAGGGCTCCCTGCGTGTTGGTGAATACGGCCTCTGATATATTTCTCACTACCTCAGAGCCGCGTACCATCGCCGAACTCCGCGTGGTGCGCCCGTGAGCTCGCCGGTATTCTTATTACTAAGGTATAAAGCATAAAAAACACCAATACAATTAAACCTACATTAATAAACTTAAATGTTAGTGCGGAAAACGGGAAAACGAGTACTGCTGTAGTAAACGAACGCTGAGAAATAAATTTCTAGGTGACGACCAATACAAAAATCTAAAGTCAACTTCATAATAAAACCCAGTTTCTAAAGAGAAGCTTTACAAACAGGGAGCAAATAACTTGCATTGGGTTACTCTACTACTCTACAACATATCATACTGGGCGTCAAAGAAAGAATGGAAACTAAGTCTAGGAACGTCATCCTTTAAAGCGAAATACCGACCGGTTTTTGAAACGCATCGTGGACAGCTAAATTCTTACGTATTTATGCAGAGTTGCTCGAATTTAGCTCTAGTTTTTACTCTAATTTAAATTCATTCGCATAAGCTGCATAAGAATGCTGGTGCACTCGATGTGTTTCAAAAACCGGCCGGCATTTCGCTTTAAACATAAACAAATCAGTCCAAATAAAGACTCACTATTTGGCCGAGTCGGTGAGTTGGTACTCCCTCCGCCGATCGTAACACTCTTGGATACCGCTGTCTTCCCACAAATCCTGCAATTAGGAAATTAGAATATGCGCAATTATTTTATAATAATAGTTTATTGACGATACCTAACTAACGTATCTCAAAAGATTACCCTATGAAACCGCTGTCTTCCAGCAAGTTGCATACATTCATATCACATCAAATCATCGGGGGTTTAAATCCGCATGAGAGACATAAGCATACTAAGGAGGCATCAGTGTTGTCACTGATAATGACCACAAAAAAAATCAGAAATCAGAATCACTACCAGAGCCCGTATTCACCAACACATAGGGAGCCCTCCCTAGGATCACTAGCGCTCTAGATCTCTTCTGCTCTCGCACTCTCTAAGAACTCTTCAGTTCCCTGGGGAGGCCAGGGAGGGCTCCCTGTGTGTTCTACGACCTCTGATCTATTCAGACAGTAGAAAAGTGTGGGAACTAAGCCAAAATGTTTCACGGTCTATACTTAATGCAACCAATCTCAGTCTACTCAATAGTTTAACAAACAAACACAAGCCGACGAACAAAGGGACATAAACTTTAATAAAAACCAAAATGCACAGTAACCCTATCCTTGCCCTGAAATAGCTCACATAGAAAACCCACGTGCAAATACTCTCACATCCACATGTACACATTCAGGTGGTGGCAACTACAAACTACAAACCAAAAATATATACGGTAACCCCTACCTTTATATAGCTGACATATGGCTCTTCGAATGACGTGACATTCTCATAGTCAACGGCCCGTACCACATTGGCCTTGTCGGGTAAATCGGAACTGTCGTCGCCGAACGGTATACACAACGTGTCCATCGCACGGATCATCGACTGAAATGAAAATATTATATTTCACAATTTACAACGCATACAGTATAGTTTCGTTGTCTACCGTAGCATACCCATTGCTAAGTTATGGTATACTAACGTGTACTTTACTACATCAAATGGTATACACAACGTGTCCATCGCACGGATCATCGACTAAAAGAAAGGGTTTATATTTCGTGGCGTCTTATTGATCTTATATGTACCCTTGCCCATAAAATACAACCAGAGACCATATTCCACTCCGATTCCCTCGCGGAAATATTCCCTGGCGACAGAAAATAGCATTCTAATGTGAGACACGCATAGAAAAAGACGGGGAATTTCCCATGGGGAACTGAGTGGTGAATATAGCCTCTGTGCCCTTACTCTTCAACACCATGGTACTAATGACTAATGACTCTAAAAGAGCAAAGCGACAACAAGAAAAACTATTGAACGTCAATAACCGTTAACCAACCGATCTTATAAACAAACAAACAAACTTCCTACACCTCTCGGACTTCGGCTAGTCATCGCAAATGGCTAACATCGTTCAAAAGGGACAAATCTACATACAAAAATCAAGCCAAACCCTCACCTGCATAGCCATAAATATGTTCTGATAAACGAGTCGAATGTGCTGTCGCTTATCATCTTCTGAGTATCCATTACCGTGGATAATTCGCATCTGTTTGATGAAAGTCGACTTGCCAGACTCTCCAGTACCTGAAAGAGAATACGGTATTAGTAGCATACTCAAATTTTCATAACCGAAAAGTTATATGTGTCTTTCCCGTACCTGACTGAAATAGAATACGGTAGTAGTATCACACTCAAATTTCCATAATCTAGTTTAAGTTTGCCATTGCTACATTTCGTTCGACGACATACCATAATGATACTGTTAAGTTCTTTAAAAAAAACTTTCTTGGCATTCTTTTCAAACTTTCGTGGTATTCTTTTCAATAATCGTTTTGAATATACTCCCCAGGACTCTCCCACGCCTACGCATGCATATTCAATGAGTAAGAAGCTGACAATATGCACAGATAACTGTAGATAGGCTGCATACCAAATAGAGCAGTTAACAAGCACAGTTTCCTCATAAGAGTACAAGAAATCTAGTTTAGATTTTAACTGTCTAGAAGAGCGAGAGGACGGAGACAAATCCGTGTCAAGTTTTTCCCCCAAGGCTGGTCATGGCATAAACTCGTTGACCATCCGAATTAGCATATTGCATAAATTTAGACGGTGGTCTTGAGTTCCTAGCCATACCACCGTCGGGATGAGAATATTAGGTATGGTGAAAATCTTCATAATGACCTCATAACGACAGTACCTCGTACCTCTCCCTCCCCTCCCAGAGAATCCCATAACGATTTCCGCAAGCGCCATACGCCAAATGTGAAATGCAGAGTTATCCTGTCTTAGTGTCTTTGCTGATAGATCCCCCCCACTGCCCTGTCGCTAATCATTAGACTAGATTTGCTCTTGTTCTCTCCCGCCGATTAACCATAAAGAAAACCGAAAGGAAAAGAAAGGTGGTGACTACGGTAACCTGCATAGAGCTTCCAACTAGTTAGTTCATTGTTCAGGGTACCGCCGGTACCGGGTACCGGCATTATGTTAATGATACTTAACCTAACCATTAACCACCATAATGAAGTTACCGACAAAGGTTAGAAGGTAGTTCGCAACAGTAAGGACCTTATTCATAATAATACCAGCTTTAAAAAGGACGGACCCACGAGAAAAACGTTTTGATTTAGATTAATGTTTTGTACAAAAATAATGTTCTTATGTAAAAAAAATTGTGAACACCGAAAATGGCCTTGTATTAACACCGAAAGCTTGCACAATAGCCAGAAATAGTTTCCAATGTCAAATTTAAACTTATGTACACAAATTCCATCATTTCCCCTGCCAGTGCAGATTCTTCAATGTTCCCATACACATTCCCTTACTTCACTGTTCCCGTATGGATTTGAACTTTGAACCCCGGTTACCTTACCAGTTCACAAGGCCTCTAACCATTCGACCACACCGCCTCTCTATTCAAGTGTATTCCCCCAGACGCTTTGACGGAGAGAACGTAATATGTTACGCACAAACCGACAGATAATGGAAAGGCAACGCTCCGAAATGGCAGTCAAATGAAAAATCGATGTGTACGCGGCGGAGGGCCGAGAGAAACACGACGGCACGGCGAGACAGCGTACAGGGCCGGGAGCAGGGAGAGAGAGAGAAAGAAATTGAAACTATATGCATGCAACTTGTTGCAGGAAAAAAACGACTACATGATGGTAACATGGGAATCATGTCCGAGTCTCCAGATGACAAACCAATGAAAAAGCACATAATATCCCAATCATACGCACAGATTTGCCTGGCGTCAACGCCAATTAATGTTACAATTACAATTATGGAAAACTAATCCAGCAAAAGGGCAGCTACCGCCAAAAACAAACAACAAGGTTTAGAGCACTCAAGCTTCGGAATGTATTTCCTACGGAACCAATTGACCTTCAACTTCTATAGTTTATCTCTAAACGCTACGCATTCCGATTACGCAATGTGCTTGGCGGCAGGCGGAATGAGCCGTTCTCGTGCTCCATACCAGAAAAGCGTACGCACACCTACGCGTACAGTCCTAAGCAACCCAACCATCCCTACATCTCCCAAATGCATCCAAAGCTGCCACGTTACGAGAACCAGAATACTCAGAATACGCCTTCAAATCCTCCTTCCCTCGGCTCCCAAGGGTAACTTCACCACGGCAAATAATGCACTCATTACTTCCTCTAATCCTCATTCAAGAAGACAATGTGTATCAAAGTACCACTATCCGTCGTTAACTTCGGATAACACACCCGGTAAGAATCGATCGTATGATTCACTTACCCCTGGTGGCCTGGCTCGAGACATCTAGTCTTTCACCGTTCACCGGGTGGCAGAGCCTACCCTTTAAGTAAGTGCCTTATGCGTCCCCCCTCATAGTTCCCAGCCTTCCACCCCCGCTCGTCCCTCCCTCCCTCTGCTCCCGATAGAGAGAGGGGAGAGTGACCCGTGGCTGTGGCCAGTCATTGAGGGGTTGGCAGCCAGGCGGGCAGGCAAGCCAAGGGGTGGGGGTGCGGCCCGAGGAGGGCTGCTACGACGGTCCCCCTCGGGTGCGCTGATTAGGCAGGCTATAGGCTCGGCCCCAACAAGCTGGTCGCGACCGGCCGGCCCAGCAGCCACTCTCTGCGTCTCTGAATGACGCAGAGACTCTGGGTGCTGCTCTCTCGCTCTGCTGTAAGAGGCCGACAGACGGGTCGATTGATCGCACCTCACTCACACACTGGCAACCCGCCGTCACTCCGTCTGCAACTCCATGGCTCGACGTAGTCTCTCGTCGACGACTTCCAGCCATCTGCAGTCTCCACTGCTGACACACTCCATCGTCGACCATCCAATAACCCTCATTTTCTCTCATCTCTATGAGAAGGCAGCAGCAGCGAGAGAGAAGTAAAGGAAGTGCAGCAAAGGAGAAGTCAGAGGCGAATTCGCCGTTCCATATAGCCAAGATATCGCGACCAGACAACGTCCGATCACAGCGAACACGGCGATAAGTCCTTTCACACAAAGAACGCATCGTATGTGAGGTTACCGACGACGTTTAGAAGGTAGCTTGCAGCCACAGTCAACAGTACCAAGTAGACTTCACGTATCTCGGCATAGCCTAAGCCCACCGGCGAACCACCTCCGGAATTAGAATATTGCATAAATTTGGAGGGCTCATTGTTGAACCACCTCCCGATTAGAATATTATGCATGGGAAGTTGGGATCTGGTACGGGAAATCAGAAACGTATCACAAAAAGCGAGAATGCCGCGAACCACCTCCGGACTCACCGGCGAGGTTTATGCCCTGATGAAGTATTGTTCCATCGATCTCGGAACACAATTCGCAAATTTCTCACGCATTTATTTTCCGTTCTTTGAGGTAAAAGCCGACAACGTGCTCATAAGCAACTTTGCAAATGACCCGAGCAACAAAACTGCCCCGTTTTGTGAAAAAGGTAATAACCAACGAGTAATAGACATCGCAAAACAATCACAAAATATGAAAAGAGGAAGCGAAACAAAAATTACGTGAAAACTGTGCACCAAAATGGGAGGTGTTTCCGAAAAACGATATAGGCTGTATGTATATAGTATATACCCCACTAGTACAGTACGTTTTGATCCAGCACAACAGAATGCAGAATACGAAAAATTATATGAAGAAGGTCTTTAAGATTAAATAACTACCCGCTTCCGAACGCGCATTGGAGAACTAGGATCTTTTCCTTACAGAAAACTTTGATTATCCTTTGTTAGCGCGATAGCGCTAACATAGTTTGGGTTTATCATTATATGATAAGGAACTCAATCGTAGAAAAAAAACTTAAATCTGACAATGGCGTACAGAGAAATCTTATAGAAAGCTGGAAACATGAACTTTTAACTATCAGGCAAAAAATTTTCGCGCAGTGAAAATAAACTAAGAAACTGGATGAAATGGTGATATAAAACACTGAATCTAATATTTCTGCTTACAATAATTGAATACTACCCAGAGCAATGAGAAACAAAAATAGGCGGCATTTGAGCAAACTATAAACTACAATAAGAAAAGAGCAACTTTTCCAAAAATTTACAAAAAAGAGCATGCAATTCTGAGCAAATAAACAATCAAGAATCATCGACCGAGCCTTCGACAACACGAGAAATAAAATATAAGAAATATGCAAATAAATGAAAAAAATATGAAAATAACCAACCTAATAAAAGGAGTTTGAGCTCGCGACGCGCATTTCGCTTGTCTCGTTGGAGTTGTTTCTCGATCTCCTGCAAATAAACACATTAAAGATTATTAAAAGTTTTACTTTTTAATAAGTAAAATAAAACAAGTAAATAAATACTACGAAATGGACTAAAAAGGGGTGGGCAACACCATAAGGTGTCCAAAGGTCCAATCGGAAATTGGTATTCATTTGTCATTGGTAAACGGGTCACCCACCCCTTGTAAGCAACGTACATACTCAATTCGCCCTACAAACTACAAATGGAATAAGATACAAAACGGTTCAAAACACAAAAATCTGGACACTAGTTCTTGACATCATCGAGCATAGCGTCAAATCACAAACAAACCACATATGCGCTCACTTAAACGCGGTATTTACAACTGGGTTGAAACTCCGAAGTACAAAGCACAAACCAAAGAACAAACCACAAACCTGGTTGATGCGCTTCTGCTCGCGAGCCTCCTCGCTAAGACAGCAGGCCATTTTGGCTCCCGCCAAGAAGGAGAAGAGTGGAGAGGAAAGGTGGTGAGGAACGCGCCGGGCCGGTGTCCGCCAACGCTACAACATGACAAAGTACAGGTAAGAGCTTAATGTGGTGTCACTGGTCTCTAAGCCTAAGTCTAAGCCCTAAACAAGTTACTATTTTTAGCTTAAACCAATCTACAGCCAGGTACTGTTATTTCATTAAAGCGAAATACCGGCCGGTTTTTGAAACACCTTACGTATTTATGCAAAGTTGCTCTAGTTTAGCTCGTTTTTTTATTCCAATTTATGCTCATTTTTCATAAACTGCATAAGACTGCTGGTATACTCGTTGTGTTTCAAAAACCGGTCGGTATTTCGCTTAGCCTTTAAACTACAGCCAGGCACTGTTGTTTCATTTAACAAATACACCCGTCCAGCTCTTCACAGAAACCTGCCAATGAACTTCAGACAACTTCCAATTCAAACAATACAATACAATTAGTAATAATAATAAACAAAAACAAAAATAAAAAACCCTCCCACCTTGCTCAGCGATCAGTCGGAACGCAGGTGTCGGCGCGTTTGCGTGTGTTCAAAGGTTGGGTGCTTGGCTGGTAGCTCGTTGGCGGTAGTAGTTGTAGTAGTCTCTCTGTTGTTAGGGTTCTAACCTCGAGGCTTGCTGATACTGCTCGTCGTCGTAGTTGATAATATGTTCTTCGCGTGCAGCACTCGGTCATGTCACCGACATCCCCCGCAAAGGCTGACCGGCAACACGTTGTGTGGGGACGCGGACGCGCGAGCAGACACGCGTGCGCGGACACGGGAGCGGGCACTGAGCGCGGAGGACACGCACGGCACACGATCACCTCTTCCTACTACGGGCGGGCGGCACGCGTGCAACAAGACGAGAGGCCCGGGTGGCGGGGAGAAACACTCCTATTCAATCTTGCTCGAGACGTCTGCCTGCACTGCGCGCGCACACCGAGCACACTACTACCTGCAAGGCAACATAATTATATTCAATTTACACATAATTAGAACCACGGTGATTCTGGTAATGCGAACGACAGCAACCACAGTACGAAAAAATGACAGAATGGTACAGATTTAAAAATGTAGCAACAATATTATACTGAAACAACATCCACAAAATACCACAAAAAAATGGTGCAGAGTGAGAAGCCAAAATGTTCATAATAATAATAAGAAGAAACTGAATTCCTGAGTTGTGGAACTAAATTTTTTTGTTGATAAAGTAAAGAACCAAAACACGGTTCTCCAAAATTTCTAGGAATTCATTGAGAATTTCAGGAAACAATAAATAGTACATGAAAATGAAAGAGTTGGGGACAGACCCACAATTATGCTGATCTGGACCGAAGCAACAGTAAACAGTTCAGTAGAGTACAGAGAACGCACCCAAACAGCACAGAGAAAGCACTAAGCACCCAAAGATACTTATTTTACTACTGTTTTATTATGTGTATTTTATAACACAAACTGCACGTTGCACTGCTTTCTTTGATTGTCTCTGTACGTAATAAATTTTATTATTATTATCATTATTATTATTATTATTATTATTATTATTATTATTATTATTATTATTATTATAAGACAAGACTATGAATGTAATCACTATCAAGTGGAATCGGGCCACCATAATGCTCGAATAAGAAAATATGCAACAAAATATAAAGTACTGAACCCAGATCAATCGGTTCGAAAAGTTAGCATCATTGCATCAATCAATCAATGTACGAGATAGAGATTCCAGAAAAAAACGAAATACAAAACTATTGACTTTATGACAGAGAGAGGGAGAAAGAGAGAGAGAAATGCGAAAACCAGGAACAGGAACAAAACAAACTATTGATTTAAGCAAACAGCTCGAATGCTTCAGGACCAAAGGCAACTACTGATCGTATGACAGCAAAGGAAACTTGCAAACATATCAAAATGAATAACACATAACATATTACTATATTCCCAAAATGGAAGAAGTTTCGCCGAATCACAGAATAACTAATCGTGACCAGTCATAGTACATAACGTGTAAACAAGGCGGGAGCAAGGAACAAACTATCAAAACACACAAACACATGCACACGCACGCACGCACGCACATACACACACACATACACACACAAACACACACTCGGATCACACACACTGGGAAAGAACATTCACACAGTCAGTGATAAAACCTAAAACAGTAAATACAATACTATTGATTTCATGGAACGATCATATGCAGTCAGAGTAAGAAAGAGAGAGAGAGAGAGAGAGAGAATGAGAGAGAGAGAGAGAGAGAGAGCGAGAGACGAACGAGTACAAATCGTTAAACTAAAGAAAACGTCCAAACTGAAAACCAGAAGAAGCTCGAAGGCTCTATACATTCAGTCAAAAAGGGTTAAGCACGTATAAGGCGCGCAAAGCCAATGCCAAGTATACGCACTATATAGTTCCAGACACACATCTTATAACAAACAGCAACCGCAATGGCGACATTTCAATGCGACATTTCAATTTTCAATATCAATATCAAGTTCGATAATACGCTAATCAATAACACAAGCACAACTGTTCAGCCTCAGCTCAGTCACAAGCTGACAGTTTCCCCACTAGGGAACGGCTTATTAGCTCGCCAAACAGGTTTCTCATTCTTATTAAATACAATAATTACCTACTTGTGATAAATTAATAACATGGTTTAATTAATAAAAAATAAACATTTTATAATCACTAACTACTAGAGATCACTAACAACGTTCAAGGAAACGCAGCCCAAAAAAGCGGAGCCTTTTTTTTAATATAGCATAAATTCCCCCAGCCACCGACACCAAATATCCCTGAATTTCGCTATTCGTACAGAAGCCAAAGTACCATCAAAATACAGTAAATCAAAACAATAAAAATAAGAATTTGATTTCCCCAGCGAATTACTCAATAATAATAACAATACCAAGAAGTTATAAAAATCATAAATATAAAATATTTGGAAATACTCAAGTACTTCAAATGAGCGCGCAACCAAAACCCAAGTTACTGTAAACAAAGAGCTGGCTGGGCCAGCGAACTCAAAATCAAAGAGATAGAGAAAAGCAGAAAAGCAACAAGAGTTCCAGTTCAGTTGCCTCGCCGATCAATAAAACTAGCGGTGTTGGTTGGTTCACAGAAACTGTCAAATAATACACTTTAAAGCGAAAAACCGGCCGGTTTTTGAAACGCATCGTGGACACCTGGATCCGTTACGCAAAGTTACTCGAATTTAGCTCGATTTTTTTATTCCAATTTATGATTTATGTTCATTTGCATAAGCTGCATAAGAATGCTTGTGTACTCGATGTGTTTCAAAAACCGGCCGGTATTTCGCTTTAATGCTTGCAAAGCAAGCCAAATATCTAGCCCTCACTCTAACACGATACCCATGTAACAAAGATTACCAGTTAAAACATAGAAACAACAGATTCAAATGCCAGCTTATTACATATTACTTTAAAAAAAACTGGAAACAAATGGCTAGCTGAAAGAACAGTATTTGCAACAAAAAAAATGATCAAGGCATTGAGCGGGGAGAGAGAGAGACTCGAGAAGGCAGAAAAATCAATATTCCATGTTTCCTAATCCCAATATTCTATTATTCAGCAACGTCCAGTGAAATGATTCATAGAAGATGGACAACACAACCATCCGCCCATAAAGTCTATAGATTATGTGTACGACATCATCCCAAATTCCCCAAAGATACCGAGGCTCATACAATCTGACAAACACCCCGGCCAGGAAAAAAACCAATAAATGCGAATAAAAAAACTATAATTAAAGAGAACTAATAAATAAGTTGTAGAGATTATTATGAAGCTTCACTATTAGAAATGCCAACTTGCAGAATAACACTCACTACCTTTCTAATCATAAAAAATACAAGACAATTCATGTTTGACAAGCTTAAAATAAGGTGTAATACCCAATTTACGATTATTCTTTCTTCTAATAGCCAAACGATGAGTCACTAGATCCAAAAAGCCAATTACAAACTCAGTTACTTTAATTTTATTTTGAAATCTTCCCCAGAGTGTTAAAAAAAAACAGCGAATAATGATCTCCAACTCAAGAAACTATATAAAATAAATAAATAAATCCTTTATGCTTCAAGAGCGTGCACCCTTATTCAAGGGTGGGAATACAGTGTTTTAAAGTTTGTTTATGACATGTTCCTCAGAGGTCCTGAGCAGTAGGCTATTTAGAAGTTATCAATACTAAACATTAACAAAATATCACTTCCCATAACAAATGCTCAAGTCAAAATCACCCAAAAACCCTCGCTTTTTGCAGAAACAACGCCCCATCCTATTGCATGAATTATTGATCGCGGGGCCAGACGGCCGCTATCGATTTTTTGTTTACTCAAAGAGATCCCCACAAAACTGATGTCAAACAAAAGGCACAAGTGTGTAGGACTCAGAAAATGGGTTCACGCTCAAAGGTGAGGCTGATAAGACCCCGAAACAGTCCTTCGAGTACAAAAGGGCTGTAGAGCTCGTCGGAGGCGTGAAAAGCCGCGTCTTAGGATCAAGAGACCAGTAGTCTTCGGTTTCTCGATAAGGAGAGGAGTGAGGACTAGTGCGAGGGCAGGCCTGCAGGACTAGAGCCATACCAGGAAGCAGGCTTGCAGGAAGAGCAGAGCACACGCACATCCACAAGCACAAGGGCTTCCACCAAGCACACACACATACGCACGCGACGCGAATGACGACCATAGGGAGCGCGTTGCGTCATCTTCAAGACTACCGTACCCAGGATCGCTGGGGGACGCCAGTTAAAGGTGAAACGAGAAGATTTATTCGAGAATGAGAACTATACCCAGATGAGAACCATATTCATATCCACCGCCCGACGGAAGACGGATCAAATAAAAGGATGGAATTATAAACCAGAAATGGAACTCAGCAAGCAGGGTCTCTTGTTTGGGATGTCCAGCGTAATAATACTTCAAAGGGTAGGCGCGTGCCGAGCTTTCAGACTCCCTGGTTTTTCTCCAATAAAGATGAGACATATGTTCATAGTTCATTTCTTTTATTGAGATTGAGCACGGGAGCAGAAATAGAAAACTAAATCTGCAGCCAACGCTAGGAGCAGTTCACAGGTGATGAAATACCACGAATCGTCGTGGGAGGCCGGTTAAGGATGAAACGACAAGATTTATCTACGACGGAATCGGAATGGAGATGTACAATATACAAACTCCATGAACGTCCACTTGGGTACCACTTCCACTGCAGGTGAAAGATAAGATAAGACGAAAGATTTTTGAGGTAATGTACGAATACTCACATTAATTTGTTCAAGGTAATTAAAACCGTGGCCATTCATAGTTGTTGCTTGTCAACCATTCATTATATTGAAATATATTGATGCACACATTTTATGTGTTAATAAAT
Organism: Pelodera strongyloides; assembly: GCA_036852015.1. Taxonomy (NCBI): domain Eukaryota; kingdom Metazoa; phylum Nematoda; class Chromadorea; order Rhabditida; family Rhabditidae; genus Pelodera; species Pelodera strongyloides. The sequence goes on along the minus strand of JAANDG010000167.1, from coordinate 102,682 downwards.
ATTATTATTAATACAATATCCCAACATACAAGAAGACCAACTATCAAACTAGTTAACGAGTAGATGTTGAATACGAAAAACGACACGACACACACGACGAACGAATACCACACCATGAAGTCGTGTATGAAATCAGAAAGTAGTCATTAAATTTCACTAGCTCAAGTGTAAGAAAAGCACAAACATGGTAGCTATACCGCTATACGACTTACGACAGCACATCTGAAACCATAGAATTATTCTACCTAGACCACAAAGCAGTCAATTGAAGCGGCAGTATGCTAATCCGACCAAGCCGGTCGCACCTCATAACTCATATGATTCAGGTATCTCACATTCCAATATCAATGATAATCATTACAAACTATGCATTTTGGTATCTAATAAGGATAGCAGGGACCACTCGACGACCGTGACACCGTATTAATATAGCGTTGGATGCTAAGATGTAGACGCTATATCGAAAGGAATAGTTTCCGTGGTACAGAACAGTACGCTTAATAACTGAATGGTACACATTTGCATTCGGGCAACCCAAAAGAACACACGCGCCGTTTTATGCTAAGAATAGAAATTACACATACACTCTCATATCATCATGCGCATAATCCTAACTTACTACAATACAATGAAGTCAAGGAGAACTCGTTGACCCAGCTCATCGAACTAATACGTACCCAGTATTACGTATGTATTATGACCCAGCTCTCAAACTAGGGCGGAAAGGACCGTAGCACTAAAGGCTCAATCAAGGTGCCAAAAAATAACGGCTGTGAAACACATAGTTTTTGTTTTTTGAAAAGTGACAAAAGAACAAATGTCAACAGGAACAGATCGATAGATATACATCATTACGAGTGCCGGAATAAGTATGTACACGTGTTGCTCAAAGAACAATTACAGGGTGAATAGACGTTGTCAAAACGCAAGATGTGGGTTGCCTTTTGATTATGTTATTTATGTAATCAATAAACATGTATTATTATTATTAGATTGTATACAAACCAACGGTCTTTCTTTAGTAACAACAATAATATAAATTCTCAACTCCAACACGATTATGCCTACTGCCTACCATTTGGTTAGGTTCCTTTTCTCATTAATGTCAATGCGAGATCAGGGCAAAAACCTCGCCGGTGAGTCCGGAGGTGGTTCGCGCAATTTTCTCTATTTGTGATACGTTTCTCATACGGTTCTCGTACCGCCTCCGGGAATCCGGATGTGGTTCAGTAATGAGCCCTCTAAATATTCTAATTCCGTAGGTGGTTCGCCGGTAGGCTCGTCAGCGGCCTTAGGCTATGAATGCGATTAATATCACGAAAAAATAAAAATATTCTCTAAAGGCACAGAACCACAAACCACGTCCTACTCCGGGCTTCCTATATCTTCTCCATACATTCAAAAAGGGTCGTGGTAGATCATTCAAAGGTCCAGCTAATAGTTTCCAGGGGTTCAAAAAATAAATACTATTACACGAATATCATACAGAGGGATAGGTGGCCGACTGCTTTCCGGCGTATAAGTCGCCCAAACTACAGTAATTGATCCTAACGAAGTAATACTATGTGTTTTTTTCTCTCTTGTTTCTATTTATGTGCACTTATGGAATGGAATAAAGAGTTAATAATAATACTATAGAATAAAATGTGCACTTGCGACAGCTAGCAGATACAACAGAGTGATTGCCGCTAACTACAACGCGTACAATACAATAAAAAAGATAAAAAGAAATAACATAACCAACGGACTGCCGGGACGCGAAGCAACTCCATGTCGTACTTGTTTTGCCTCGGCACTGCAGAAAGTTGCCGACATCTAAACAAAACAAACGTAACCGTAAAAAAAGAAGACTACAGTTCGCATTCAGTAAAACATATCTTCCACCACCAACTAACAGTCAAGCATTTACTTTACAGCGAGATATAAACGAAAGACAAACTACCAACACTAAACAAGTTTTACAAATAATTAGGATAGGTACATCGGCACCGATACAAACGGATTCGCTAATCAAATCACAACAATCAATATCAACATGTTCAATCTTTATTCGTCCACATACAAAACAGTACGATACAAACTACAAACTATAAACAAGACATAATCATCATCAGTAATATGCACTCGGAAAGAAAGAATAAAAAATAAATCAACAGTGGTATCGAGATGCAAATATTCGAGAAATCGTCGAGAGAATAATAGCTAGACACTGGTTACTTTTTACTGGTATCAAATAACAAAATACGGGTATGAGTCAATCAGATGTAGTGCAAAGGCTACAGAATACTAAATAATCCTGCTTAAAGCAGTATAACATGTGGCTTGTGAAGCGTATGCGCATGGAAAACAGCATTTTCATGTATTATATTTTGTATTATTTGCAAGTCTACATGGAAATAGACCAAAAATACACCAGGATAGACTGCATCCCACTCAGTGTATAAAACAATGGAACACTGTTACCCAACACATTTCACAAACCGAGTGTTGCACAGCTTTAAAGATTAATTTGGAGACTCAAATTGTACTCTGTGATATGCAAAACAGAATATGTTCGAAGTTCGCCTAATTTAACTCCAAAAATGAATCAGATAATACATACTTTTAGCTGCCCTCATTAACTACAATAATATCATGATCAGAAAACAAAAACAACTTCCGGAACTACAAAAAAAGCTACCGTAAACTAAACATCGTGAAACAACAGTAACTAAGGAGAAGAGGAGACCAGTCGTAAAGAAAGAGAGAAAACGGAAAACCGCACATAGAAAAAACATCACAATTCAAATTGAATGCGGGGATAACAATAAAACTCAACAAGAACAATAAATAAATAAATACGTTAAAGTAACCAAATCGCTAAAAAGGAAAGAAAATGTATTAAAAACAGACAAACTTTTCCGACCAGTTGAAGGTAGAAAGTCTCAAGAGAGGCTTACACCAGTTGCACGGCATCTGAAATAGCGGATACGGATACAGTTGCATATTTCGAAACGCAATCCCGAAATGGATATTCCGAATTTAAAGCAGTATTGTAGCTAGTTTGAAAAATCTGAATGTGATACGCATACCATATGCTATGTAAAATTTGGTGGCGGAAGCTTGCAGGGCAGGACGGGCACCAAATTTGGATATGATACATAGGATCTGCTTATCATATGAAAATTGCTCACACTAGCTGCAATACTGCTTTAACTTCATTCAAGCTTAGCATATCGAAATTCGAAACTTCTCTGTAGTTTCATTCCTCTTCTCTTGAAGAATATTATGCACTACCCTTGTATACGTAACATCAAGTGTTAGAATCTTAGACCTTAGACCAAACATGACCTCAGGAGGATTATATTCTACCCTACCACTACCACGCACGCAAAATAACTCTGATTTTCAAAATGCATACTTTTTGGAAACACTACGGAAAAATTACTCTTATCAACTAATACGAACAAAACGTGCTACACAATCATAAAGTAACATCAAAATGTTAAATTAGTGTTAAATAAGGCGGCGAAGGTGAAAGGTTACACACACACACACACTCAGCAAGCATGCCTAGAACCTAGAACGAAACAAAAAAAAATAACCTGAATCAGATATACAATGAAACCAACCCTATCCTATCCAGAACTCGGTAGCCATTTCGCATCCTAAAGCTCTTCATTGTTTCCGCCAGTGATAGTGTTAATGCGGTCGAAAACGAAGAATGCAAATACGGTGCCCACAACAACAACCGCAATCACGAAGAGCTGAATAAGAGTGAAGTACAATGTTTTTACACCTTTGGTGGATCACACCGCGGGCGGGACTCGAATCCGTGATCCTTGCATGGGCACATGGACAGCTAACCACTACGCCACGAGGCGACTGCACAGTATAAATAGCCCCACGGTAAAGAGCATAAAGTCCGGGAATTAACCGTAATTACTATATTTTCTTCTCTAGAAAAAAGCGCCATGTCGAGGACTGCAAGTCTGAGGTAATTTGAGGTCTTGAGGAATTGAGGTAACTCTATACTAATAATACTGAAACTCAAAAAAAAAAAAAAATTCGCAAAAGCATGGCATATACTCATTGACGCTTTGACCGACGAAACCACCATCCGAATTAGCATATTGCCGATATTGCATAACTTTAGACGGTGGTCTTGAGCTTGTAGCCATACCACCGTCGGGATTAGAATATTAGATATGGTGAAAATCAGAAGCGTATCATAAATATATACAAGTTTCGGAAACACTACATATATTTGGATGGTGAATGGTGGTTTTGAGCTTTTCCCGACGAGTTTTATGCCCTGGGCAAAAGGAAAAAAAATTAGGCACATTTTCAAAACGATATGTTTCACAACGAATATGTATTCTCTCCTTAATGTTTCGCTCCTGTTTCGGCTTGATCTTTCGCTTCCATGAATTCGTTAAAGAGGTATTGTACAAAATTTGTAACGCATTCTCATGCACTGTAGTGTAGGGACACACGTGTGTAAACTAGTGCATTCCCATGTATTGTGGTAATACAATAGCCACCGATGCCGATTCAGAAGGGCACACAAATTTTGACTACAAGGGAACACAGTTATAAAGAATACATTCCAAAACAATACACCACATTGCATCGTTACCGAATCTTAATTCTAGAGCGTAACGCATCATCCAAAATCCAAACATAGATCCAAACAAACAAATTTCCTAATTTTATATAATAAGATAGGGTAAACCAAAGCTCACTGTCTTAAACACTTGGCTCCCAGCCGCTGGTTCTTCTTCGCACAGTTGGCTGCCATTCAGGCTTCTGTTGATCACTCGGAAACTCTCCTCTCCACGGTAGTCACAGTCACTCTCATGACCGTCATCGTCGACGTCGTCGAAAACCGGCTGCAATACGGAAAACATTAAAGTGGTGTAACACGTGGATGTGGTTTGTATTCCCACGTATTACAGGAATTTAAATTCATGAAATTAGCCACCAGTCCACATCATGATTCATACAGCGCTGATTTTAGTTTCAATAATATATCATCTTCACAGGTCACAAAATAGAAACACTTCAAATTCCAAAAAAAAAGACGAAAAACAATCGCACGTATAATTCTGATTCATCATCCATATTCGCGCGCACAAATATCACTGATAACACTGTCCAGGACAATTTAGCAATTTATGCGTCAGTGTCAGTCTATGTGTATAATACAAAATATTTTAAAATAAGAGCAAGCTGTTAAAAATCAATTATAAAAAAAATGACTAGGACAATTTAGTTATTTATGCCTTATGCGTATCATACAAAAAAATATGTGTATAATACAAAACAAATTATTTAAAAATAACCGTAACAGCAAAAATTAATTATAAAAACCCCACAGCTTGTACGACCGGCTCCCTGCGTGGCGTGCTCTGTTGGGGCCGCGTGGGCGTAAACTGGGCAACCGGTTCCTCTTCATCCTAAAAAATAAGGAGTTGAAATTGTGCATAAATGGAAATGGCCATCGTAGATTAGGAACATCCTACAAGGGAAGGGACACAGATGATATGATTCAGTCAAACATAAAAATATGAAATAGCTTCAGATGACGGACAAAGCCAATTTGTCTTTGCGCACCCATTTATTATTATTATCAGGAGCGCAGAAGAGCTAATGACAGTCGGAGGAATAAGCGTTACTGCGTTACGTAAAATTCACGCATTAGAAACATCGGGAATATCCCAGACCCCAGAGCTAACGTTAGCGCTGGAGGGTGTAGCAAATTTGGTTTGAATGAGCCCGATATATACACTTAGCGCCGATAATACTATCCGATATCTAAACTTTCACCTCTGGCGACTATCCATTATTTAGAGTATGTTATTTACAAGTTGCAACATCGTTGTGTTGGATAAAAAAAATAACACAAAAGTAAATAAGTAAAACCCCAAACTATGTTGTAACAAAGGAAGTAGGTATGGCATGCGGATAAATGGGGTTTATCCTATAACTATAACCCTCCGCAATTTTTTTGCCCACCTATACTACGAAAGGCACATAACTGCACGCATGGAAATTCAGTCTCCATTTCCACAAACCACGTGTTGTGCCGCTTTATTATAGAAAGAAAACGTAAACATACTTCGTGGCTTCTCATCGGAGAGCCTCTGGGTGAGCCATTAGCTTGCTGCTGTTTTGGAGTAACAGATCCACCATTCATTAGCGTTCTCAGCTTTTTGACGTAGAGGTTCCTGGAATTTTAACACTATTAATTCGTTTTATTAGTCTCCAATTAGTTCGCCATTAGAGCATCACGCAATCCAGGTCAGATAGAGAACCGACAATAGCATCAGCCATTTTTATTAGTATACAATTAGTTTACGGAAGGTACCTAAACCGCAAATGCAAATTCTCTCTTATAGCTTTTTATGGCGTTGCGCTCTTCCTAAGAGTCTAATAAACATTTATAATGTCGAATTATAAAAAAACAGGAGCGGAAAACTCCAAAAAATTCAAAAAGCTCAATTCCGGAATCGGAATGGGGCTCAAGGACACCGCGAGCTCAAGCTTTAAGCCTTTTTAAACACGAGAAAAGGTGGGGAGGGGAAAATATCTATAATATAATGGGCAGCTCATAAATACACTGTCAATCGTGCATTTGTAGGAACGAAGCGGTAACCTTTACGCAAAGAAAAAGAAAAACTGCTTCAACAGCGCGTTAATTTGTTCAAAACGACTGGTTCTTTCAATAAGTATCCTGAGCTCATAACTCGTTCAACAGAGTTACTGAACAATCGACCACGAGTTTCAGACTACATATAGAAATAGCTCTGAAAGACAAACAATAACATACCTAGTCGTGGGCAAAATGGGCCCAACATCGACTCCGTGAGCCATTAGAGCATCACGCAACTCCAAGTCAGATAGAGAACCGACATCAGCATCAGCCATTTTATTAGTATACAATTAGTTTACGGAAGGTACCTAAACCGCAAAGAAATATCACAAATACGAGTGACTTTGTTTAAAACTGCAACCATCATTGGCATCAGCACAACGCAACCTGCTCAACATCTAGAAACGCAGCGCGTTCCAAGCGTAACACTCAATTAAAAAACGAATCGAGTTAGATTACAAAAAAAACAATCAAATTTGAAAAAAAATTGTGAAAATTTTCCGGCAAGCGAAGGGGGCGGGGCGAGAAAGTCGGGCAAACATTGAAGTAAACGCACAACTTAGCCAACATAGGGTACTGTATCAGATGCGCATATAGAAGTCGCCCTCTCGTCCAAAAACCCCGATACTATGCCCAGATCTTAGTCCTTCGAAGGGCCATATCGGGGTTTTTATGGAATATCCACAATCTCTCACTCTTTCCTCATATGTACAGATGTGCAGTTCTCATAAATTCTTTAATACTTTAAAGCGAAATACCGGCCGGTTTTTGAAACGCATCGTCTACACCAGCATTTTTATGCAGCTTATGCAAATGAAATCGAAAATCGAGCTCAATTCGGGCAAATTAGCATAAATGCGTAAGATTTCAGCTGTCCACTATGCGTTTCAAAAACCGGCCGGTAGTTCGCTTCAATAAAATACTTTGGACCGCTGACCCTCACCGACCCATAAAATATCATATCGATCCCTTTGGTATGCATTTACCCGTCTCTACTTTGGTTTCTTACCAGTTCCTCGTGGTACAAATGGTGCTTAAAACTTGATACTTTCATGTACGAATGAGAGAGAGTGTGCGGTCAGATATAGAATGTGGTAACAATGTGCTGAATGTTCGTTTCCTCATAATTTCCTGCGCAGATGGGTTTCTCATGAATTGAATGCTTTGGACCAGTTGACGTCAAGTGTAGGTCTCCCCTCTCCTATTCACCATGTTATCGATCCGTCTAATGATGGCTCCTTTTTACTTTGGTTTCTTACCAGTTCCTCGTGGTACAAATATATGGTGCTTCAAGCGAAATAGCGGCCGGTTTCTTAAACGCATTTCAATGAAATAGCGGCCGGTTTTTTAAACGCATTCCAATTAAATGCATTCCCATAGCATTATATGCAAAAATTAGCATTATTAGAATTCGGCCCCAATTCGACCCCACTAAGATGCATTTCAAAGACCGGATGTTATTTCGCCTTAAAACTTGATAATAGTGTGTCAGAATGAGAGTGTGGCAAGCGTGTCGTCACGCAGAATGTGGTAACATGTGATGCATATCCGTTTTCTCATATTTTTTCTATAACGGCGCATAAGTGTTGTAAAGAACTTTTATTTCAATATGAATATGACCTGGCAAGGTTTATGAGCCATCAGCATCTGGCTCATACGCGGCCTACAAAAATGGGTGTGCCTATGCATAGCGGCGCACCCCCAGCCCAGTGTGGGGCGCGCTCCGACGAAGTTTCTTCACTACCTCTATCACCTTCTCTATCACCTTCTCTCTCTCCATCTCTCTCCCTCCCTCTTCCTTTCCCTCTCCCCTCCCTCTCCCTCCCTCCCTCTCTCCCTCCCTCCCTCCCTCCCTCTCTCTCACGCCCTCTCCCTCTCTCCCTCTCTCTAGGTAGCCTGCGGCAATAAGCAGATGTGTTTCCCATGAAATGAGTCCTGTGGACCTGCTGACCTCGCGCCCAAAACTAAGACTCCGCCCACTGCGACCCATCATGTCATCGATCCCTTTAGTCCATGATAGTCTCCTACCCCATACCATCCCCATGATAACCTCATACCCCATACCATCCCCATGATAACCTCATACCCCATACGCCCATATACCCATACCCCTTGTTACCCCACATACAGTAACCCAAGGTACTCCTTGGATGCTTTCTCTTTCTGTCACCTACTAGTTTCATATGAAATGCTTTCTGCTGTTTTCTGCACACTGTTCTAACTCCTAACAATAAGTAATGGTTCTAGGTAATGACTACTCTTTTTGTGCAGAACTAGGCTTCTGTACCATTGAATTACCTGGTTTTATGCTAGTTTTACTATTAAATAGTATATTTTACTCACTATTATATTATATATTCCTTTTGTCATGGACATCAATATCAATTTATTGATTGAATAATCTATGCATACCTCCATGTTTAGGTATCTACAGCAGGCGTTCTGTTTTATGTCGGATGTTTCATTGCGCTTTCTTTTAAACCGTGAATATAATGAGATGTTTTTCAGGTATTTGCTATAAAAAAGTCGAAAGAACTACTACGGCAATGCAACGACAAGGTCAACAACGCATGGCGTCAAAGTTCCGAACTGTAAATCTCTACAACCACCCGGGTGGGAGTTTTTTTCTAGTTTTCAAGCAATATGCTTACTAAATACTAGGTAGAGGGCGCGAAAATTAACCTAACGACATTTGCCCGCGCTAGGGGTGCGTCCATGGTGTGCCAATGTAGCCCAATAGGCGGACGAGCTAGGGGTGAGCCAAGCTGCGTCAAAGGCTTTGGAAGCGCACGTTTCCATTTAGGCTAAGGTTTAGGTGTACGGTAGCTCTTATTTCGTTCATATCCTTTTATTTGTGTGTGGCAACTAAAGGCACAAGTTAGACGACTCGAATAAAAAAAAATTTTTTTTTTTCAAAATTTATTTACTTTCTTTAGAATCCACTCGACCGCCCTATCTCGCCAATTCTTAGGCTTAGGCCTAAGCCTAAGCCGCGCTTATGCTTATGGATACCTGAATACGTCAGGATTTGATACGTCAGGACTCCTGTCAGTGGGCTTCTTCGCAAAAACGAGGGATTCGACTCGCCTCGACGACTCGCCTCGACGGCGATTCGGTGATCTTTTTACTAGTTTGCAATCTACTCATAAATAGTGAAATAAAAAATAACACCTAAATATTATCATTTTATTTGGTTATAATATTGACATGTGGGGAGGGCAGGGGCTCGCACAATCTGACATGACATATTCTACGCGGGCTAGGTATCTTTTTATGGGGGTGGGGTGTAGATTGTACTTTATGTTGGAATTTTATTCATTTCTGTTTTTGTTCATAATTGAGTATGAGTATGATGCAGCGTGGCACAACATATAAGTTTTAGTTTAGTTTAGTTTAGATAGGTAGGGGAAGATGGCTGCTGCGGGGCGCCTGTCGAATACGAGTTCCACACTTCTAGTGTAGTGTGTGCTCGTCCCGCGCCAGTCACCTGCCTAGCGCGGCATGGGGTGTGGGTCTAATGTGGGAAAAGCAGCGTGGCACTCTAGTTAAAATATTTAGTTTAGTTTAGATAGGCAGGGGAAGATGGCTGCTGCGGGGCGCCTGCCGATTACGAGTTCCACACTTCTAGTGTAGTGTGTGCTCGTCCCGCGCCAGTCACCTGCCTAGCGCGGCATGGGGTGTGGGTCTAATGTGGGAAAAGCAGCGTGGCACTATAGTCAAAATATTTAGTTTAGTTTAGATAGGCAGGGGAAGATGGCTGCTGCGGGGCGCCTGCCGAATACGAGTTCCACACTTCTAGTGTAGTGTGTGCTCGTCCCGCGCCAGTCACCTGCCTAGCGCGGCATGGGGTGTGTCGGTCTAATGTGGGAAAAGCAGCGTGGCACTATAGTTAAAATATTTATTTAGTTTAGTTTAGATAGGCAGGGGAAGATGGCTGCTGCGGGGCGCCTGCCGAATACGAGTTCCACACTTCTAGTGTAGTGTGTGCTCGTCCCGCGCCAGTCACCTGCCTAGCGCGGCATGGGGTGTCGGTCTAATGTGGGAAAAGCAGCGTGGCACTCTAGTTAAAATATTTAGTTTAGTTTTAGATAGGCAGGGGAAGATGGCTGCTGCGGGGCGCCTGCCGATTACGAGTTCCACACTTCTAGTGCACGTGTGCTGTCCCGCGCCAGTCCCTTAGCGGCATGGGGGTGGGACTGTAGCATGGCATAGTTTTATATTTAGAGTTTAGATAGGCAGGGGAAGATGGCTGCTGCGGGGCGCCTGCCGAATACGAGTTCCACACTTCTAGTGTAGTGTGTGCTCGTCCCGCGCCAGTCACCTGCCTAGCGCGGCATGGGGTGTCGGTCTAATGTGGGAAAAGCAGCGTGGCACTCTAGTTAAAATATTTAGTTTAGTTTAGATAGGCAGGGGAAGATGGCTGCTGCGGGGCGCCTGCCGATTACGAGTTCCACACTTCTAGTGTAGTGTGTGCTCGTCCCGCGCCAGTCACCTGCCTAGCGCGGCATGGGGTGTGGAGTGTGGGTCTAATGTGGGAAAAGCAGCGTGGCACTATAGTTAAAATATTTAGTTTAGTTTAGATAGGCAGGGGAAGATGGCTGCTGCGGGGCGCCTGCCGAATACGAGTTCCACACTTCTAGTGTAGTGTGTGCTCGTCCCGCGCCAGTCACCTGCCTAGCGCGGCATCGGGTGTCGGTCGAATGTGGGAAAAGCAGCGTGGCACTCTAGTTAAAATATTTAGTTTAGTTTAGATAGGCAGGGGAAGATGGCTGCTGCGGGGCGCCTGCCGAATACGAGTTCCACACTTCTAGTGTAGTGTGTGCTCATCCCGCGCCAGTCACCTGCCTAGCGCGGCATGGGGTGTCGGTCTAATGTGGGAAAAGCAGCGTGGCACTCTAGTTAAAATATTTAGTTTAGTTTAGTTTAGATAGGCAGGGGAAGATGGCTGCTGCGGGGCGCCTGCCGAATACGAGTTCCACACTGCTAGTGTAGTGTGTGCTCGTCCCGCGCCAGTCACCTGCCTAGCGCGGCATGGGGTGTCGGTCTAATGTGGGAAAAGCAGCGTGGCACTCTAGTTAAAATATTTAGTTTAGTTTAGATAGGCAGGGGAAGATGGCTGCTGCGGGGCGCCTGCCGAATACGAGTTCCACACTTCTAGTGTAGTGTGTGCTCATCCCGCGCCAGTCACCTGCCTAGCGCGGCATGGGGTGTAGGTAGATTCCAGTTTACCCAATTTTTGAATTAGAATAATTTCCTTAGCGTTTCTGCTTGTTGTCTAATTACAGAGATGAAACTTCTCCTTATGGAATTCGGACGCAATTGCAACAGTGCCCGGATCGTTTTCGAAACCCTTTATCATTATTTCTTTCTGCCTCGGCAAGGTTTGCTAATTGCTTTGTAAATTGCGTAATTAAATTGCAGAAAAAAATAGGTTTTCGGCCGTTCAGGTTGGCCGAAAAGAAAACTTTTGAAAGAGACAAAACCCGAAAAAATTACTGTATTTTTTCATTTTCCCTTAGCATTAAAAATTTTTTTCGGCCAACCTCAACGGCCGAAACGCATTTTTTTGTTTCTTTCGGCCATCTTAAACGCGCCCTTAAGGAATTGGAAGCGCACGTTTCCATTTGGGCTAAAGTTTAGGTGTACGGTAGCTCTTATTCCGTTCATATCCTTTTACTTGCGTGTGGCAACTAAAGGCACAAGGTAGACGACTCGAATTAAATTCACTCAAAATTTATTTATTTTCTTTAGAATCCACTCGACCGCCCTATATCCCCAATACTTAGGCTTAGGCCTAAGCCTAAGCCGCGCTTATGGATACCTGGATACGCCAGGATTTGATCGGCACCGATGCTACTCCTATTAGTGGGCTTCTTCAAAAACGAGGGATTCGACTCGCCTCGCCTCGAAGGCGATTCGGTGATTTTTTTACTAGTTTGCAATCTACTAATAAATAGTGAACGGGGCAAAATAAAAAATAACACCTAAATATTATAATTTTATTTGGTTATAATATTGACATGTGGGGAGGACAGGGGCTCGCACAATCTGACATGACATATTCAAGCGGGCTAGGTATCTTTTTATGGGGGTGGGGTGTAGATTGTACTTTATGTTGGAATTTTATTCATTTCTGTTTTTGTTCATAATTGAGTATGAGTATGATGCAGCGTGGCACAACATATAAGTTTTAGTTTAGTTTAGTTTAGATAGGCAGGGGAAGATGGCTGCTGCGGGGCGCCTGCCGAATACGGGTTCCACACTTCTAGTGTAGTGTGTGCTCGTCACGCGCCAGTCACCTGCCTAGCGCGGCATGGGGTGTGGGTCTAATGTGGGAAAAGCAGCGTGGCACTATAGTTAAAATATTTAGTTTAGTTTAGATAGGTAGGGGAAGATGGCTGCTGCGGGGCGCCTGCCGAATACGAGTTCCACACTTCTAGTGTAGTGTGTGCTCGTCCCGCGCCAGTCACCTGCCTAGCGCGGCATGGGGTGTCGGTCTAATGTGGGAAAAGCAGCGTGGCACTCTAGTTAAAATATTTAGTTTAGTTTAGATAGGCAGGGGAAGATGGCTGCTGCGGGGCGCCTGCCGATTACGAGTTCCACACTTCTAGTGTAGTGTGTGCTCGTCACGCGCCAGTCACCTGCCTAGCGCGGCATGGGGTGTCGGTCGAATGTGGGAAAAGCGGCGTGGCACTCTAGTTAAAATATTTAGTTTAGTTTAGATAGGCAGGGGAAGATGGCTGCTGCGGGGCGCCTGCCGAATGCGAGTTCCACACTTCTAGTGTAGTGTGTGCTCGTCACGCGCCAGTCACCTGCCTAGCGCGGCATGGGGTGTGGGTCTAATGTGGGAAAAGCAGCGTGGCACTCTAGTTAAAATATTTAGTTTAGTTTAGATAGGTAGGGGAAGATGGCTGCTGCGGGGCGCCTGCCGAATACGAGTTCCACACTTCTAGTGTAGTGTGTGCTCGTCACGCGCCAGTCACCTGCCTAGCGCGGCATGGGGTGTGGGTCTAATGTGGGAAAAGCAGCGTGGCACTCTAGTTAAAATATTTAGTTTAGTTTAGATAGGCAGGGGAAGATGGCTGCTGCGGGGCGCCTGCCGAATACGAGTTCCACACTTCTAGTGTAGTGTGTGCTCGTCACGCGCCAGTCACCTGCCTAGCGCGGCATGGGGTGTGGGTCTAATGTGGGAAAAGCAGCGTGGCACTCTAGTTAAAATATTTAGTTTAGTTTAGATAGGCAGGGGAAGATGGCTGCTGCGGGGCGCCTGCCGATTACGAGTTCCACACTTCTAGTGTAGTGTGTGCTCGTCACGCGCCAGTCACCTGCCTAGCGCGGCATGGGGTGTGGGTTTTTTCTAATGTGGGAAAAGCAGCGTGGCACTCTAGTTAAAATATTTAGTTTAGTTTAGATAGGCAGGGGAAGATGGCTGCTGCGGGGCGCCTGCCGAATACGAGTTCCACACTTCTAGTGTAGTGTGTGCTCGTCCGCGCCAGTCACCTGCCTAGCGCGGCATGGGGTGTGTGGGTCTAATGTGGGAAAAGCAGCGTGGCACTCTAGTTAAAATATTTAGTTTAGTTTAGATAGGTAGGGGAAGATGGCTGCTGCGGGGCGCCTGCCGAATACGAGTTCCACACTTCTAGTGTAGTGTGTGCTCGTCACGCGCCAGTCACCTGCCTAGCGCGGCATGGGGTGTCGGTCTAATGTGGGAAAAGCAGCGTGGCACTCTAGTTAAAATATTTAGTTTAGTTTAGATAGGCAGGGGAAGATGGCTGCTGCGGGGCGCCTGCCGATTACGAGTTCCACACTTCTAGTGTAGTGTGTGCTCGTCACGCGCCAGTCACCTGCCTAGCGCGGCATGGGGTGTCGGTCGAATGTGGGAAAAGCAGCGTGGCACTCTAGTTAAAATATTTAGTTTAGTTTAGATAGGCAGGGGAAGATGGCTGCTGCGGGGCGCCTGCCGAATGCGAGTTCCACACTTCTAGTGTAGTGTGTGCTCGTCACGCGCCAGTCACCTGCCTAGCGCGGCATGGGGTGTGGGTCTAATGTGGGAAAAGCAGCGTGGCACTATAGTTAAAATATTTAGTTTAGTTTAGATAGGTAGGGGAAGATGGCTGCTGCGGGGCGCCTGCCGAATACGAGTTCCACACTTCTAGTGTAGTGTGTGCTCGTCACGCGCCAGTCACCTGCCTAGCGCGGCATGGGGTGTCGGTCGAATGTGGGAAAAGGCAGCGTGGCACTCTAGTTAAATATTTATTTTAGTTTAGTTTAGATAGGCAGGGGAAGATGGCTGCTGCGGGGCGCCTGCCGAATACGAGTTCCACACTTCTAGTGTAGTGTGTGCTCGTCCCGCGCCAGTCACCTGCCTAGCGCGGCATGGGGTGTCGGTCTAATGTGGGAAAAGCAGCGTGGCACTCTAGTTAAAATATTTAGTTTAGTTTAGATAGGCAGGGGAAGATGGCTGCTGCGGGGCGCCTGCCGAATGCGAGTTCCACACTTCTAGTGTAGTGTGTGCTCGTCACGCGCCAGTCACCTGCCTAGCGCGGCATGGGGTGTGGGTCTAATGTGGGAAAAGCAGCGTGGCACTCTAGTTAAAATATTTAGTTTAGTTTAGATAGGTAGGGGAAGATGGCTGCTGCGGGGCGCCTGCCGAATACGAGTTCCACACTTCTAGTGTAGTGTGTGCTCGTCACGCGCCAGTCACCTGCCTAGCGCGGCATGGGGTGTGGGTCTAATGTGGGAAAAGCAGCGTGGCACTATAGTTAAAATATTTAGTTTAGTTTAGATAGGTAGGGGAAGATGGCTGCTGCGGGGCGCCTGCCGAATACGAGTTCCACACTTCTAGTGTAGTGTGTGCTCGTCCCGCGCCAGTCACCTGCCTAGCGCGGCATGGGGTGTCGGTCTAATGTGGGAAAAGCAGCGTGGCACTATAGTTAAAATATTTAGTTTAGTTTAGATAGGCAGGGGAAGATGGCTGCTGCGGGGCGCCTGCCGAATACGAGTTCCACACTTCTAGTGTAGTGTGTGCTCGTCCCGCGCCAGTCACCTGCCTAGCGCGGCATGGGGTGTCGGTCTAATGTGGGAAAAGCAGCGTGGCACTATAGTTAAAATATTTAGTTTAGTTTAGATAGGCAGGGGAAGATGGCTGCTGCGGGGCGCCTGCCGAATACGAGTTCCACACTTCTAGTGTAGTGTGTGCTCGTCCCGCGCCAGTCACCTGCCTAGCGCGGCATGGGGTGTCGGTCTAATGTGGGAAAAGCAGCGTGGCACTCTAGTTAAAATATTTAGTTTAGTTTAGATAGGTAGGGGAAGATGGCTGCTGCGGGGCGCCTGCCGAATACGAGTTCCACACTTCTAGTGTAGTGTGTGCTCGTCCCGCGCCAGTCACCTGCCTAGCGCGGCATGGGGTGTAGGTGGATTCCAGTTTACCCAATTTTTGAATTAGAATAATTTCCTTAGCGTTTCTGCTTGTTGTCTAATTACAGAGATGAAACTTCTCCTTATGGAATTCGGACGCAATTGCAACAGTGCCCGGATCGTTTTGGAAACCCTTTATCATTATTTCTTTCAGCCTCGGAAAGGTTTGCCAATTGCTTTGTAAATTGCGTAATTAAATTATTACGCATCATATATTAACAATAAAACAAGTTAATTATTCATATATTAACTAAAGCTAAAGTATTGTTATTTTATTATCGTTCATGTCTCCTGAGGCCATATGCCCATATTCACCATTCCAATTCCCACGGGGAAATAGTCCCTGGGGGCAGAAAATAGCATCCTAATGTGATAGACGCAGAGAAAAAGACGAGGCATTGAATGTGATTATGGAATCAGGAATACCATGTGACCTCAGCTGATGCGCTTTCGATTCCTAGGACTATGAACGCACAAACAATCGCACAAACAAAGGAATTCGAACTAAGGAACATCTCTCCCGTACTTCCCCCGGCTCAGGAAGGAGGCTGAGAACTCCAACTTTGATCTAAAGGTTTGTTTTCAATAATTTATCTGAATTGTTTGACTGTCGTGTCAAATAGCTGCTATGCAGTGACAAATATTAGAATAAGAAACTGAGCTCAATGTACCCACCACTTTGCATAAATTGTTTGTGTAGGTATAGGGGCAGATACTTAATATGCGTTTCCAAAACCGGATGTTATTTCGCTTTAACGTGATTTGTGATTTGGTGTTTATTGATTGATTTCAGATGTCATCTCGCTTGGATTACACACTAACGATGGTGAACTTCGAAAAGGAATCTGAGACTGGACGACTCGGCTGTGGCAACCAACCCCGACATGCATCATATCTACATTATCTCTTCATTTCTCTCTTCTATACAAACTTTATATTATACAAATAACAAATATTTTCTTCATATGGTATTATTTGTTGTACTTCCTACGATTATTAACACATCTGATGTAGTGAAGTATAGTACATTACAGATATTATACACACGTTATGCGGTTTTGAAGCAGTCCCCTTAGTTTGTG
This sequence comes from Pelodera strongyloides, assembly GCA_036852015.1. Lineage (NCBI taxonomy): Eukaryota > Metazoa > Nematoda > Chromadorea > Rhabditida > Rhabditidae > Pelodera > Pelodera strongyloides. Next base: position 85,549 of record JAANDG010000167.1, on the reverse strand, counting down.
AAACAAACGCATGTAAATTGTGTGAAAGAAGGGCACCCAATTTGCATATGACACTTGGTAGGTATGCGTATCAAACTAGGCACAACTAGGCACAATGCATCTACATTTTTCACATTTATTGAAATATTTACCTTGCATGCACGTACTAATCATTTATTATTAAAAAAAGTCACATCAATTTTTAAGTGTAAACATGAAAAATTTTTTGTAACAGGTTAATGACCAGTTGGTGACCAAATGGGGGTACACACGATTTCTATGTAATCATAAATTGCTTTATTAGTGTTTTATTTCGTTTGAATGACTGCCGCATTGTCGCTTCACCTGAAAAAGCGTTTTGTTTGGAGCTGTCATTTCATATAAGTTCTTGGCATCTTTGTTTGTTTGTTGTGCGTTGCGCTCTAGAATTAAGATTCGTTCAGTTATTCACTTTCCGTGCACTTTCTGAAAGATTACATTTATTTATTTATTTATTAAATACACCTAAAGGTGTGCATCCGAGGATGAAAGTTAAAAACGAACATACAAACGGAAAACAGATGACTGATTTGAGTAGCAATGAGATTTGACATTCTGCATTTGGAATATTGTTGCAAAGGAATAAAGCCGGCATTTTTGTTTGAGCAAACCTTGAATCAATCCCTTTAGCAAATAATGTGGTATTTCATAAAGATTACATAAATCTTGTATAAGTGTTTGTTTGTTTGTTTGTACGCTGTGCGTTACGCTCTAAATGTAACATTTTTAATCCCTGATAAATCTTACACATTGACTGTGAGAACAAAAAGTTTTAGTCCAAAATGCTGCAATGATCTTCCGCAGAGGTCCTAAGCATTCGGCGGATTACATAATTTTTACATCACACAAATAAACAATTTCAAAAATACACAAAATCTAACAGGAAATAATTTTATTGAATTGCAACGCCTCTCGCTCTCTCATACAAAATATAATTGGCCACACAATGTTCAAGGGAAGGAAAACAACTAAACAGATAATTAATCAATTCGTGAATAGGTTTTAGTACAGCATTTGTGTGGTGGAGTCGTGATACAGGAAGCCTGAAAATATGTAAATTTATGAAATTTATTGACTTGTCGGATGTGAACTTGGGTTCAGCACATCAAGTTCAGGACACCGTATTTATGTTCCGCTCATCTCGAAGCTACATACGCAGTGAAGTTAAAGGCTATTTATGTTAGGGTAATTAGTTAGGGTAATTAGACCTCATAAGTAAGTACCAATCATAGCCTATAGCTACAGAACATAGCTGAGAGACCCAAACTCTGTGTGGGAAAAAGTCGATCTTTGTTTTTGATGTGGTGCATGGGTTATGAGACGTATTGGACTTATTTCCATTTATGTAAATAATGTTCCGTTCTGTGTCATGCACGCACCATGCGCATTAAAGTGGTATAACACCGGGTTGTTGAAATATGCGTATTCCGACGCAATGATACTCTTACCATAAACCGGTGTTATACCGCTTTAACTGAACCACTATGTTCTGCTCCTCACCTAGGTACTCGTGATAGAAGTAATAGAAGTTGAAGTTGGCGTCCTTAGATGTCTAGATGGCCGGGATAAAGATCGCCTCCTCCAGTGCTCGCTTTCCGAATTGCAGTGGTCTGTAGTCCCTCTTACCGAACTGAAGCGGCCGGTAATCACGCTTACCGAACTGAAATTAGAGGGCAATTAGGTAGGGTAATTAGTTAGGCTAATTAGTTAGGTAATTAGACCGGGTAGCTGAATTTCCTTCGGTAATCGCGCTTACCGAACTGAAATACGGTAGTATTGACAGAATCACACCGATTTTTTGGGATACTTGTAGACCCCATTAGTTACACGTACACGTACAAATTCCGGTAGCTAACCAACTAGCATCCATAACCTGCCAACAAACCCAATAAAACAAGTAACAAATGAGTGCCCTGAAATCTTAAATTTCCCTAATAAATCTACCCCATTCAACTCGTCGGGTTACCAATAGAAACTGAAAAGCCATGGAAGTTTTTCACATTGTAACAAGTAGGTGGTAACCGGCATTTTTATTCGAAACCATAAATTTTAAAGTTTTACAACCCGAGACGCGGAGCCAAATTCCCACTGTGGAGGTGCCCTAGAGGGAAATAGAGATTTGAGAGACAAAGATGGCGCACAATTTTTCACGATCATAACTACAGTAAGAAATTGTTTAGTACTATACATGTTGTAAATTATCAAGGAAACTGAAGGGGAGAACCACTGTACATCGTACAGTGCAATAACCTGGAAACACAGCACACCCATCGCGCACCACTGGCCCAAAAGTGAGCGCCGCACATCGGTTTTTTGGCGGCGATTGCGCGAAGTTGAGTATGGTTGTGTTATACCACCTAGTACTATATTTATCTGGCTTACTACAAACTCCAACTGGATAATTTTAAGGATAATTTTCACGTGACCCCGATTGTTTAATTACGCTCTGAAAAGGGGAAGCGCCCACGGTCATATTTCATACGGTAAAATTGGATTTGACGTAGAACGCAGCACTAATTGTCGCATTTTGGTCTAGCGGTTTACCAGCGGTCTAGAATGCGCAAAATAGGCTATACTAACATCAAGTATCACACTAATGGTATGTGACTGTAGGTGGTTCAAATCTACACATATGTTGCGTATGCATACGTTTCACACAAGTATCTTAAATTTGAAAGAACCTCCGGAGGTATTGGGTGCCATTTTTAGTTTTGGTCTGTCTTTTTGCATAAACGTATGTTTTCTTGAAGCGAGGTACGAGCGTAATGAAAATTTTAGTTTTAACCTTTTAATTCAGATTATAATATTGCTATTGCCAGGCAAGATACCATGGAATAAAAGCTGCTATTCGACCTAGGTTGGTACGAAACCCGTCTTAACCATCGCTTTAAATTTAAATAAAGGTCGAGCACGTCTCGTTATGGAATTACAATCGAAGCCGGGCTATAAGTCGCAAACAATAATTATAATTGCCAGATTTACGCCTAAGCCTAAAGATTACACATGACTGTTCACCATTCTCATGGACTCTGTGAAGCTGTACTACTAACAAACTGTATATGTAAATTGTATGTGATCGTATGATGTGCTACTACATGCCATTTTCCCGTAACCACCTAAAGTAGGTTCCATTCTGTGCCCTGCAGCACCGTACGTAGCACGTGCAATTCCCCTTTAAAGCGAAATACAATTCATCGTGGACAACTTTATTCTTACGTAGTTATGCTAATTTGCTCGTATTTAGCTCGATTTTTTATTCTAATTTATGCTTATTTGCATATCTGGTGTACTCGATGTGTTTCAAAAACCGACCGGTATTCCCCTTTAAACCAACCCACATAAGTGTGTTCCCTTCTGTGCATCAATAACTAACCACACACCATGCCATGTCCCTTTAAACGAACCCACCTGAAGTGGCCTGTAGTCCCTATCCTGTCGATCGAAGGTCTGCGAATCGGCCGTCGCCGACACAGCAGCGAAAAGCAGAGCGAGCAGCAGACCGTATAGCAACATTATTCGGCGGATGTCTGGCGAAAGTCTGGCACACACACACACTGGGAGCGGGTTGTCCGTGCTGGGTGAGCAGCAGAAAATGAAGTGCCCGGGAAGCGCCCAGATCCGCCCATTTATCCCCCGATTCCCCTCCCACTCCGGGTCGTTTGCAGAAGATTCATTGCTTAACGACGTCACCAACGAATACGGGGGACCACGCCCAGTTTTTAGAATACGGTACTTGGATATGGGTCAGATTCAGGAACTTAAACCTACGCGTATTTTGTAGTCTGTAGTGAGGGCTTTGTGGAAATCTACCTCGTAGCTTGTAGTATGCAGCTGATCAATACTGGAAACATAACTTGTAGTTTACATTTAGGAATCAAAAAAATCTGGACACTGGAGCTTTTAGGTATCTTGCAATTGTTTGTGTATAGACACTGATATCAAATTTGGATACACATTCGACTCAAGAGGTCAGAGGCTCCTGGCTTATTATTCGCTTCCAACATCAACGTGAAACTTTTTTTGTTGCGCGGCGAAAAACTTTATGTTGCGCGTCCAACCTTCGCCGCGCGGTATTTTCCCGGCTGGTGATCGCCGCGCACGACTTGAGTTTCATCAGTGATTGCGTTGTTATATCTGAACTTCTGGCGTACTGTTAGTACATAATGCTCTCCATTCTACGGTTTCCTCTCTTACATTTATCCGAACTTTCTCCCACACTATATGCTTCTCACAATAGGCAAAAGGCCAATTTTTCTGCACATTTTCGAAAATAAACTTGGTTTTTTCCTAAATCCCAATTCAGCTCTTTCCAAAAATGGCTCCATTACTTTACTACCGTATAAAACGCATCCAAATCGTATGGGTCGTGTGGGCCTGCATCATTCTTTAATTTACCCGTTTAGGTCATAAAATAGTTAACCAACAGCTGCGCACTAGCCACTATCGAGACAAACTTTGGGAGTTTGTGCCCACTACTAACTCGGGAGGATTTGCAACTCAACTGAACGGATATACTAAAACTTGGGAGGGTTATGCAACTCAACTACAAGTAATACTAAATGGGTATAGTTAAAGCGAAATATGTGGAAAGATGTGGAGTACACCAGCATTCGTATGCAGCTTATGCAAATGAACATAAATTAGAACAAAGAATCGAGCTAAATTCGCGCAAATTCGCATAAATACGTAAGAATGCAGTGGTCGACGATGCGTGTCAACAACCGGCCGGCATTTCGCTTTAAGCTACTCAACACGCTTTGACTGCAAAAGTTGCTAGTCATACAGTCTTATACTAGTACTGATACTCCACACGGATTTTTACCAGACTAACAATAAACTCCATAATTTACAAAACATTGTTGCATCTTCTCCTCTTTAAATCATGTTCTCCTATCCACCAATAACGTCAAAACGACGGTTCACAGAAACATTTATTCACAAAATTCACAAAAGTACAAGTATAACAGAGAAAGAACATCTTATACAAGAGTAGAAATTAATATATTAATATGCAGCCTTTTACATTATGACAATAAAAAATTATGCAAAAGAAGTAAACAACAACTTCAAAATCCGATAAAACCATAAAAAAGTAAAAACAATATCAATGCACTGTATCTCAAAGTATCACCTAACGTCCATATGTCAAGTAATCATTATTATAAAAATACGAATAAGTATATTCATTGCTTCTTATCACAATTTATACTACTACTAATACTCAGTACTACATCAATAGCACAGAATTGAACAAAATTTGCATATCACAAACACACCAACCAGGTGCACAACCCCTTTAAACCAGTAACTTATTCAGAGCGGCTCTTCGATCGCTGACTCATTCTCAATAAGCTACCGTACCCTCTCCTAGAATTCCACCACTTATATAAATAATAGGAATAATAACTAATCGAAATCAGCACCACAATCCAATAGGAAATAATGACAAAGTATTCATTTGGCAAAAAACATGTCGATACTTTAATATTAGAATTAGGATCATTACTTTTCGATGCTAAATCAATAGTGACAAGAAGAAATGACGGATCTGGACCGTTTCTCCACGAAAACGAGTTTACCGTATACTCGGGGAAGGCATACGGTGTCGTGTGCCTAAATTACAGTTAGACGGTAATCATTTAACAGTAAGATGGAAATTATTCAGTTTTGCAACGAGCATACAAACAGCAATAAATTGGGGGGGGGGGACCTGTGCGTAAAATAAGTAGAACTCATCTGATTAGCTTAGCGTTCCTAACATAGTATACCCGTATACCGTACACCTTATGGTACACCGTATACAATACAGTACACCTTTATACCGTATACTATGCCGTACACCTTACGGTATGCCGTACACAATACCGTACACCTTACGGTATACCGCATACAATACCGCACATCACAAGTTCATATATGATTTTACGCACAGCCTTCCCCACTAAACTACGAAAAGGGAGTTTAAATAACCCACCTTCTCGTGCATCCTCTATGCGAATGACCGTTGAACACTGCCGACGGCCGGATCCACTGTAAACAATTGATTAAAGCCATATGACAGCAAGGTTTCGAAACGTATGCCTGACGCTGCACTGTATGCAAGTTACTGCGCTAATACTGCGAGATTTTCATTATGTCTGAATTATTTGCATGCAACTTATTGTAACGCAGTTGTCTAAAAATACGTTTCAAAAACCGGCAGTTGTTTCGCTTTAAATATTAAAGCGAGATTTTACATGGTTTTGAAACGTATCTTGAACAACTCAATTGTATGCAAATTGTGATATATTCTGACTTAATTTCACTCGGACACATATAATACATGGGAACGCATAGTCCAACATGCATTTCACAAGCCGTTCTGATATACCGCTTTAAACTATTGAACTACAGTACGATATAGTAATTGGATGCGCAATTAGGAATTTGACCTGTTTTATGAGACGGTAAATGAGACCCGAAATCTAGCTTAAATTCATAAAATAAGTAGAATCACCATGAAATGAACTACGACGCTTATCAAGAGTAAAAAGAGAGGTCTTAAGTCTTAATCTACAGCTCAACAAAATACAGTGATCCAAAAAACTACAAACTACATTTTCTCTAACCTTTATCAATTTCTCTGTGCTCTCCTCGCTCAAACAATCCCACTTCGATCGATATTTCTCATTTCTATCCGAATATCCCGTATCAAAGTACGCATCACGTTCGCACACGGAATCATCAGATCTGAAATATATTCCAAAGTGCATAATTAGCTCTAAGCTAATTACCTAGACTGAATAATTAGTCAGTCCTCAAAAATTTGCATATAATACATGGGACAGCCATTGTCCATCATATCGTTCATAAACATGTCTTACACGCACTCACCACTAGATCACCAACAACATCTATTCACATTTCTAATCGGAAGAGGACTAAGTTCGCCATCTTCGTACATATAAATTGCGAGGTTGAAACATCATGAAATTTCCCAAAAATATAACTAGAACGACAAAGATCATACCTAAACAGCGGAAAGTGTTGCAGTAATATTGGGCGATGCTTCAATCGTTCGCCATTAAATTCGCATGAAGTGTTGAGAGAGCATGCAATATCCTAAATTATTAAATTAAAAAAACAATACTTCGACCCCTATCATTTGAAAAGATTGCAAGTTTGTACCCACAACAGATCCACAATCAATAGTTGACTGGCTTTGACTATGGCTTTGGGTTTCTGATTTCAGTTACTTTGTTCGGCTTTTTTACAATCGTAGGAATGTTCTTCACCCGTTTAACAATTATTATGTAGAGAAAGAATGCTAATGGACGGATATAACCATAAAAACGCATTTTGAAGCTGCTGACTACGGTACCTGGCCGAACTGTTTGCCGGGGAATAACAAATGCGTTTTTCATAGTAACATTTCTAAAATTCCGGACATTTTGTGCAAGTAAATTGAGGAACACTTTTTTCTCGTAGGCCTCTCCCTTTAAGCCAAGGTACCAAACTAATTAGGATATCCACACCCCGACATTGCTACCAATGTACTCAGCCAATACCAAAACGATGTATCATGTTTTCCATACATTCTACGCAAATTTCCCTACTCTCCGCTCTTCAGCGTACTTCCCGTACAGAAAAACCAGAATTAGAATGCAACCACGAAAGTCTGGACGTCCAGTATAAACTTTACAACAAAATAACCACGTGCGACACCCTTTTAATTCACAAAATCCAACCTCTCCCAGTGCCTTCAATTCAGTTTCTGCATCGTGGCACAGCCTGCATCCATCTCCATGCAGAGCCATCGAAGTTAGCAGAACAAATTCTTGTCCACGTAGGTTGACATTATCGATCGTTTTTGTTTTGAACCGATTCTCGAACCAATCGATACGATTCGGGTTTATACTAAACAGCTGAGTACTAGTAAACTTAACACAAGTCTTACTCAATCAGTGTATTTATAACTTATAATAAATGTCTACGTACACATATACACGCATCAATTACGACAAATCTCGCGGTAAATTACAAATGTAACAAATCAAAACATCAAGCACTACGTAGCATCCAAAAAGTTTGTATGTAGTCATTACGCCTAAAAACACCAGCTCTAATCCACATACCGGAACCAGGTTTTGAAATAAAGCCCAAGCAAAGAAACATACATTAGTATTATGTGTGTCGTAAGGCACTTCATCTTAGGGCAGCCATTTGGTTTTTGTTATGGACTATGTGAATTGTTGTGCATGTTCTTATTTGCATTGTTTCATTACCAATAAATTATTATTATAAAAAAATCTTACAAATCATGGAATCCCAGGTCGTGGTTCCCAGCAAGTGCATAAACTTTCGGCCTCTGGGAATCATCGGGCATGAAAAGTGAGTGGAAACGGTCCGAGTAGAAATCAAAGGTTTCTTGGTGACCCCATTGGCCCTCGTCCATAAGATCGCCTGAAATTCAGTCCCATGGTCCCATTATAGTACCAAAGCCTAAACCTTCGCCTTCGACCTCTACCGTAGTCTATCAGTCTGTGTTCACCAGTGAACCGAATTTGCATACACCATATTAAAAACTACAAGTACACTCTTTCATGTTCACACATTTTTCACAAACTCTCCGCGGCACCACATCAAACTAATTTGCATATAAATCATTACGGACTTTGAAAGGTTCTCTCGGCGGGGTGCGTTATTGCTTGATCCTACATCACATATGCATACACAGTGAACATTCATCATAGTCTGTCTACATACATCCTGTTACACATAGGCGCCAAACATGCAAACATCAGTCTGCAGCCCCAGTACAGGACTGAGAGCCCGGAGTGCAGTGCTCATAAGAGTACATTGCAATAATCGCTCACCCAAGAAGAATACAACATCAGGATCCAACAAATCAACGGCAGTTCGATACGAGCGCCACATTTGCCATTCTCTGCAAGATAAGTGGTTAGTTAAGGCGAGAACTACAAAAAGACCAATACTCATGCCAGTTCAGTACAGAGTATAGAGCTCATCGGATCCACAAGTTACAGTAACCAGTAACGCATACGTTATTTGGCGGCCACACTTGAAAAAGGTAGAGTTCAGTGAACACAAACTATATTGTCTCTCTGAGTGTGAAGTTCTACAGTAACTAAATCCCATGGGAAAAAATAGCACAAACACGAACTACCGTAGCCACGATACTTAACAAACTATATACTTTCAAAGATTCAAGCAGTACTAAGTATTACGATAACTACAGTATCCATTACTAATAAAGGATTACCGTAGTAAACAGTCATACCCAACATACCTCCTAAGCTTATCCCACCAATGGCCACGTAACTTGCCGAGCAAGTGAGTGTCAGCTATTATAAAGAGCCGGAGCACATCATCACTCTGAAAATCACTAATAATAATGACGTAATGCTTTAATTAGACAATGCCCGGTTATTGAAATACATCGAGCACATGTAGCACATGCAAATGTAAAAATCGACCCCAATTAGCATAGAATGGTCCACGACGTATTTCAAAAATCGGCCGCTATTTCGCTTTAAAGAAATAAAATTTTACTCATGCTACGACAGACTAGTTCATAATAGATAATATCATGAACACGCCATTTCACATGTATATTGAAACATATTATATTCACGAACAAGTAGTAGAAATCAAACGTAACACTTCTACTCTACCAAAACTGTAATAAAATATCATCATTCACTATAACATTTAAAGTTCCAAACTGCAAACTACAAAGAAGCAAAAATCTACAAAATATAAAAATCACAAACCCTCACCTTATCTTGACTCCAACCGCACTGCGGGTAGATCCACACATAGTAGATGACGAACTCGTTAAACACGAATAAAATAATAAACAACGAAATCGGAAACCACACCAAATTCATCACCAATCCACCGTTACCGACATAACTTACGCATCTGAAAAACAGGAATAATCAATGAAAAAAAAACATTTAGTAACCAGTCACCGACCATTCGGTGACCTTGTTTTTTTTTGTACAACATGCTGATACTATTCCAGACGTGTAAATAAATTCACAACGTTCCTATAGAGTTTGTACAATGAATTACGCATTCGTGTACAATGAAATCAAAGAAATAGAAAACAAAGGTAAAAATATAAATGCACGGATGCGTAACCGAACACAATCAAACAGCATAAACAAACACATATATCCAAGTTCTTTACTACCGAATAACATTAAATCAACAATCAAATCAAACAAAATAACATAAAAACAACCTACATAATCTGAACGGCTTACTAATTCTATTCTAACTCTAATCTAGAAATATCAAGGAAGCAATATCCTTCAACCTGTATATACAACAATCATAAACGAATTAAACTTAACCAAAAAAGACATAGATTACTTTATTATTTATAACGAAATTCAATAAAAGAATCCATACAATGGGTCACTTCTATCCTAGAATAAATCATAATAGAAACAAATTGCCGTGCGGGACAATCATTATCATTGAGAAGCGAGAAAGTGCTAGTTAAAGAAACCTTCACTAAAATATACTAATCTAACATACAATGATAAAAAACGAGCTACCGTACTCTGTGGATAGGCTTGACTTTTATTGGACAACAACATACAGAACCATTATCATGAATGCGCATCGCGCAAATTCAGAGAATGGTGCCACCACAACTGTTTAAGCTACTTAAGCCTAAGCCTAACACCCTTACTAATACATTCCATACAGAACCCCACCATTCAACAATATTCAATCATCAGCACCAAAGTTCACTTCCAATTCCAAAACACAAGCTACAATACAAAGTGAGAGGGAAAAGTCTTTCAACAACTGATCTGGCCTTAAACCTTAGGTACCTTAACTTATCTGTCAAGCTACCTACCTTAGGTACCTTAGATCAGATAAGGTACTTCCAACTTAAATCTAAATACTCCACAAAACCTCTCCTTAGGTACCTTAGATCAGATAAGGTACTTCCAACTTAAACCTAAATCCTCCACTCATCCTCTAAGTACCATCTGCAAAATCCTTGAAAGTACTTGCTCATTTAGTCCTTTTTGCCTGACCATTTCTCCTTTTTCGTTCTTTGCAGAATGTACAAATTCTCCATCGACAATCTCATCGTATAACCGGAACGGACCCTCGAATCGTACCACATTCGTTCGGTTATTCACAAAGCCTGAAACTAGGTGTTATTAACAATGTGCTCTTAACAGTATTAAGTTACGCAGACAAAGATAAGTGTTAGCTTAACAAAAGCCATAAACTAAATTCACAATTCTGAAAACGAAATCAGTACCAAAAAGGATCACATAATCATACTAACAGTAACGACGGGATTTTTTTAACTTATCTAACAATAAGATCAAACAAAAAAGGCACAAGCCTACGAATAAACCCTGCAAACAAACCTAGTAACAAAAGAGACCACAGTAAGAGAAACATTTTAACTTTCACTTATCTAGCTAACAATATATAGTATTCACAACACAAAACCTTAGAGGACCCAGCAGCAAAATGAACCATAGAAACTGAAAGACGAAAGAGCAGCAGCAACATCATGTGGAATAGACGGATTCTTTAGTTTAGCGGTTGAAACATAATGCTAATGCATCCATGATACGTCACATTCCCACCCAGATACAAACTCGTGATACTCTCCGCACATATCTGAGCAACCGCAGCTTATTCGTGCATGATTTAATAATTACGCACCGCACCAGTTACGCCCAGAAACCAGGACAACACATAAAGTACTCACGGAAAGAGGTAAACTCTTCTAAGCGACCAGGTAAAGGTGAGCGTAAACTCAGGCAAGTTACGCCCGGTACTGAGGCCTTACACCCTCACATAGATGAAAAGATGACACAAAAAAACTAACCATCACAGTCAATATTGATTGCCAGTGTGTTCAACTGCCCCACTGCGAATGCAAAGTACTGTCCGTCCGACAAAACCAGCTGCGAAGTGAATGGCCGCGTCACATCCGTGTATTGGGTGAAGCCTGAATCAAAAATTATTAAAGCGGTATGGTATGTGGGTTGTGAAACGGTTATCCGTATATTTGGGTCATTGGGTGAAGTCGGAATCCAAGTGGAACATCAAAGCAGTATGGTACGCGGTTTGCAAAGTGCAAAAGTGAACAAGTACATTAATGTACTTATTTACATGTTTTCTATGCAAATTGTTTTATATGCGGTGAAGCCTGAATCCACACAAAACAATAAAGAGGTACGGAACGTGGTTAGTGAATCGTCCCTAGCGAAAAGTATATGCAAATTGCGTGCCAGTCGACACAATTACAGGAATTACTAGGTCCCTTATTAGTACGTATGTGTCGTAAGGCACTTCATCCTTCATCTTAGGGTTACCATTTGGTTTTTGTTATGTACTATTTGAATTATTGTGCATGTTCTTATTTGTGTGGTTTCATTACCAATAAATTATTATTATTACTGTAATGATAAGGCCATTAAAGGGAGAGGCCCATGAGAAGAAAGTTTTCTTGAATTTATTTGTAAAGATTTCAGAATTATTACTGTGTAAACCGCATTGCGTTAAGCCACAGAGTTATTCCCCGGCAAAGAGTTCGGCTAGGTACCGTAGTCAGCAACGTCAATGTCCGTTTTTACGGTTTATATGCGTTCATTTGCATTCTTTCTCTATATAAGAATGGTCAAACGAATAAAGATCATTCCTACAACTATAAAGAGGCGTTCGCTATACAAGAATGCCCTAAAAGCGAGAAAATTGATTCTGACTACGGTACCTGGCCGAACTCTTTGCCGGGGAATAACTCTATGAGTTCTAGGCTTCAAGCAATGCGGTTTTCACGGTAATATTTCTGAAATTCCGGACATTCTTTACAAATAAATTGAGGAAAACTTTATTCTCATGGGCCTCTCCCTTTAAAAAGAAATAACTATACACGACGTAATCTATATTTATCCAATTTATCCTCCAGGAAACAAAATATGTTCTAGAAATAAACAAATAACAAACCTTGTGCGTGAGCCTGGGCACACAGTGTTGTAAACAAGCTCGAGACTGTTTGCGCCTTGATACACTCGCTCAGGGTTTCCGGGAACTAAACAAAGGAACTTACAACTTATAGAAAACGAGTAAGCAACCAGCAAACCAACTTTCTTTGCATTTGACAACAAAAAAGTAAACGCGCATATTCTCTCAGCACGCACATTTATGCAAATCGAACACATACGACACAAAAAAAAACTAACAATAAAATCACGTAAACATAGCACACTTCCATCATTTTACCCCAACGAACAGTTATATCCTATACATTTATCACCAAAATTAATAATAAATAATAATCACCTCCGTTTGCGCAATCTTCCAGTACTCAAAACGCTCCTTCAATCCAGAGAGTGATTTGAAAGCTAGACGGCCGTACGGATGCGTCTCTTCTGAACAAAAAATATCCATAATAATCTAGTAAAAAATGATACTACACTACACTACAACTACACATGTAAATAATCAGTTAACATTGCCCCGAGAATGAGAAAACGTGATCCACCAAAAAAAACTACAAACTACAAAAGGAATCGTTAAATAAAACTACAAACTACAAAAGGAATCGCTAAATAAAACAACAAACCTGATTCCGGGAAGTATCCAGGACACTGCCAAAGTGGGTTCTCATCGGGCCAAAGGTTGAACACCTGAAAATGAGGTCAATGTGACAAAGCAACAATAACTGGATGAAAATGTAAAGGTATTGAAGTTTAGAGATTAAAGCCGTACAGCGGCCATGGTTGCAGCGTATTGGCAGACAAAATTACTGCACGATTATTAGACTAATTTGCATACAACACAAGGGAATGTACATGCTCCAAATACGTTTCGAAAACTGGCCATTAGTTCGCTTTAACGCTTCGCACTAGAGTTAGACGCTAACTCCACAATATCTTTTGAACTTTTGAGAATTAAACTCTTTTGTGGCGGTCCTGCTTTTCACTATTCATGTGAAATCTGAGACAAGCAACCGAAACGATCATAAGACTAATTTGCATACAACATATGGGAATGTACATGCTCCAAATACGCTGATTTTAAGAATAAACAAAATTAAAAGAACCTTGGGTGAAAAGAGAACATCCTCGTTCACATCAACGCTTTCATCGAAAACAGGCGTCTCAACTTCGGCACTGTCCAAGCCAAACAGATCCTTTGGTTGCGTTCTTGATCGAACCTAATACAAGTTTATTTTAAGAGGTTTATTTGTTTTGGCAACAAGTTATTTTTCCGTTGAATTCTTGATCGGATCTAATAGAAGCATATTTCTAGAGAAGGTTTATTTTTGACAAGAGGCAAGCTATTTTTTGTTTCTTAGAGTTTATCGGTGGAATTCTTTGATAGAACCTAATATAATAACAACAATGAATAATAATAATAATTAATAATAATAATAATAATAATAATAATAATAAGCCCACCTGGACTGACAAACGATCCCGGCTAGTGAAGGCTAGTTCACCAAGTTTCCTCCTGAAAAAGTAGACCATGAAATGCAAAACTCAACAAAATCTATTTTAATGGCTTGTAATTCAATGACTTATTTACATCTTATATATATTTTTCTCCGTCGTGACTCAGCACTCATCATGCAAGGGAGAAAATCCTTTAAAGCGAAATAGCGGCCGGTTTCGAAACACACCAAAAACACCATCATTCTCATTCAGTTTATGCAAATGAACGTAAATTCGAATAAAAATTGAGCTAAACTCGAGTAAATTAGCATAAATATGTAAGAATTCCGTTGACCACGATGCGTTTTAAAAACCGGCCGGTATTTCGCTTTAAAATTTAACTACAACGCAGTAAAATAAGAATAACACAACTTAATTGTATAGCTTATTTTCACCGTCGTCATGTCATTTTGTGGAGCTTGTAGCTTGCAAAACCAAGAAGACCTTTCGTATTTTTCTTTAAAGCGAAATACCGGCCGGTTTTTGAAACGCATCGAGTACACCAACATTCTTATGCGTCATACGTAAATGAGAATAATTTAGCATAAAAAATAGACCCCGCTTCGCATAAATACATAAGAATGTATTTATGCGAAGTGTTTCAAAAACCGGCCGGTATCTCGCTGCTCGCTTTAAAAAAACGAATACAAACTACAAACCTGTCATCCCCAATATACTTGGCTGCATTGTGCAATTTCCTTGTCGTCGTCTCAGTGCCGAGCTCCTTGAAATCGTACAAAAACATGAATCTGAAAAGTAATTTTAAAAGATGGAAAGAGGAAATAATAACGTGTTAGTTCAACACGAATCTCCGATTTCCATGCCAAACAAGGATTATGCGCACACAAATACTAATTGTAAAAAAAAGGTTAGGTTAAAGTAGGGGAAAAGTGAAAAAAAACGCTCACAGTTTCCCTAAGACTAAAAAGGGTCCTATCCAATCGCAACGTTAATGTAGTTAATGTTAATTAAGAAAAAAAGCTGTTGCTGTTGAACAACAGAAAATGGAATGCGATGATCTGAGGCCATATTCACCACTCAATTCCCCATGGGGAATTCCCCGTCTTGTTCTGGGCGTGTCTCTAGAATGATATTTTCTATCCCCAGGGAATATTTCCCACGGGGAATGGGACTGGTCGACTGGTGAATATGGCATCTGGTAAATAAAAATGACTTACCCAGCTCGAATCCAAAAAGCTTCACTTTGACAGTTGTACGCCGTCTGGAAATAAACGGGATATAAGAAATCAAGGATTAGAACCAGAGACCGTATTCGCTAACACGCAGGGAGCCCTCCCTGGCCTCCCTAGGGGACTGAGTGCGTAGAGTGCGACAGCAGAAGAGATTCAGAGCGCTCGTAAGCCTAGGAAGGGCTCTCTATGTGTTGGTGAATACGGCCGGACTGTCATTCAGCAGCCTCCCTTATCGAGTAAAGCCCAAGGCCAAGCCCATATAACACGTATCCAACGAAATATCCTTTAACAAATTAATTAACAAACTAATAAAGGAAAACTCCAGGCTCCAGTTAATCTACTTAAAACAGAATAAAGGATTAATATCAAATATAACTTACCCTGTAATCGGCAAGACGTTTGACGTTATGTGCCAATGACATTGTTGCACAGTCAGCCGCTGCAGCTAGAATGGCATCAACCTGAAAATGGGGGAGAATAACTTCATAACAAACAAACAAACAAAGTACCAAACTTCGACCTTACATAGTAAGCGGTACAGACAAAGTCGAAACAGCTAGACTGACCTCTAAGGCGCTTACAGTCAGTAAAATGGTAATACAGATACATTTATAAGATACTGGGTCTCTGGGTCACAAAGAATGGGCCTTAACTCTAAGGTATCTATCTAACGGCAATTTAAGGTAACGAAGCGCCTAACAAAGCAATTCGGGAAATGGCACAAATAAATAAAACTCACTTTCTCCCCAGTGCTGTCAAACCGTGGAGACTTCAGATTATGCAGCAATGCTTCGGCAAAGGTTTTCTAAAAATGAAATCATAATAATGCCAAAGAAAAACCGGGAAGCTTATTACAATAAGCAACAATGTGTATTTCTTAGTGTAGTACTCAGTCAGTATAAACAAACTCCGATTATTGGCCGTAAATTAGGTACATAGAAACACAAAAGGGTGCGATCGCCGGAAAATTATAGATACGAAGTGATGCCGTCTTATGGATAGAGATAATTCCACGTTTCCGCGAAATCGGCAGTCACGAGGTTTACGCCCTGCAGTGGCCGTATGCCGTATGCACGAACACCATGATCCTCCCTGGGTGGGAGGATTTGTCTCTACGTGTCACTGGTTCGCGTGATCCCTCTCGTTCTCTCACCTCCCACAGGGGAGCTCCCGGCGTTCGTGAAATACGGCCACTGCTTGTGATTCTGTGGACGAATAAGACAAAACACCATCGCGACGAATAATTCCAACGACCCACCTCAAACAATTCCGTCGCCGGATTCAGAGTCTCATATAAATCGTCCAGGGGGCCCTCAACCAGTCGACTCTTCGTTATATACTTGTAGTAATTGAGGCAGTCAAAATAGGAGGGCACCAGGGGAAGTGCCCAGGCCTTACGGGTGGCCATTAACGAAGGATGCCAGTCGCTGAACAGAGATACTTAAATGTTGCTAAGCGTAAGTAAATTGATCGGTGTGTAATTTACGTAATATACGAATTTTTAAAACCGAACAAAACAAGCCGGCATTCTTCAACCTAACGGCAACTTAATTTGTTCCCTACTTTTCGCGAATATTAATTCCGTACAAGTTGTCGTCAGTTTCGCACAAAGTCCACACAAAAAAAAAGAAGTTATTTTTCTGAACCCGGAGGTGGTTCGCGAGATTTTCTCTTTTTGTGGTACGTTTCAAATAAATTTCGCATACCACCTCTGGACAGTCTGGACTTCCCATACCTTCTATTCGGGTTCATCCATGGTGGTTAATCCATGCCAAGTAAATAGCATGCAATGCAGTGCAAGCAAACTGACCGTCTCCATGTTTTCTCGGCGCGAGTCCACGGCCTTTCGTACGGATTCACAATATCAATCTTCTCCTGTATTGTGGGCATGGAGTTAACCAAATCGGCCATTTTATAATAGTCGAATAGACGAGCCCCGGAACCAGACACATCTCCAGCGTTCTGTAATATTTGTTCTGTTTGTTAAAAATAATAAATTGTAGACTGCTAATGTCATAAATAAAATGACTCGGCGGCTATCGCCACCTGAAGCGAATTTCCAAAGCTACATGCCCCGTACTCGCAGTAATAGGCATATCTTATTATATAAAGTTGGGAGCTTTGTTTGTTTGTTTGTGCGTTTGTTTGATTGTACGTTTGGATGATGTGCGTTACGCTCAGGTTGTAGGATTGTTCAGTAGTTCACGTTCCCGTGCACTGAGCCATCTCACTTCCCGAGCGCCCCTCTCACACACGTCCAAAAAAGGCTGCATATATGGAATATGTGTGGTGTATCGTTCGGGCGTTTCCGCGGCGCTCAAAGTACTAGGTGTAAACTACAAAGACCATGCAAATCTAGAGCAACAAAAGAAGGGACGAAGCTAGGATTTTAGCATATGATCCGTGCCCTAATTTTGTTAACTGATTTTTAATCTACGTTTCACGTATGCATAAAATAAAGTAAATTTACTAGAAAGTCGCCTCGGGCGGCGTAGCCGGCTGGTATTTATATAAAACGGTTGAAGCGTATATTCCAAAGTTTACAAACGTTATGTAATAAGATTGGATTGTGCACGTTTTCGAGAATAGGAGAATTGCAGAAATTTGGTCAGCTTATTAAAACCCTTCTCCTTTATATAATAAGAGTGTTGTAATAGAATAAAAGTTACTGGAAATTCATCCTGAAGCATGTGCTTTGGCATGTGATGTCTGTGGACTTTCCGGTAATGTGGAGGGCGATGGATGAGTTTCGGATCCGCCGGTTCATTCCGTACAGCAGGCGGTGTGTTGTCCTGAAAAGCGATCTAATAATTATAAGTAACACATTGGAAAGCCGGACAAAAGGACTGCAGCGCGGTACTTTTGCTCGGAGAAGGAAAGTGGGCTTTTGATTTTTACCACTGTGCACATACCTAAGCACCGGTGAAAATAGAAAGAAACTTACAGCTGGTGACTCGTCCGGCACAACTGGGTGTTCAGTAGCAGCATTGGAAGATGAGCGGGAGAGGAAAAAGCGTGAAAGCGTCACGCGGCAGCGTAGCGAGAGCATTCTGAAATACACCAACTGTCAAAACCATACTAATGACAGATTAAACGATAAATCCACGGGGACGCCGTTTTCTTCTTGGGTAGGTACCGGATGTAAACAGTGAATTAAAAGGACAAAAGACAACAAAAGAAAATAAATTTTTTTCAAATTTTGCCAAAATAATATATTCATGTAAATCGAGTATAACGTAAATGTACTGTAGAACTACGGTAGCAGGAGTGCATTTCAAAATGTATTTTTTTGTCGGTGGCGATAAATATTCCCGATTTGAGTTTTGTAGACTTTCCAGTGCAATAAAATTTTTTTTAAATAGTTTATATTTCCACTATGTTACACTTTTCACTATTTTTTGGTACGCTGTATCAAATAAATCACGAGACAAATGAACTTTCCCGAGTACCCGGAAAGACTAGCGTACTGGGTCGTCAAATGTTTTCCATAAAAAAACTTTCTTGCTACTCATATAGTTCGTGTCCAAATAATGACTTCTGCTTTGAGTTACTACTGAATGTCAGAGGTTTGGATGTTCAGCATGTTTAGATGTCTTAAACCGTGAGCCTTATACAATAGCTTTCTTTCCGATATATGCATGTAGGTAAATTACATGTGGAAATGTCTATTGTATTTTCTTGTAAAGATATATAAGAAGAGAGCAATGGCGAAAAGATGTAGTAGATACAGATTGAATGGGGATGTCGAAAGTCCTAACGATGTTGTCCACGTTCCCATTCTTCGAATTCCTCCGCCAATATAGTGCAGCTACTTTCCCAGCAGTGTATAAAGCGCTCAGGATAGAGGGACCTTCTGAAAACATAAGTTAAATACACAGTCAGGTACAAATCCAAATGAAAACAAAATGGTAATATACAATTCTAGAATGCCTAAATGAAAAAAAAAAGCAATCAGAACTATACAGTCCGCTATTTTGTTATAAGAAAGCCAACGCACTCGTGAAATTTCATTTCAAAAAATACGTCAGAGCAAAATTGTTTTCAGCTTTCTGTTCAACCCACACACTTGGAAGTAAACTACTAGACGTCACTCAGTGTTGCAAACAAAGTTTCATAAAATCAAATAACGGTGCACACTAACCAAAACTATGCAGCAACATATGGGATTCCTCATTGGCGACAAACGGGATGGGATCTTACGTCGAGAAGATGCATCGAAGCCTCATCGTACAACGAAGTCAATGAAAGAAAAGAATAGCAGAACAACAACGGCAAAGTCCTCTCGCTCTCTGTCCTACTTCTAACTAAACCCAAAACATAATAACTAAATCTCAGATGGATCTCGACGGTCAACGTTCACCCTCAAACAATGCCAACACCTGAAGCTGCTCCAATGCCAATTATCACTACTTTATTCACACATACAATCAATCAGATACAACATCAATCAAGTACATGGAACAAGTGCGGAAGGTTTCTAGCGTCGTGCTTCTTCAATCCGCGGGGGAATGGGTGGAGGGGAGATTTTTCTTCAGATAATGACGATCCTTGATCTTTCCAATGAGGTTTTGTGGAGTTATACAGAGTGTTTGACGACGAGACGAAAGGACAAATCCCTCGAAGTCTTCAGGCTAGGCAATGGGGGATTCGCCTCGATTTTCCCCGCCTCGGTGGCATTGAGTGAGTGTTGTGGCTGGATTCGAACTCGGGTCGGCTGACTGCGAAGCGCGGACGTTTCCAATGGGCCACCGAGGCCCCTTGGAAATTCCCCGAGAAGACGCGGTTCTCGGAGTTGAACAAGGGAGCACCCCAAGTCTCAACATATTTCTGAGCTCAAACAAATACAAAGTTCACCCTCAAACAATGCCAAAACCTGAAGCTGCTCCAATGCCAATTCCCCGAGAAGACGCGGTTCTCGGAGTTGAAAGGGAGCACCCCAAGTCTCAACATATTTCTAAGCTCAAACAAATACAATTTCTAATCTCAAACAAATACCAAGTTCACCCTCAAACAATGCCAAAAACTCAAGCTGCTCCAATGCCAATTCCCCGAGAAGACGCGGTTCTCGGAGTTGAACAAGGGAGCACCCCAAGTCTCAACATATTTCTAAGCTCAAACAAAACAAATACAAAGTTCACCCTCAAACAATGCCAAAAACCTGAAGCTGCTCCAATGCCAATTCCCCGAGAAGACGCGGTTCTCGGAGTTGAACAAGGGAGCACCCCAAGTCTCAACATATTTCTAAGCTCTCTAATCTCAAACAAATACAAAGTTCACCCTCAAACAATGCCAAAACCTGAAGCTGCTCCAATGCCAATTCCCCGAGAAGACGCGGTTCTCGGAGTTGAACAAGGGAGCACCCCAAGTCTCAACATATTTCTAAGCTCAAACAAATACAAAGTTCACCCTCAAACAATGCCAAAACCTGAAGCTGCTCCAATGCCAATTCCCCGAGAAGACGCGGTTCTCGGAGTTGAACAAGGGAGCACCCCAAGTCTCAACATATTTCTAAGCTCAGACAAACAAAATTCACCCCTCACTCAGTGTTGCAAACAAATTTTCATAAAATCAAATAATGGTGCACACTAACCAAATCTATGCAGCAGCAGATGGGATTCCTCATTGGCGACAAACGGGATGGGATCTTACGTCGAGAAGATGCATCGAAGCCTCATCGTCCAACGAAGTCAATGAAAGCAAAGAATAGCAGAACAACAACGGCAAAGTACTCTCGCTCTCTGTCCTACTTCTAACTAAACCCAAAACATAATAACTAAATCTCAGATGGATCTCGACGGTCAACGTTCACCCTCAAACAATGCCAACACCTGAAGCTGCTCCAATGCCAATTCCCCGAGAAGACGCGGTTCTCGGAGTTGAACAAGGGAGCACCCCAAGTCTCAACATATTTCTAAGCTCAAACAAATACAAAGTTCACCCTCAAACAATGCCAAAACCTGAAGCTGCTCCAATGCCAATTCCCCGAGAAGACGCGGTTCTCGGAGTTGAACAAGGGAGCACCCCAAGTCTCAACATATTTCTAAGCTCAAACAAATACAAAGTTCACCCTCAAACAATGCCAAAACCTGAAGCTGCTCCAATGCCAATTCCCCGAGAAGACGCGGTTCTCGGAGTTGAACAAGGGAGCACCCCAAGTCTCAACATATTTCTAAGCTCAAACAAATACAAAGTTCACCCTCAAACAATGCCAAAACCTGAAGCTGCTCCAATGCCAATTCCCCGAGAAGACGCGGTTCTCGGAGTTGAACAAGGGAGCACCCCAAGTCTCAACATATTTCTAAGCTCAAACAAATACAAAGTTCACCCTCAAACAATGCCAAAACCTGAAGCTGCTCCAATGCCAATTCCCCGAGAAGACGCGGTTCTCGGAGTTGAACAAGGGAGCACCCCAAGTCTCAACATATTTCTAAGCTCAAACAAATACAAAGTTCACCCTCAAACAATGCCAAAACCTGAAGCTGCTCCAATGCCAATTCCCCGAGAAGACGCGGTTCTCGGAGTTGAACAAGGGAGCACCCCAAGTCTCAACATATTTCTAAGCTCAGACAAATACAAAGTTCACCCCTCACTCAGTGTTGCAAACAAATTTTCATAAAATCAAATAATGGTGCACACTAACCAAATCTATGCAGCAGCAGATGGGATTCCTCATTGGCGACAAACGGGATGGGATCTTACGTCGAGAAGATGCATCGAAGCCTCATCGTCCAACGAAGTCAATGAAAGCAAAGAATAGCAGAACAACAACGGCAAAGTACTCTCTGTCCTACTTCTAACTAAACCCAAAACATAATAACTAAATCTCAGATGGATCTCGACGGTCAACGTTCACCCTCAAACAATGCCAAAACCTGAAGCTGCTCCAATGCCAATTCCCCGAGAAGACGCGGTTCTCGGAGTTGAACAAGGGAGCACCCCAAGTCTCAACATATTTCTAAGCTCAAACAAATACAAAGTTCACCCTCAAACAATGCCAAAACCTGAAGCTGCTCCAATGCCAATTCCCCGAGAAGACGCGGTTCTCGGAGTTGAACAAGGGAGCACCCCAAGTCTCAACATATTTCTAAGCTCAGACAAATACAAAAGTTCACCCTCACTCAGTGTTGCAAACAAATTTTCATAAAATCAAATAATGGTGCACACTAACCAAATCTATGCAGCAGCAGATGGGATTCCTCATTGGCGACAAACGGGATGGGATCTTACGTCGAGAAGATGCATCGAAGCCTCATCGTCCAACGAAGTCAATGAAAGCAAAGAATAGCAGAACAACAACGGCAAAGTACTCTCGCTCTCTGTCCTACTTCTAACTAAACCCAAAACATAATAACTAAATCTCAGATGGATCTCGACGGTCAACGTTCACCCTCAAACAATGCCAACACCTGAAGCTGCTCCAATGCCAATTCCCCGAGAAGACGCGGTTCTCGGAGTTGAACAAGGGAGCACCCCAAGTCTCAACATATTTCTAAGCTCAAACAAATACAAAGTTCACCCTCAAACAATGCCAAAACCTGAAGCTGCTCCAATGCCAATTCCCCGAGAAGACGCGGTTCTCGGAGTTGAACAAGGGAGCACCCCAAGTCTCAACATATTTCTAAGCTCAAACAAATACAAAGTTCACCCTCAAACAATGCCAAAACCTGAAGCTGCTCCAATGCCAATTCCCCGAGAAGACGCGGTTCTCGGAGTTGAACAAGGGAGCACCCCAAGTCTCAACATATTTCTAAGCTCAAACAAATACAAAGTTCACCCTCAAACAATGCCAAAACCTGAAGCTGCTCCAATGCCAATTCCCCGAGAAGACGCGGTTCTCGGAGTTGAACAAGGGAGCACCCCAAGTCTCAACATATTTCTAAGCTCAGACAAATACAAAGTTCACCCCTTCACTCAGTGTTGCAAACAAATTTTCATAAAATCAAATAATGGTGCACACTAACCAAATCTATGCAGCAGCAGATGGGATTCCTCATTGGCGACAAACGGGATGGGATCTTACGTCGAGAAGATGCATCGAAGCCTCATCGTCCAACGAAGTCAATGAAAGCAAAGAATAGCAGAACAACAACGGCAAAGTACTCTCGCTCTCTGTCCTACTTCTAACTAAACCCAAAACATAATAACTAAATCTCAGATGGATCTCGACGGTCAACGTTCACCCTCAAACAATGCCAACACCTGAAGCTGCTCCAATGCCAATTCCCCGAGAAGACGCGGTTCTCGGAGTTGAACAAGGGAGCACCCCAAGTCTCAACATATTTCTAAGCTCAAACAAATACAAAGTTCACCCTCAAACAATGCCAAAACCTGAAGCTGCTCCAATGCCAATTCCCCGAGAAGACGCGGTTCTCGGAGTTGAACAAGGGAGCACCCCAAGTCTCAACATATTTCTAAGCTCAAACAAATACAAAGTTCACCCTCAAACAATGCCAAAACCTGAAGCTGCTCCAATGCCAATTCCCCGAGAAGACGCGGTTCTCGGAGTTGAACAAGGGAGCACCCCAAGTCTCAACATATTTCTAAGCTCAGACAAATACAAAGTTCACCCTTCACTCAGTGTTGCAAAAACAAATTTTCATAAAATCAAATAATGGTGCACACTAACCAAATCTATGCAGCAGCAGATGGGATTCCTCATTGGCGACAAACGGGATGGGATCTTACGTCGAGAAGATGCATCGAAGCCTCATCGTCCAACGAAGTCAATGAAAGCAAAGAATAGCAGAACAACAACGGCAAAGTACTCTCGCTCTCTGTCCTACTTCTAACTAAACCCAAAACATAATAACTAAATCTCAGATGGATCTCGACGGTCAACGTTCACCCTCAAACAATGCCAAACCTGAAGCTGCTCCAATGCCAATTCCCCGAGAAGACGCGGTTCTCGGAGTTGAACAAGGGAGCACCCCAAGTCTCAACATATTTCTAAGCTCAAACAAATACAAAGTTCACCCTCAAACAATGCCAAAACCTGAAGCTGCTCCAATGCCAATTCCCCGAGAAGACGCGGTTCTCGGAGTTGAACAAGGGAGCACCCCAAGTCTCAACATATTTCTAAGCTCAAACAAATACAAAGTTCACCCTCAAACAATGCCAAAACCTGAAGCTGCTCCAATGCCAATTCCCCGAGAAGACGCGGTTCTCGGAGTTGAACAAGGGAGCACCCCAAGTCTCAACATATTTCTAAGCTCAAACAAATACAAAGTTCACCCTCAAACAATGCCAAAACCTGAAGCTGCTCCAATGCCAATTCCCCGAGAAGACGCGGTTCTCGGAGTTGAACAAGGGAGCACCCCAAGTCTCAACATATTTCTAAGCTCAGACAAATACAAAAGTTCACCCCTTCACTCAGTGTTGCAAACAAATTTTCATAAAATCAAATAATGGTGCACACTAACCAAATCTATGCAGCAGCAGATGGGATTCCTCATTGGCGACAAACGGGATGGGATCTTACGTCGAGAAGATGCATCGAAGCCTCATCGTCCAACGAAGTCAATGAAAGCAAAGAATAGCAGAACAACAACGGCAAAGTACTCTCGCTCTCTGTCCTACTTCTAACTAAACCCAAAACATAATAACTAAATCTCAGATGGATCTCGACGGTCAACGTTCACCCTCAAACAATGCCAACACCTGAAGCTGCTCCAATGCCAATTCCCCGAGAAGACGCGGTTCTCGGAGTTGAACAAGGGAGCACCCCAAGTCTCAACATATTTCTAAGCTCAAACAAATACAAAGTTCACCCTCAAACAATGCCAAAACCTGAAGCTGCTCCAATGCCAATTCCCCGAGAAGACGCGGTTCTCGGAGTTGAACAAGGGAGCACCCCAAGTCTCAACATATTTCTAAGCTCAAACAAATACAAAGTTCACCCTCAAACAATGCCAAAACCTGAAGCTGCTCCAATGCCAATTCCCCGAGAAGACGCGGTTCTCGGAGTTGAACAAGGGAGCACCCCAAGTCTCAACATATTTCTAAGCTCAAACAAATACAAAGTTCACCCTCAAACAATGCCAAAACCTGAAGCTGCTCCAATGCCAATTCCCCGAGAAGACGCGGTTCTCGGAGTTGAACAAGGGAGCACCCCAAGTCTCAACATATTTCTAAGCTCAGACAAATACAAAGTTCACCCCTCACTCAGTGTTGCAAACAAATTTTCATAAAATCAAATAATGGTGCACACTAACCAAATCTATGCAGCAGCAGATGGGATTCCTCATTGGCGACAAACGGGATGGGATCTTACGTCGAGAAGATGCATCGAAGCCTCATCGTCCAACGAAGTCAATGAAAGCAAAGAATAGCAGAACAACAACGGCAAAGTACTCTCGCTCTCCTAAATCTGCCAACACCTGAAGCTGCTCCAATGCCAATTCCCCGAGAAGACGCGGTTCTCGGAGTTGAACAAGGGAGCACCCCAAGTCTCAACATATTTCTAAGCTCAAACAAATACAAAGTTCACCCTCAAACAATGCCAAAACCTGAAGCTGCTCCAATGCCAATTCCCCGAGAAGACGCGGTTCTCGGAGTTGAACAAGGGAGCACCCCAAGTCTCAACATATTTCTAAGCTCAAACAAATACAAAGTTCACCCTCAAACAATGCCAAAACCTGAAGCTGCTCCAATGCCAATTCCCCGAGAAGACGCGGTTCTCGGAGTTGAACAAGGGAGCACCCCAAGTCTCAACATATTTCTAAGCTCAAACGAATACAAAGTTCATCCTCAAACAATGCCAAAAACTCAAGCTGCTCCAATGCCAATTCCCCGAGAAGCGGCGGTTCTCGGAGTTGAACAAGGGAGCACCCCAAAAGATATATATACATGTGCTATGCATTTTTGGTAGCGAGAGCGCGGTTTATCACGCACCACACCCCATCGACGCCTATCGTAATAATGGTACTGGAGGGCTATTTTTGCTCCATATTTCGTAGGACATAATTTTCTGCCAAATTTGTTTTAGTTATTCTGGTAGATACAGACACGGGAAATCTAATAAAACTAATAACTTTTTTATTTTCTGAGGTGGACCTCACCCTTTAAGTAGGCGACTGAATATGTAAATTCGAATATTCTGATTTGCATGCAAATATGTCGATGTTGCATACTATATGCCGATGTATGCACTCATATGCTAAATTTTGCTCCATCAGAACTGCCGTGTAAGCCAGGGTGTCAGTAAACGCGTTTACTATGGAAAGGGTGAACTTTGAAAATCATTTTCTTTTAAATGGGAAGCTTTTAACCATTTTTGTTGTTATTTTCTCAATGAGAAACACACATTCTATTAATACAGCTTAACTTCAAAAAGGGCATACATATTCCCTTTAACAGGTAACACATATTCATATTGAAACAAAATTGTTTTTTTTTTACAAATCTAATTAATACATAATACCGACGTTATAGACAGACAAATGATGGGCAACGAACGAAAGTACTTATAGGACTGCTTATCCGTTAGAGACAATGATAAGCAAGTCCAGTAATAAGGACTAGAAAGAATACAAATAGAGGTAATACTTAAAGAAGTACTGAGCGTACGTTCAATTCTATTTTTCAAGATCATATATTTGATGGAAAGAACATCGTAACGAAGTGCACGATTTTTATTTTCAAATAATAATAATTCACCGGAAGTGATAATATATTTTATATATCAATATATCTATATGTACTGTGAGCAAGTTTACTCGCAACAATTTTGTAAGGTAAGGTAAGGTTTGTAAGGTAAGGTAAGTAAACCTGGTAGTAAGGTAAGATTCTTATTCCAAGCCTCCAATACGAATTCTATACTCTAACGTAGGTTTTCTTGTAAGAGCCTCAGTGAAGAAATCAATCTCACAAAAGGTAAACAATAAATAGAAAAATAGATGGATAGATATGATATTCATATAAATAAAGATATATTCTTAGGTAAACAACGGCTATCATGGATCGATAACGGTGTGAGTCAGTGGGGTCAGATGTTTAGGTTGGTCCACGTCCACAGTATTCAATTCCATGAGAACCACATATTAGGGAGAGAGGAGTTGGTGAGAGAGGAGAGAGAGACAGAAACTCAAGAGAGAGAGGAGAGAGGGAAAGCGAGAGAGAAAAAAAAAAAAAAAAAGAGCGAGAGAGAGAGGAGCGAGAGAGAGAGAGAAAGAGCGAGAGAGAGAGAGAGAGAGAGAGTTAGTGGGAGAGAGGGAAACTCAAGAGAGAGAGAGAGAGAGAGAGAGAGAGAGAAAGAAGATAAGAGAGAGAGAGAGAGAGAGAGAGAGAGAGAGAGAGAGAGAGAGAGAGGGGGGGGAGTGAGTGAGAGAGAGAGAGAGAGAGAGAGAGGGGGGGAGTGAGAGAGGTGCACTGGTGCACTAACCTTGCCAGGTCATTTACATACTGAAAAAGTTCTTTTACATAGCACTGCAGTTTTAATATTTCCGAATCTATATCTCCGTTTTCTTCGCTAAGCACTCTCTACTCCCTGCGGCGCATCGTCGACGTTTCGATTTCAAAACAAACCGCAGCCGTTATGCAATTCTATACTCAATGAAAACCATAATAGAAATCTTTTCTTCCACAGGAAAACAGAGCAGTTATTTTTACGCTCTTGGAGAAACCGCTGACACTAAAAGTTGTATAAGACATTGCACAGTAAGATATGAGTAGTTAACAAGAGGATTATACTACGGGTATATGACCGTACTCGCTACGTTATTTGTAGTAAGTTTCAAAATTTCAAAAAAAAAGTGCATGCAAAATGCATTTTTTTAAACAAACTTTTATTTGTTTTTTGTTTTTCGAATTTGTGGGACGACTGTGGAGTTTCTTATAAATTATTTGTTGCTTTCTTATTCTTTTAGGGAGAAGCATGACCTATCCTAAAAGGAACACTTATTTTACGTTATACGATGGACAATTGAATTTTAAAACGGTTATTTTCATGATTATATTTCAATTTCAGAAGAACAACAGAGACCATAATATGAGTCGTGCTGCAAAGGAACGTCAAAAGCGTGTTGCCACTCCACAGGTCTTTCCGAATAGCGTTTGTTATTGGTAAGTTTTTTTTTGCAATTGTAATGAAAATAGTTTCGATGCTCGATCTGAAGACTTCATCATGTTTCCGTACCCAGTGCATAAACTTTAAATAGTTCTTTTAAATGTTTAAATGTTTATTAGACTCTTAGAAAGAGCGCAACACCATAAGAGGCGATGAAAGACTTCAATAGTTTTAAAATTCAATGTTGTAAATCAAAGATAATACCAAAAATGCATAGCACATGTATATATATATATATATATATATATATATATATCCACCAAACATAAAAAGAAATTCCACAGAGAATAGTTGTGACTGACATATCATCAAAGAAACTGTGTTCGCACAAGCAGCTAACGAGCTAACAATTTTAGTGACGGTGACCGTGAACTTGGAACACTGGAGCTGTTTTGCTCGGGTTGCCTGAAATGGTTTCACGGACGATGTCTGAGGCAATTGAAAGAATTGTATGTTTTATTCGTTTCTTTTGAAAATAAGTAGTGTAGGCTATTAATATAAATACTTTATTTCACATAATTGCAAAGTAAAGTGCTCAGAAGAGCCGAAAGACAAAAAGGCAATAATACACCAAAAAAACAAGCAACGAAAAAACACGAACACGAACAATGAATGAGAAAATGAGAAAATATAAATTTTATTCAAGCACCAATATTGCAATCTGCCTGGTCACTCAACTCAACGAGATCGAGCGCGTTAATTTTCGATTTGAACGATTCTATAGTTGAGCTGCGGACAGTCGCCTCGTCAAGAAGATTCCAAATTCTAGTGACTCGATGCTTAAAAAATGATTGAGTTTGTAACGTCGAAACCATTTCCTGACGTATATATAAAGAGTTACCATCTCTCCTCTGTCTACCACCTAAAATGAACATACTATCGAGCACGGGGTGTTTATGCAACCCAAAACCTCGGACGATCTTAAAACATTCTATGAGATCGTACACGATCCTTCGATGTTGTAGAGATTTTAGACTAAACACTGTTAACCGTTCCTCTTTAGTGAAATTATGATACATTTCATAATTGATCTTATTGAGTGCTATTTTTGTGAAACGATTTTGCACTCGTTCTACCAAGAGGATTTCGTTTTTACAATAAGGAGACCATACAGTAGAAGCATATTCCAAGATGGGACGGACATAAGAAGTATAACTTTTAAGATAAACAGAGAGATTTGGCTGAACAATGGATTTTAGGATACGAGTTGCAGTTATCGTTGCAGACCGGACTATTTTCTCAATATGCGAACTGAAACTTAAGTCCGACGAGACCATAATACCGAGATCGCGAATAGTATTGATTTTAGGGATGATAGAGCCATTGATTTTCAGAGGGAATTCCCACTGATCACCAATTGCGAGGTGCTGGCATTTAGGCTCGGAAATCTTCATTTTCCAAGTGTTTTCCAAGTGTATTAGGTTTACGTGCTCTTCATCTCCTAGTTGTGTGTTAACTTTCTCCCGATTTTCATGCAACGATCCTGTATTTTTTTAGCCTGGCCTGGAGAGAATGATAAGTGATAAGGCAACCTAATAGCGTATATATATCATCGAATAAACCAAGCCACATTGATCATTGAACCTGATAGCTTATTTTGTAGAGAGGCCCACTTTACCTTGACTTATTTCCTAGTTATAATGTATCTATAATTTAGCTACGGCTTGTCCTTCATGATTTGCTATGTGTTCCATTGCGAGGATTGCAGCCCAACAGGCAGCGAGACTTGGACGCCCAAGCAAGCAAGTCCGTCTTTGAATTTAATACATTTAAGCGTGTTTTTATATTTATACAGATATAAAAAATAATTATAACTTGTAATACAATAATAGGAAAAAGGTAAAGAACACGTGATAATTGAAAAGGCTGAAAGTGGGGTACCTCACTTCGACTCCTAAGTCATAGACGAGGATTTATGCACACATTTAGATAAATAAGGAGGTGAATAAAGTCTGCGATTAGTTAGGTCTACTCAAACTACTTTCATTATGATATTAATAAAAAAATTTTAAACGTGAACTCGGTATTTATCTTAGACTCGATCTGTTGGTGCCTATTTATCCCTGTTTTCTGCAGTACATCGAAATACTTTCAGATTTCATCCACATGCTGGTGACTGTTCTCGCGAATCTTACCTGCGAAAAGCTGAAGAAAAATGGCGATGTTACCGAGCAGGCATCACACACGTTCTTCAGTCTTGAGGTATGTTTTATTGCTAATAATTGGTTAATACTATGAAATGGGGATTGCAAACACGTTGAACTAGCAATCCCATTACAGTCAGAAACTGGCTCTGTCTCTCCGCCATGCAATTTCATGTTTCAGTGAAACACATCGATAGTCAATTTATACTTGTTTCAGAAAGACATAATTCCATATTTCAACAAAAACTGGGATAATTTGACATCGATGCCGCGTAGGGTGAAAACAACTTGGCATAATACACTTCAGAAGGCGCTCAGCAAGGAGACCGATTTGTTCACGGTTGGAACTTTTTTTCTCACAATTCACAATATTGCGTGGTTTTTTTAGTTTCTACGTTTTATTGGAAATAGGCATATAGGCACACGTAATGAGTGTGTTATTGTGAATTAGCTACTTAATTCATAATAATCACGCACGTGGAGTAAGTAACCGCTAAGGCTGTTATACTCTTTCTATACCTTGTCTAAGTGCCAGTAACTAACGTAAAAGATTGAGATACCAAATGATAACACGGGTAAATCAGATCTTATGTTGATCTAATCTAGTCACAGCTAGCAAAGTTGTAATTTGCTCAGGACTATTAGTATAACCTAAACCTGACCTCATTGGATTTTCAGGTTAACGCACATGACGAGAATGAGTTCGCTTTAAACGAGTTGAATCTGGCGAAGATCGGCCCTATGCATGAGGCTGTGAAACAAGTATGTACTTTTTTTTGCCTTGCTGTACATTCGTCACATCCCATGACGCATTGTTCTACAAGATGTTCACACCTCTTTACAGTTTACGGGCTTTGGTACGTTTTCTGATAATAATAATTCGGATTCTTTACGTACTTTGATGCGTTTTCTGATAACGATAATTCGGATTCTATCATTTTCCTCTGTTTTGTGCATGTGCAATCTTCTCACATATTTTTCGATCTTCCTTGCTTGGAGATAAAGTAACAAGCCAAACAAGCGCGGATTGACTTATTATGCAATGCGTGGAATATGTTATTTCGAATTTCATAGTTTTTAACTTAGCGTGTATGTTCGCCTTCGAGTGTACAAATTGTTTCTTTCAAAGTAGGCGTTATAAATTATAGATTGGAAAGAAGACCTCATCGGCAAATAACTTGACTTCGACTCTTCTGACAGCACAGGCGAATGAAAAAGCTGAGGAAATTGAAGGTTAGTTTGTTTGTTTAGTTATACTCTTGTGGTATTCGAATTTGTGCTCACGCAATCTGAACTCTGAACTGAACCTCCCCAGCAATGGATCGTGGCTAGTAGGTGGTATAATAGTCGAGCGTTGCTCACGAATAAGCAGTTTGTACTGCACGGGTTTGGTTGATTTTTTTTTGGGTTTGATTGATTGACTGATGCGGCCATCATGAGACTATGTGATTCGTGAACGTGAACTGAAAGCCACTACTTTAGCCGGACCTAAAACACGTGGCGCTAGCAAACGAAGAACTGCCGAAGGATCGTCGCAGCCTGGAAAGAAGGGAAAATAGTGAGTTTTTTTTTTTGAAATCTCACATTTTTACCCCATTTAATGTTTTCACGTCTGTTATTGTTATGTGGCGTACTTGGATTGGCTTGGCTCCCAGTGTTAGTGAAACATTTCAACTTATACTTGTTTCGTTAAAATCAAGCCTGTGAATGTTTGAATTATTTAGATGGAGTGTTCAAGACTCAGACCTTACCCTTAGCGTTCAAACAGTGAAACAGTATGTGCAAATGTTTCATTGTTAATAAATGCACGTAAGAACAGATTGGTTGTAAATTTTGACTTTGATTTATGATATAACACATGTGAGCGTTTCAGTGCCGCTGATTCTGTGCAAACTCGTGTGGCTGGAATGGCGAACCCGGTTGAAGTTCCCTTTAATAAAGAGGGATACAGATATTACCTGGTGGAGAAGGATACGTCGGTGCCAGATTTGTTAGCTTTTCTTTTTTATTAGCTTTATAACGTTGTTTGTCATTTATCCGTTTGCATATATTTGAAAGTTGAACAGTGCTTTATCAAAATCAAAATGCATACACAGGATCCCTTGTCAATATGTTGGTGTTGTTATCGCATTGAAATCTTAGGGTACCTTTTAGTTTTTTTCCGCATTTTCATACCACCAGGTGCTAGAAATTTGTATTTTGGCGCAGTATTTCTTATGTGTATCTTAGGGTACCTTTTGTTTTTCCGCGTTTTCATACCACCAGGTGTTAGAAATATGTATTTTGGCGCAGTATTTCTTATGTGTGCGTGAACTCACCAATAAACATTATATTATTATAAGTCGTAGTTTATCTATTTCCAGACACACATTTGAACACCACGACGTGGACATCCCTGGCCGTGTGATACCGGCTTTCATCTACAGGATAAGCCATCCACAAACGGTGACCATTTCACCAAACGACCGGGCTTACCAGGCAGGTAGTTTACGAATTATTTTTGGAATTATCAGAATATAGCACCCACATGTCAGTTTTAGCAGGATTGAACGTTGAACTTCGTATTTGCGTCGCACAACCTCAAAATTCAATAGCCGATCTGATACTGTGCGTAACTTTCTTTATATGTCCATGAAAAAGCAAATTTGATGCTTTGCACGCTATTTTTTGAATTTAACCGTGTGATATCGTAGGTTAAAAGCGAAGTAATATGTATTTTGCTCTGTGGCACTGTCTTTCTTGAGTTCGTTAAATTGTAGCCGATGGCGAGGCTTGTTACTTACCTTTAATCAATTTAATCTAATCTAAAATGTCCTTTAACCGGCGACTTGGTGCCCTCGGTATGGTTATAGGTAGATCTGACTTTTCAAGCATGGAGCACATGTTTGGCAGGGGCGTGCATTTTGTGCACTCGGTGAAACATAGTGTAATTGACTGCTGAATATGGGTCAAAACTTTTTTATTGAAATGTTAAAATATATGTAATTATGCGATTTCATTGCAGTTGAAAGTGTCTGATGATTTGCTTACTGTGACAGGCTGGGAGGGATACTGTCTGGCGAGGAGTACGCATTCAGTGGCCAAAGGAACATGGTATTTTGAAGTGAGTAGCCTTTATTTGAAGCTTTGAAAGAGTAAACCATGTTACCAAGTAGTAACACTTTCTGTAATATTTTGGGTGCGAAAATGACTGTATAAATTGCCCGCGATTTGCGTAAATACATCAGAATGATGTGCATTTCTCCAACTTACTTTAATCCTTTATCTGCTTAGCAAACTGGATATAAGTGAAAGCGATATAGCGATAATAATGAAAACAGATAATAGACAAAAGGTAAGAAGTAGAGTAAAAGTGGCTATATTTCATAAGCAACTAATTACTGATTATAATTGCTAATTGTAATGAAATTGTTATTGTATTTCTCAACTGATTGTAAGTTTTACTTCCTTTCTTGTTTAGGTGAACTTTTTGAAGCAACCCGAGGGTTCACATATTAGGATTGGATGGGGACAACAATTAGGTATGTGGAATAATTTCTTTCTGAAAATAGTTTACCATTGTTAAAGCCTTAACACCGATCCGTTTTTGAAACACGTCGATTAGACCAGCATTCTTATGCAGCTCATGTAAATGAACCTAAAATAGATTTAAAAAAAATCGAGCTAAATTCGAGCAAATTAGCATAAATACGTAAGAATTCAGCTGTTCACGATGCGTTTAAAAAACCGGCCGGTTTGACAGTTTCCTGGTTAGAGACAGAGACCCGTGGTGTTTCATAGGTATGTTACCTTAAAGCGAAATGCCAGCCCCTTTGGAAAATTTGCATATGATAAGCAAATCCCATGTATCCTATGCTAATTTTGTACGATTGCCGTGGACGATCGTACACAATTAGCATAGGATACGTAGGATTTGCTTATCATATGCAAATTTTCCAAAGGGGCTAGCATTTCGCTTTAACAACTGTGCGTTCTTTGCAGCTGTGATCCAGGCTTGCCTTGGTTACACCAAGTTTTCCTATAGTTGGCGTTCGCTCAAAGGAACCAAGTTCCACGATGCATGTGGAAAAAAGTACCAGTCCGGAGGGTACAAGGTGCGTTTTGGATTTTTTTTCTGTTCATTAAATGAGAGGTGATATCCCCCTAGCTTAAGTATATGTGCCGCTCAATTTGTCACGGTGAGCCCCTAATATACGTTTTATTATTACTTATTACTAGAATTGTGCATTAGGCACTCCGTGGCGCAGTGGCAGAACTCTAGCTTTTGCCCTAGCTAAGGATGTTTGGTTCGAACTCGCAGGCGGTTCATTGTGTGATTCCTACTTTTCTTTGTTGTTAATCATATGCCAATATGCCTTTTGTACTTTTGTTAGTGCTCAATAGTTAGTCGGTTGAGTTTCACTAAAATTTCGCAGTTTTCACTTTCGACAAAAACAAAACTATTCGTAATGTTTCACGCGTGTCATGTATAGTACAGCTTTTTGCTGTAAATGTTGCTCTTAGTTTTCTGAATAGCAACTTCCGGTTATGTGTTAGTTTGCATATTACTCGTATTATTTTAATAAAATTTCTTTTACGCTTCAAGACCGTGCACCTTTATTCAATGAGTTCAAATTTGCTTATGCCATGTTCCGCAGATGTACTGAGCACAGGCGGCGAGTTCCACATGACAAACTGCTTGTATTTATTTATTTATTTATCATTTGCAGGAAGGCGATGTCCTGGGCTGTTTGATCCATTTGCCAATTGATCCGGCTACGTATGCAGGTTGGCTGATATTGATTGACTGAAATATATAGATAGATAATTAAGGATTACGTAATTACGTTTCTTTTGGTCCGCATTTGGCGGTCTTCTTCACATGAGCAATATATCTTTTCGATTTGCTGAGGTACATAATATGATGTAACTAATCAAAAAAGGTTTCTATATATTGTCGCCATGTTAAAGCAGTATGTGAGTATTGTACCTACTTTTGGTTGGAAATTTGCATATGATACGCATAATCATATCTATCCTATCTAAATTTGGTGCCGAAAGCTTTGGACGGGCACCAAATTTACATAGGATACATAGGATATGCGTATCATAAGCTACTTTCCCAAAGTAGGTACAATACTGTTTTAAAAATGATACTCAGAATCTATAAATATTATTCATCTTTTATACAATGTTTTATTATTTGTCAGGTCCATCGTCCGACTACTTGCCGCCAGCACACAAGGACTTGCCAATGATAAACTTCAAGCATAACTACTTTTATGAGGGCCGAGATGAGGTTAATGAGGAGATGAAGAAGCTGGCGCCGATGAAGGGGAGCAGGGTGAGTTGGGAATTCCGAATTTATAGTGGGAATATGGTTTCAGAGAGAGAGAAAGGAGAGAGACATACGGTGTTAGTGATAAGAGACGAGGGAGAGCAAAGAGGGTATTTGAAAGGTTTCCCTTTGATTGCACTTTCTGTGTCTCATGCAGTTTTATAACTTGATCCCTTTTTATTATATTTATTCACGTTTCACTTTAGATCGAATTCTTCCTGAACGGAAAATCGTGTGGAACGGCTTTCGCCGATGTTTATTCTGGATTTTACCATCCAGCGATTAGCATATTCCAGGTAAGGTATTTCTTGTCACTTACAATTAGTATTGGAAGATGAAAAGATGGAATTATTGTGCAAATTTAGTAAATGCTGTTACTTGTTACCGACTTCATGTCTTGTTTTGAAAGAAATGGTTGTTTTAGGGCGCGACAGTACAATGCAATTTCGGACCAAAGTTTCGATTCCCGGTGAAGGGTGCGCAGGCGATGAGTGAGCGAGCACAGGAAGTTCAGGTACTTAACGTCAAGTTCATCTTTATTCAAGTTCACAGCTTACCATGAAATCCCGTCTGTGACTTAGGGGTCCGCGTCGAAACGGGTTACCTGGGAAATACCGGGTACTTTTGGACATTTCTCTTTGGTTTCTCTTAGTTCTAGTTCTTTCTCTTACTCTTAAGTTACCTTTCAGTTTCATACCGGTCTTAATTGTGTTGTTTATTAGTTTTGTCTGTATTTTCATTGATACTTAGTACTTAGCAAACAACAAGCCTGAGTAACCACTGAAGGAATGTTAGCTTTAGGATACTGCACTGGTAAACCTGTACATTTCCAAAATTATTAAGTTTTTCTCGTCGTGCGGTTTCTCTCCTGCGACTATTTTTTGTTTGTTAACTTTATTATATTGATTGAAAGACCGGGTAACCGTAACCGTAACACCGACGTGGTTGGTCTATCTTCTGACTCTGCGTAAAATTTTAGTAGATAATGAATTTGATTTCAGCACGAACAAGCCCTGTCGGATATGATGTATTTGGTGGAACATGCAGATGAACGAGTAAAACAAGCGGCGGAAATTAAGAGGTTGATAGCACAACAGGGTTTGTAGTTTGTAGGATTATTTATCCTATTTATGGATGGTTGGCGCTGAGGCCGTATTCACCAACACACAGGGAGCCCTCCCTGCACTGAAAGCCGATGAGTTGCGCGCCGCACCATTTCGGGAAACAAAATGCGCGCCGCAAAGGAATGGGAAACAAAATGCGCGCGGAATTTGAATACCACTTTATTCGGACATACAATCATCACACATAGACTTAAGCATGTAGAATCCAGGGTCCCGTTTGCTCTCGAAGTCGGGGATCTTAGAAATGGCGCGCTCGGAGGATCTGCCGTAAGTGCAGTTGTTGTGCTAGTTTTTCCGCAAGCACAGATCTCACATGTGTTGTGTGGCCAAGTGGTCTAAGGCGCTGTTCAGAGAAAGTATCTAACAAGAGTGTAGGGTTCGAATCCAACACGCTGCTTTCTTTTTGCAGTTGCTACTTTTCTCGCACCTTTTCGGCAACGGTTTGGAGCTGTTTCCCGCAACAGTTTGGGGGTGTTTCCCGCACCAAAACGGCAACCAGAGACCGTGAAAAAACTTTTTCCGCGCGCATCAAATTCTTTTGCGGGAAACACCCCCAAACTGTTGCCGCGCGCAACTCTTGAGTTTCGTTGTGGGCTCACCAGCGCTCTGAATCTCTTCTGCTCTCGCACTCTCTACGCACGCTTTAGCTCCTTGGGGATGCCTGGGAGGGCTCCCAGCATACGGCCTCTGTTCTTTTGTGAAAATGGCAACCAAATTCACCTAGGGGAACTCTCATGATCTTAATTTTTTTAAGTTTTCATTTTGAGGGGTCTTAAACGAATATGTTATTACTAATTACGCGGTTGGCATGTTGTGGTGAATTAATTATTGTTTATTATATGAGCACAGTACAGGTTTATATTTATTGAGTTTTTATCATTAGTTTGATCGATTTTGTTTTATTATTCCCGTTGATGTAAGTGAACTTTTGACTTGTAGTCTACTGCTATTCTGTGTAATTATTCGCCCTTTTATGTTTTTCTTGTGTGTGCTAGTGTTTTAGAACGATGTACCTTTGAGATCTCATGTTTTATATTTTAAATTATTTTATAATAATTTTACTGCGTTTCAATTTTTGTAAGTAGTAGGTCTTTGAAAATTGTTGCGTTTTACTCGGATTGTTTTATCGTTATTATACGTTGGCAGTGTACATAAACATTCTTCTTCTTTATTGGGTTTTGTTTATTTGGTTTACGTATCCGTTCGGGACGGTTGAAATTTTGACTGTTTGGGTTTATTTGAGGATGTTCCTGTTTATACTTCCTTGCTTCTGCTGTAGCAAACTGCAGTAACGGTAGCAAAGGGACGTTTAGTTAGGGAATGAAAGTATGGTAGTCACGTGCCAACTGTATGCGGTAGGCGGTAGCATTGGATTTTCCTATGGTTTGTTGGATCAGCTACTTGGGTGGTCCTCGTCTGCTAATTGATTGTAGCTACTGTGAGCTGTGAGCAGCTACCGTATGGCCATCTCCCAAAGTGGCGTTCATTTGGTTTTCTACTTTATATATTCTTTCGAGCAATAAAATGACCTCTAGGTTTCTGCCTGTATGTTCGTTGACCTTCGTGGGTGGTCCCAATGGCAGACCGCCCTAATGGGTGGTATGTCAGCTTACTATGTGGTCCCCGTTGGCCACACAGTGAGCTTACTTGTGGCTATCCGGTAGCAAACTGGGTGGTCCCCGTTGACCAACCAGTTAGCTTTCTGGGTGGTCCTGAGTATTCTGTGGTGCTATTTTTTGTTTGTTGAGCAGTATTTATGCTAATACAGTATGCTCAGCGGTCTCGTCCAGAAGCGTCTCGTCTCCACTATGTTGAAGGTAGTGCCGGTACGGGCTCTTGAGGATAATTATATGTATTTGGTATACGACGATGTTAGGGTGGGTTCCTTTTTTGAGATATGTATACCGTATACCATAACATCATTTGTCATTTACACTTGGCGTGATTCATATATCCATATATAGTTCCAATCAGTCTCTCTTCAACTTTAAGCGAATTACCAGCGCAGCCGGTTTCTGCGTCGAGTACGCCAGCAACCTATATAAATGACCATAAATTAAAATAAAAAATCGAGCTAAATTCGAGCAAATTGGCATAAGTACGCAAAAATTTAGTTGTCCGTGATGCGTTTCAAAAACCGACCGGTATTCCTAAGGTAATATATTCAATAGTTTTCGGAGAAAGTTGTTGACTCTTGCTTTGTGTAATTTGCTATGTTTATTTTCTAGGTATTACTGTAGCTGTTTGCAGAAAGAAGCAGCTGCCGTGGATCCTGTCGAACCGAAGAAAATTCAAACTGCCGCAGATAGTCTCTCGGTACGGTCGTATTGTAATGGTACATATAGTGTGTGTGTGTGTGTGTGTGTGTGTGTGTGTGTGTGTGTGTGTGTGTGTTGTGTGTGTGTGTGTGTGTGTGTGTGTGTGTGTGTGTGTGTGTGTGGTGTGTGTGTGTGTGTCTGTCTGTCTGTCTGTCTGTGTGTGTGTGTGTGTGTGTGCGTGTGTGAGGTAATGTATAAACACATTAGTCTACGATGTTTTGGATATGATAAAGCGTTTCTTTTTTTCTAGTTTTCTAGTTTGGTCATTCACCGAATCACTTCATTCATTTCTACATTTCACTTTCAGCATTACTTCGTAATTCATTATCTATTGTGTATTTTAGTTGACCATTTGCACTGCTCTAGTCACACATCATCACTGGGATCATGCTGGAGGGATGAAGGAGTTTAAGGTAAGGGGGAAATTGATTTTTGTTTTCCTTTTTAGGTTTTCGGTTTTCGGAACTTTTTGACTTCAAATTTCTCCTTTTCCGAATTGTGATAGATGTGGACATCTGGCGCTTTCTACATCATACCACACTATCACACATATCCTTCCTTTGAAGTCATGTTTTACCCCCAACGGAATTTACTCTTTTGTGCCATTTTGTTCCCTGGAGATTAAACTACGTTTCTTTAGAAGCTTTACCCCGATGCTTCCGTGAAGGTTTATGGTGGAGACGAGCGTATTGATTGTTTATCGGATAAGGCGAATCATCAACAAGAGTTTGAATTTGGCGGCTTGAAGGTATTATTGATTTTAGATATTCAATAAAGCGTATGATGCATTTGAGGTCTATGAGTTTACGTACGGTGTTCAGTGATAGCATGCTTTATGTGAGTTCTTCGCCGAATTGATAGCTTCCTTCGTACATGTACAGATTTTTCAGTTTTGTTTTAGCAGTTTGTTGGCATTTTGTTGTTAGTTGCGCTCATGCCGTCTCAACTGAGTCTCCGTTTTCAACTTTCAGTCTAGTAGGCATATGTGTTGTTAGCATTCCCAAAGGTGAACCATATTCTCGACCAGTTTTTTATCCTCTAGGTAACTGCTCTGTCCACTTTTCCACCCTTAAAGCTTAAATGATTCACTTTATTTATTTATTCTAGCAAACATTGTAACATTCTAAGTAGTCCAAGGAAGAAACATATATTTTCTAAAATTACCTGTTTTAGGTAACTGCTCTGTCCACTCCGTGCCACACCAAGGGTCATATTTGCTACTATATTGAGAAGGCTGATGAGAGGGTTGTGATGACCGGAGATACACTGTTCATTGCGGGATGCGGGCGTTTTTTTGAAGGTGAGTTCGATTAGGTCTAGGAATTTAGTGTGCGTTCGCTTCAGTAATAATCAGAACGCTGAGAAATTCCTCATCTGGAACTTGTCGCCTAATGCTGAGGACCTCTGCGAGTGCGAGACATGTCATAAGCACACTGAACTTTGTGCACGCTTTTGAAGCGTAAAAGATTTTTTTATGGTTGTCGAGTCGATGTTAATGACGATTATTATGTTGGTAACAGTCGTAAGACGTGTAGAAAGAAGGTAAAGGTGTCCAATACTCTAAGATTTTGCAGATTATGTGGCGTTTGGTTTTTATTACCGTAATCTTGAGTCTTGAGTTAATAAGATAAGGAAATATAAGACATATGGGGTAAGATAATATTAGCGGTTAGTTACGGTACTGTAAGATTATACAAGGTGTGTCGATTGTAGGCACTGCGGATCAGATGCAGAAGAATTTAAACGAAATCCTCTCCGCGCTCCCAGACGATACGAAAGTGTTCCCCGGACATGAGTACACAACGGCCAATCTCAAATTTGCACATCATATAGAACCGGGGAATAAGGTATGTTGGAAGTTGGAAGCCTAGTTTAGGAGGTATATGAAGAGCGACTCCTCCTTATTATAGTATGAGATTCTGCTTATGATATTCTGCCGTCGACCTCAATACTCAATTAATTACTACAAATGTATATGTAGTCATATCTTGGTGCTTGTGTGTCTTCATAGTAAATGTAATATGTAATACAAAAGGCAGTCAATCGGCGTAGATCGTGTCGATATATGTCGAGCAGTCTTTATGTTACTAGCAAGATGCTAGTTTTCTTCTTTTTTATATCCACTTCTCGTTAAAGCAGTATTGTACCATCGTTGGAGAATTTACATATGATACACATATCATGTGTATCCTATATGTAAATTTGGCGCCTGTAATTTACCGGACGGGCACCACATTTGCATAGGATACATAGGATATGCGTATCATATGCAAATTTCCCGCACTAGGTACAATACGGCTTTAACTATTGTAACTATTGGATCTACTCAATTTTAGGATGTTTCTGAAAAGCTGAAGTGGTCTTCGGAATGCGACAAGATCAACCAACCGACTGTGCCTTCGACGATTGGTGAAGAGAAGAAGATCAACCCTTTCATGCGTGTGGACAGCAAGGAGATCCAGACAAAGGTAAGCTGAAGGAGGGGAGGGGGCGGAGCTTAAGTGATTATTGTTTTCACGGGAGGGACGGAGCTTGAGCGGATATTGATTTTATAGCCTTATTGGAGATAACTACTAGTACTACGAATGTACGAAATACCGCAAAGGAACTACTGGTTTCGTAATCGTTGAGTAGTTCCTACTGCAGACGGGTTTACTGTAGCATTATGACTAAAAGACTAACGAAGTGCAGCGTACTAAGAAGGAAGGTTATAGTAAAGGGCTCGAGTCCCTTGAATTCAGAGGCCGTTTTCATCGACACACATGGAGCCCTCCCTAGGGCTCACGAGCGAGCGCTCTGAATCTCTCGTGCTCTCGCACTCTCTACACACTCTTTAGCTCCCTGGGGAGGCCAGTGAGGTTTCACTGAGGTGGTGAATCTGTCAATGTAAGTTGACTAACTCTGTTATATTCTAGGTTGGAGCGACTGGCCCCGTGGAGGTAATGAAACGTCTGCGTGATGCTAAGAATGGTTTCCGAGGATGAGTTGCTTTTGGTAGCTCACGTTTCTTCTATTTGTTTATACCTAGTCTAGTTACGTATCATATACGTATTGCCCTGCCCTTGTAAGCCTGGTTCAACCAAAAGATTCAGCTGGTACCAATTTCTCTTTACAGTCTAATTCCACTGAGACTATCCGTTTTTGGTTTGTTAGTTTGTTTGTAATAGGTATACAGTATTCAGTAATCGGTGGGAACCTGTACATTTTCGATACGGTACCTCAATTTAATTCTGTATTTTATGTGGCTCCTGGCTACAGGCAACTTTTTTATTTCTTCTATGTAAATTGTGTTCCGCATGCCCAAGTTGTGATAGTTGTTTACATATTCCCCATCTAAATACGTGTAGAATAGTTTTCGCTTTGTTAATAAATATTTTTTTTTAATGAGCAAGAATAACTGAGTTTTTGTGTACTAAATGGTTGG
Source organism: Pelodera strongyloides (assembly GCA_036852015.1). Taxonomy (NCBI): domain Eukaryota; kingdom Metazoa; phylum Nematoda; class Chromadorea; order Rhabditida; family Rhabditidae; genus Pelodera; species Pelodera strongyloides. The sequence continues at coordinate 42,462 of JAANDG010000167.1, read as the reverse complement.
TTGTCCTCCAGTTTCTATTTATGTGGTTTACTTTTGAGTAATAGTATTTACCATGGTCTAAGCCCGTAGTGTGAGTTGAAACTCATTAGGTATTTCGTCCTCGTATTAGGACATGTGAGACCGTTTATCTTCATTACTTTTGCTTTCATATCTTTATTTGCCTTTTCCTTATAAAGTCATATCTTGTATGCTAATTACACTCGTTTACAGTATGACGTCTACTACAACGGCACCGTCAGATTTAGAAACTGCACAAGGCGCTGTGTTGGTGAAATCGTGTGAGGTGCCACAGGGATCATTACCGATTAGAGGTCAGAACTTGTTTGTACTATTTCTTGTTTCAGTAAATAGGACCTACAGTGCATACTAACTGATTTGCATAAGGACCAGGGGCAGTCGTAAATATCACTACGGTAAATCTCCCAGCTCCCTGGGCAATCCCCTTGCAGCGCGTCTCTTAGCAGGGTCGCCGGCATAGAGACAACGCCCAGAACTCCCGGCATCACTCCAAACACCACTCTATATTACCTAGGCCTAGAAACAGGCGTACAGGCAAAGCCAGCTTCTAGTATCAGTACATTCTGGTTCTAATGTCAGTGCAATAAGGGCACCAACTTAAATGGCTGTCGTGCGTGCGCTATGTTCCCCCCCCCCTGCAAACTCCACTACCACTTTCAGGTTATGACTTCAACAATGGTATCAATTTGGAGGAAATTATGAAAAGTTATCTGACCACTGGTTTCCAAGCGACACATCTAGCGCAGGCGATTCAGGTAGGGATTTAAGATTCAAATTCTATTCATTTTAGGACTTTTGTTTTTCACTTTATGTAAATGTTAGGTGTTTCAGTGATCCTATGTTAGTCTCCTTCTTATTGGTTGAACCTGCTGGTCTTATTTTGCTAGACAAAGTTTTTAATCTATCAATTATTCATCGAATGCGCAGTCTTTAATATTCTGATATGCAAAGTTTTCTTTAGTCAGTTGAGGTGATCAGTCGATAGGCAAATCCTTGCTATACTCCGCTATAGATTTTTCAAAGAGCTATTGTACGTGGTTTGTGAAAAAAAGATGAACAACCATGTATTAAACGCAAATTTATGTGCCCTTCTGGACATTTCCGTCCCAGACTAGAGCAGATGCATGAGAATGCAATTATGTAGAGCCCGTTTGAAACCTCGTGCCGTATTGCTTTAATTATCTGGTTAAATTGATGTGCTTTCAGGAAATCAACCATATGCTAGCTTATATGCTAGTGTTTTAGAACGATGCAATTCATTCTCGGATATATTGTCTTAAATTGTCTGAAATCCTAATTACTTTCTTTTTGGTTCTTCACCGGGGGTTTCCCGGAAATCGGAGCACTTAGCAATTAGTGATTAATTCAGGAAATCAACCGCATGTTGGCGGAACGTGATGAACCTTTGAATCTCTCCGAAGACGCCGATCCATGTTTCCCTTATCCGGAAAATAAGCGCAAGAAGCCGTGCACGATATTCCTCGGATATACGAGCAACCTGGTCAGCTCGGGACTTCGAGAGGTAGTGTATTATGTTGGAGAGGTAACTTATATATGGAAGAATGGGGGGTGGGGGTGGGGGAGGGATCGATGTCTATTTACGGCGGAGCTGGTTTAAACATATGCACTTCGAATTCTAGATGTGTTATCATCTTGAAGGAGGGTATTACGGTATAATTGATGTGCTGAAAACTGTACACATGCATCTGTCGTGTAAGTTAGGAATGTTATCCAGAACAAGGATCACCTTGAAGGAGGGGATTACGGTATAATGGATTTGCTCATAAACTGCCAAAATATCCCGTTTCTTTCTGTCGTGTAAGTGACGACGGTTAATTTGTGCTTATTTTCCATATTGAATAAAGGAGCACGTCAATAAAGCGAAATACCGGACGGTTTTTGAAACGTATCACGGACAACTGACTTCTTACGTATTTATGCTAATTTGCTCGATTTCTTATTCTAATTTATGTTCATTTGCATAAGCTACATATGAATGCTGGTTTACTAGATGTGCTTCAAAATCCGGCTTTTATTTCGCTTTAAATAAAGGAGCACGCCCTTGAAGGGTAAACTATTCATTAATTCAGGTGCTTCGATATGTTGTCCAACATGATCTTGTCGATTGTATTGTGACAAGTGCCGGAGGAGTGGAAGAGGACCTTATCAAATGTTTGAAACCATCGTATTTGGGAGGGTTTAATATGGATGGGAAAGCTTTGAGGTACGGTAGTTTTGACGTACTGTAGTGCTGTAGTTTTTGAACCAATATGTATATGGAAGATGAACGGCAGATTTTCGGTTAATGCGGATGGCAAGACTTATGTGCGGGAGTGCTGTATGTAGTTTATCTTTCTTTCCGAATACGAAATAATCCTCTTTTTGCAGAGAGCGCGGCATGAACCGAGCTGGTAACGTGCTGATTCCAAACGATAATTATTGCGCATTTGAGGTGAGACTTTTACAGATTACGTGATGTTTCATTAGTGGGTTATATATAGATGTTGCTGGCTGATGTGTTGTCGTTTGCCTATGAAAATTTGATATGGATATGACCCTGGCTATAAATTGGTAGGTAAACTCATGCATGAAACCACAAACCACTTGTCCTTGTCAAGCTATTCCAAATGTATATACAACCATGTATGCACGAAAATCAGACCCTAAAAGAATTTAATAGCCTAAGCTTGCCGGCTACCTTAGGCTTCCGTCATATTCATATGTGACTGGGTTTTTTGAGATTTGGTTCTTGCTAGCAAATTAGATTTGTTTCAGGATTGGTTAATGCCCGTTCTCGACGAATGTTTTAAAGAACAGGAGGCTGGTCATCGGTGGACGCCAAGTAAACTGATTGAGAGGTGAGCATCTTTTTCGATACTTGTCGATACTTGATATTATAGTATTTGATAATGTTTGGATTTTAATCTGTACAACGTGAAACTTTGGCCCGTGCGCGGCCTAGAAAAAAACGGGTGGGCGCAGGCTTGACGACCCACTCATTTCGGGCCTGGTGTAGGCCAGAGGACGGCGATCTTCAACTTTCTTGCGTATTTTATTCGCCTACACCACGCCTACGCCGGGCGCCCACACCAGGCGCACCAGCCGCCCACCTTTTCTGTGTCTCTCGAGCCGCTTTGTTATTATATACTAGTATTTCCACGTAATACTGGAAAGTAGACAAGTTTATATTGTAGGTTAGGTCGAGCAATTGATAATGAGGATTCGATTCTCTACTGGGCATCGAAACACCGTATCCCGGTCTTCTGTCCGGCACTCACTGATGGTTCCCTGGGCGATATGCTCTACTTTCACAGTATAAAGAACGATGGAGGACTACGGTTGGATATTGTTGAGGTTGGTGAAATTGAAATCGTATAATGTACTTGAGGGCGTGTTCGGGATGCTCCGAACAGAAAAAAAAAACTTTTTAAATGGTTCGAGATTGGGGGTCGGAAATGAGTTACATATCCACAGTAGATAAGTGCATTTGCACATCCCGTTTTGCATTTTGGATTTGCATATAGTTCATTTGCATATCTTACTTGCATATCCATTTTCTACTGTGGAAATGTAATTCATTTCCGACCCCCAGTCTCTCTGAACCACTTTTGAAACGTTTTTTTTTGTTCGGAATTCCGCATCCCGAACGCGCCTTGATGCCTGAACGCCTCGAGCTGAACAATGGCGTTTGTCCATAATCACGTGTGAGGGTGCGAGAGTGTGTGAGTGAGAGCTGAGGAAGGCATATGGGCTCACACTATACGCCGCGTGAGAAGCTGAGCCTCTTAAATGTCCTCAGCCTGCGTGTGTTTCTCTCTTCTGATGTAATTTACATTTAATACATTTAATAAGACATCTAAATAAATGGTTTAATATATATTGAAAAGCATGTTACTCATCATGTCATCACGCAATGAACATCGTGGTGGCATGCAAGTGCAAGGATTCCGTGTGTTTTATAATTTCAATCATTCCAGGATGTACGACACATTAACACAATGGCGGTGAAGAGTTTGAAGACTGGTGTGATTATTCTGGGAGGCGGAGTTGTAAAGGTATTTTATTTCTCTGGTTCTCTCTTTGTTTTGTTACTTCACCTTGTGAGCTTTGATGCGCGTATTGTTTGCTTGCAGTAGTGAAAATGGGAGTCAAATTGTGTGAGACTATGGTAGATCGTCGGGGTCCCTCGGGGCGATAAAGCCGCGAGTTTTCGGTGCTATGGAATGAGTAACACAGTCGTTTCAGCATCACATAAACAATGCGAATCTGATGCGAAATGGTAGCGACTACACGGTCTACATCAATACTGGACAGGTGGGATTACTGTAGTGTGAAAGTTGGCGTGGAATCGGCGAGGGAAATGTGGCGCGCCGCAATGAATCGGCGTGCAATTAGTATAATTGTTCAGCTTTCCCCGTCTCGGCAACTCCACGAGTATACTATTTTGTAGATAGCTGTATTAAATTAACAATAACGGCCGATCAGAATTTAGACTTACCCATATTCCATAATTTGCAGGAATTCGATGGGTCCGACTCGGGCGCCCAACCCGATGAAGCGATTAGTTGGGGAAAGGTGAGTTATTAATTGTTCTGCATTGAAATTGTGTTTACACTAATGAATTACTTTTTTTGGTGAAACTGACATGGTAGCAGTTTTCTGGTTACGCCCGTTATGGTCAAGTTGATTTTGCTGCAGACACTTAATGGGAGTTTCTTGGTGGCTTTCGTTTGTAAACAATATGAGATGTTTCAGCATCTGTGTAAAGTAGGTTGTTTTTGATGATGCGTAATAAATGTCCTCGCTGTGGAAATGCAAAACCTAGACAAAGGAAGATGGTGACGATTTGGTGACTATGTGGGGACCAGTAGCGACGGTTTTGGAAAAAATTTGGTGACGAAAAGGTCGCCATGTGGTCATCAAATGGGTTGGCTCACGAAAAAAAAATAAATAAAAAAAAACAGGAACTGTGACCAACTGGATCTTCCGTTTCCTATATAAGACACTAAAGTCCGCTCCACAGCAGTCGAATAAATTTGCTTCTATTATAGATCAAACCGCATGCTGCTTCTGTGAAAGTGCATGCAGAGGCGACGCTGGTCTTCCCTCTCGTGGTCTCACAGACTTTTGCCAGAGTGGTAGAGGCCAGAAAGAAACAAATCAATGGGGACCGACTAGAAAACTAGGGGAATACTGTAGGCCACTTACCGTAGTCCCTATTTTGAGTAGCACTTACAGTAGGCTATCTCTAGCGTCGTGTGTGGTCTCAAACTATGGCCCACGTTTTTTCTGTACTGTAGCACATATTCTAATTTGTTTTCTTTTGCTCGGGTCGATGACTTGCTTTCAACTTCAGGACACGTACACGTTAGGGATAATTCCTATATTTATCTCTATGAGTTAATTTATTGCTGCCAAGTGTTACACTTGTCCGTTTATATCATTTTGATTGTGCTTGATGACTATGCACGAATTATAAGTTGTTATACTGTTAGTCCATACATATACAGTAGCGTACCGAGAGAATTATAGGTTCAGTTGAAACAAAGTAGTTAGAAAGGTTCGAGAATACTTATTACTCTTTTGTTGTTGTTTTCATTGTTTTGTTGTTCACAGATTGTTTTGTTATGTTTAGTAAAAGTGTGTTAACCATATAACAATTCACATCTATGTGCTAATGAGGACAATCGTATTACGTAGTACAATTCTTTCAAGGGCTAGAAACACTGTTGATGTAAAGTTTAGGGATCCTTTTCAAAGAAACCAATTCAACACAAAAATTAGCATATATTAACTTCCTATAAAAGCTATTTATAACCAAAACCACAGTTATTTCATATTCCTGAACTGTTGTACACAAATACTCTTTTTCACTTTCAATTAAATTATTCTCATGCTTACATTGGCAATTCTCGGGATCGTAAGTGTTTACTTATCCTGGTTGCGGTCTTTTTCTTAACTTTTAAAACTTCAAGGCTCAATCGAAGACCCCTAATCTTTCCTTATTTAGGCTGTCCAAGGCACAATTGCTGTCAATCTGCTACTCATATGCGGCGATAAGAAGACTACAGCCGCGTAAGGAATCACCTTACCACAAGAATTAAGCTAATGACAATAAAGCCTGATAGGGTCTCTAAGTGCCCATAACCATAACGTCCGGTTTTTGAAACATATTCTGGACAACTACAGTCCCCTGTTGTTGATTGTCTGGAATACGTTTCAAAACCGGTCACCATACGGCTTTAACTTCTCACTTCAGGGAGCCACAGCGTAAAGGTCCTCCGGCCCCACCAGAGGGACTTCCGTTGGCAGGTACGGGAGCCGCTGATGATGACACCCTTCGAAATGTGGCCAGTCTAAAGGAAGAGAGGACCGAAAATCGAGCAAAAAAAAGCGTAAGTCTTGAAGCTGTATTCATGCGGGTTTACATTCCCATTGTATGTAAATTAAGATAATTAGACTAACAATGCGCAGTAATTTTCATACATTCCATACCAATACAGCGTCATTGTTTCAAAACGATATCATGCGCCTTTAAAAATGAATAAGCAGTCTACCAAATTCGTGCCGTCTTATATTTCTTAATTTAACCCTACTTATTGCAGAAACCGACTGGATAAATAGCAAGCAATCGCAAATCGAAGAGATCTTATCAATGCCAAAATCCTTTATCTTCACACGTGTTTTAACAATAAAACTAAATGAGACCAACTTCCAAGACTCAAAACAAATAACAGATCAGACTCGGTTCATTCATAAATTAAAAATGAAACAAAACAGCATACAGAATGTAGTGTGGGTACAGACAACCATGGAATCGGACATACCAACCAATATAATAAATACAACAAAATTCCACGTTTGAATAAAAGATCAAAGCTTAATGGGTACAAATGTTTGTGTTAATTAATTGTAATAACAAAGAAAAATATTATTCTTAAATAGTCCTCTACTCAGTACGTCCCTCGATGTAAGACGAAACGTCTATAGTTTCGGGTAGTTCAGTGATGCTAATGTCGAATCTGTCCTGGACACTGTTCAGTGTTTTCGCATCCGTTTCATCCGATACAAATGTAATGGCCAGTCCCTTGGTACCGAAACGTCCAGCGCGGGCCACCTAGAAACAAGATGAACATAAAATAAGGGTGCATTCATAGACGGGGTCAAAAAAACATAGGCATGATATATGAGTAGATACGGTACGAGTAGAAAACAACTAAAATAAGTACAGTATACTCACAAGTCGTCTAACTAGCTTTAGGAAAATGGTAAAAGTTGGGATTTTTTGTCAAAACCCGTTTGTTCTATCGGTTTGCTGGGACAAGTATACGATAAACAAGCAGCAAGCCCGAAATAAATGAAAATCTCACTCTGTGAAGGTACGAGTCCGAATCTTCGGGCATATCATAGTTGAACACGATATTCACTCGCTCAATGTCCATTCCTCTGCCAAAGAGATCGGTGGCGACGAGAATTCTCTTCTGGAAATCCTTGAACGCCTGATATCTCGAAAGTCTCTCCTCCTGAGGCATCGCCCTGTGGATCGCGATTGAAGGGAAGTTTTGCTCGGCGAGAAGAGTGCTCAGAGCTCCACACCTTTGCACGCTCTTCACGAAGATCACCACCTACAAATCGAAGTTTGAAGAGCTCGAGCTCAGTTTTCGAAGAAAACTAATGAATTGAATAATATACGTAAAAGGCTATAAATCGGTTCTTACAAAAAAATGGTAAAAGGCTATGTTACTACACTAAATGTACTCGCGCGAATAAAAATCTGCGAAAGTGGAGAATTATGGAACTTGGATCCGAAAACTGTATTTAACATATCTAACCTGATTGAACTCCAACTGATCAAGCAATTCAAGAAGTTTCTTGGTCTTATCCGCTTCCCTCAATTTGACGTAATGTTGCTGAAGACCGTGCAGAGTGAGTTTCGCCTCGTCATCGACGTATACCTCCATAGGCTAAAATAATGAGAAAATGAGCCTAAGACTTGCAAGCCTACAACCACAACCCAACACAACTTTACAACTTGACATGTGTAATTATCACCGCCAATGTGAAACTTGAGAGAGAGAAACATTCAGTAATGACTCCAACCACAAACACAAGTCTCTGAGTCTCTCAAATTATTTTCCTCCAGCCGACCAATCCACTTCACAAGCTTGCCAGTCATGAACATGACAGTTTAGTACAATGACGAGAAAAGCAGGTCCTGTGGTGCTCACCGCGCAACGGCACACCTGAAAACAAAGACATGTTTGCTCAGCTGAAACAACAATCGCAAAAGCACTGGAGTAGCTCGTAACACTAATAATAATCAGACAAAAACAGTATTTACTAGCTCAGAAACACTATCCATATACCAATATATCTTTCAAAACCTCGTGAGAATATATCAATATATCTTTCAAAACCTCGTGCTACACCCCCTTAAAGTAAAATAATAATATAACAAACCCTACCTCCAGTAACCTCCTCGTCTTGGCCTTTGCCAGGCTCGAACATGTAAGCGGTTGGTGTAACAGGAGGAATGGGACAACATGGTGGTTGTGTGGTGGAAAATTGAGTGGGGTAATCCGCTTACATCCTGCATAAACTTCTTGCACACAAGACGAAGGTCCTTGGGAAGGGTGGCCGAGAACATCATCACTTGCTTCTCTTGAGGAGTCATACGCACAATCTCCTGCACATCACGACGCATATCTGAAGAGAGAAAAAACTACAATGATAAACGAAACGAAAGAAGTGTTAGTTGGAGTTATGAATCGAAAAATGAAGTTGCACATATTTTGCTTCTAACAGTAATGTACGAAAGCGAAAGCACTCAGTTTGCCCGGCAAAAATGGACATTCGACTTAAATCTTAAATATCAGAATAATATAATAAAGGGGTGATAAAATCCCTTCAAATATAAGTTCAATTGCACCGGGCTAGGGAGGTACATGAACTAAAAAATACATACCTAAATCGCCGATCATTTTATCGCATTCATCCAGGACAAAGTATTTCACTTTGTTCAGTTTGAGAGCGCCTGAACGGACGAGAGCGAGTGTGCGGCCAGGAGTTCCCACAACAATGTGTGGGCAGTTGTTCTTCAACACCTCTTCATCCTTCTTGATCGGCATACCACCGAAAAAGACGGCCACCTGTAAAAGGCATAAATGATATTAACTGTAATACAACAACAATACTATAGAAATATTACTACGAAAATAATACTATAACAATAAATACTACCAATATGAGATGCGTAGTAGGCATCGGAATAGTTTTCAGATTATTCTGTGAATTCTGTATAAAGAGAAAAAACGATAAATAAACAGCCCAAATAAATGTTGCTTATTATATGCCAAAAGAAAAACAGGCAACTTACCTTAGCATTGGAAAGATACTTGCTGAAACGCTCATATTCCTTGGAGATTTGGAAAGCCAGTTCACGTGTGTGGCACATAACCATCACAGAAACCTAAATAAATATCTTTATTTATAATATGTAATAATCGTATTCTTCCCAACTCCTATTTTTGTGGAATCTTGTAATTGTGCGAAGGAAATAGCTAGTTCACGTGTGAGACTACACGCTTTACTACCATGTCGGTAAAATACATCGACTTACATTTTGTGCGCAAATAATTCATATAGCTTGTAATAAAACTAATAAAGCAAACCTCGCCATCCACGGGCTCCAACTGCTGGAGTGTTGCCAGTACAAACACTGCAGTCTTACCCATACCAGACTTGGCTTGACATACGATATCCATACCAAGAATGGCCTGAGGAATACACTCGTGTTGGACTAAACAAAATGATTTTATTGAAAGTTTTTCTACTCCTTCGTTCGATGTACTGACTAATTTAACGAGTATGTATAGTTAGTTCAAATACAATACAGGAAGGATGCCAAGGACTTCAATGCAAATAAATATTGAATCAACACATATACAGATATCACTATAGGTAATACATACAAAAAACGCTAACAGGTTGGAATAGAAACGAAAGAAACTCACCCTCTGAAGGATGTTCAAAACCGCAGTCAACAATAGCCCGGAGCAATTCCGGCTTAAGTAGAAAATCGCGGAAACCGCTGCTGTGGATGGAGGCGTAAGTTCCCTAAAATTACAGACATAAATATGATATTTCCTGCTGTTTACAAACATAAGTCCTGTTATTTTAAATCTCTGACAGGGGTTATGTACGAAAACGGTACGAACAGCAAAACGGGTAAGGCGGGTGCACTCTACTAATTGTTTTCGTTTCATTTAACGAGTGTGTCGACACTTCTCCTCAAGTGCACATGTCACAAACAGCTCATATCATCCATTTAGTGTGTTTTAACATGTTGAGGGCGCGTTTAAGATGGCCGAAAGAAAGAAAAAAATAGGTTTTCGGCCGTTCAGGTTGGCCGAAAAGAAAACATTTGAAAGACAATGCAAAAAACAAGAGACGCAGACAAAACCCGAAAAAAATTACTGTATTTTTTCATTTTCCCTTAGTATTAAAATTTTTCTTTTCCGCCAACCTGAACGGCCGAAAACGCATTTTTTTCTTTCTTTCGGCCATCTTAAACGCGCCCTCAGGGTTTACCTTGACTTTCTTCGGCTCTGCGGTACCAGTATCGGCCAATTTATCCTTGTTCACGGTCTCCTCATTCTCCTCCTCGTAGTCAAGAAGTTGATCCTCATCCATTTTTCGAGTGCCTAAAACAAAATATGAAGTGCGATATACACAAAATATATAAACAGCGCAAATTCAGATAAAATTAGAGCGCCGTTCTCGCCAAAGTCCGGATTCAATACACACATACGCTGAGGCGTTTTACGTCTCTCAAACGAAAAAGTATGACGAACAAAACAAATAACAAAACATAATCACACAACAAACAACAAAGCAAAACGTTGCAAAACACAAAAAAACTGACGCCGCACCGCGCACGCTGAGCCAGCTCGCTTTCGAATTTTCAAAAAATCGAGTCCCACGAGGAAATTTCAAAAAATTCCCCGCGTTACGTTTTTCTGTATTTTTGCGTAGCTTTCAGAGAAAATTTTGAATACACCTTTAAAAATTACAACGAATTTTATTTTATTTTTCAAAAAAAATCATGTATTTATTTTTTTGCTTCCATCCAGTTTTTGAGGCTTCTCATAGGATAATTTAGCTAACTTATGTTCCTTCATTATACGATTGCTTTGTTTTATAGGTCTTATGTCCCAGTTGCTGATCATTGTTCTTTGATCTCGGACTCATTGTCCCCACATATGAGTGTTTATCCCTTGATACGAATTCTGGATTTGCTTTAGCTTGAATCTAGTACTGTTGTTCAAACTCCGGTGGTTTGTATGTAAGTAATTTCGTATCTACTCATTACTTTTTTCAGTTACAATGGAGAACTTGGACGTGGCGTACCCGGCGCTGCATTGCATCGCTTACTATACCGTCGTTTTTGGCATAGCTGAGCTGACGAGGTTTGTTGTTGGAATGGTTGCACTTCTCAAGTGAGGTGTACATCGTAAGCCGTTTAGCGGCGCTTTGTTTTTGGTCTTTTGTAATGCATAATTTCAGGCGCGTTCTTGATATGTGCGTCGCGAAGAAATCTACCATTCACACCTTTGCCACCGAAGTTATTGGCACCGCTCAGATGTGTACATGTGTTTACGAAAATGGTATACAACTGACTTTTACTAACTTTCTGTTTTACGTTGTTACTGGTACTTGACTGTACTCAGCTTAGAGTTTATTTGCTCCCTATTCCTATAAAAATGAAGCAAAGGAACACTGTACGACTCTAATTAAAGTTGCTTATCTTTAAGGTATCATGATCAAAAACTATGGACCGCTGGGTCTCCTGTTCACCGTATTTTGCCTACTCATTGCGGGAGGGAAATTCAACCGCGATGCTCAAATCACTCCACTTTCGTCCATCGAAGCCGCATACTACGGACGGATTGGGTGAGTTTATGAATGCACATATATTCCTTGGGCGATAGGGCATAAAGCTCGCCAGTAACCTAATCACGCTTAAAACGACATACCGGCCAGTTTTTGAAACGCATCGTGGACAAATGAATGCTTACGTATTTATGCTAATTTGCTCGAATTTAGCTCGATTTTTTATTCTAATGCGTGTTCATTTGCATAAGTTGCATAAGAATGCTGGTCTACTCGATGTGTTTCAAAACCCGGCCGGTATCTCGCTTTAAATGAATTTTCTTCAGAGGTGGTCAATTACTGCTTCGACTTGCCGCCCAGACCATTGGTGGCTGGAGCGCGTTCATATTGGCTTCCACTATCTGGTTCTACACTTCGAACTACTCTGCTCATCATGTTGAAGCGTTCCAAATGGTTCAGAACTGTACCTTGCATTATAAGGTGAGTGAAAATTTGCCAGCCAGAGCAAAGATGTAAAGAGACGAGAGAGAGAGAGAGAGAGCGATAGAGAGTATTAGTACTTAGTGCCGGAGACGTAGCTAGACAGACATTTTTGTTCTTTGTGAAACAAGAAACAATATATTTTTATCAGTCTAATCAGTATATACTATTGAAGGTGACCTTCCCACTCGTGATTGCCTTTGAGACTCTTGGATGCATGGCGATTCGTATTCTGGCTTATTACACTCCGGATAAGGTAAAATAGACATCCTGAACCGTCACCGAATGGGTTCACCCATTTCCTATGATAACTGAGAACGGGTGAACATAAATAAAAATGAAAAGTGGTAATTTAGAGCACATACATATCGTGTGGAGCGCATAGTGGTTTGCTAAATTATCGGAGAGAAACATTATGCAAAGGAGAAAAATAGAAAAATAATTATGTTGCGCGCGATTTATATATTATATATACATATATTTTATATATATATTTATTTATTTATGTTTATCATACGGTATCATTTACAGATCAAGTCGTGGGCAATTCCAGCACTAGTTTCGTCGGCTCTCACTATCGGTGGGCTTATATTTTTGACTTGATTCTAGATATTATAAATATAAACAAATTTGGGAATTTGGGAAACACTACATATAGTTGGATAGTGGCTTTGAGTTTTTCCCGACGATCTTTTATGCCCTGGGCTTAAACTGTAGTACTTAATGTTATTTTATTGGTTCTAATACTTGTTAAATTTGACATTTCTAATCGAATGACTGCTATCTAGGATCTACGGTAGAAGTAGGTGTATTCGGCAAATTCGGCTTCGGCTGGTTTTCCGAACTGTTATAACTGATGAAAAGTAGGACAATTTCTCAGCTCATTTCTTCAATCTTTGAACAATACAATACAGTAACCGTTAAAGCGAAATACAGGCTGGTTTTTGAAACTCGTCGAGTACATCATCATTCTTATGCAGTCTGCAGTATATGCAAATCAACGTAAATTAGAATATAAAATGGAGCTAGATTAAAGAAAATTTGCATAAATATGTAAGAATTCACTCGTCCACGATCACGATGCGTTTCAAAAACCGGCCGGTATTTCGCTTTAACCAACTCCTCCCTTTGCAGCACTTGTGTACGTTGGTGTGCCGGGTCTGAACCCCACCGTCGCCTCTTCGAGACTGTTTGGATGCCGCGGAATCGACCTGCAGTGGTTGGTCTTTTTTTCTTTTTTTTGGATTATGAGATTATGAATTCCAGCTTTATTGCTTGTTTAGTATGGTTCTTACTTATTACACATCGAGTTTTGGCGGTTGACTGCATCAGATTTGTTCTGTTCTGATGTAATTGCCTAATTGACTTACTGGTTTCAAAACCGACGATAGAACTTACTATGTACTATATGTATAAACTATGTACTGTATCAGTTAGAGGTTAATTTAGTTGATTATTTCTAGGTTTGTTTGTCATACTGTGTGTGAAATGCAGTGGCGTGAGGTATGTCACGCCACTGCGTGACCAAACCAAAGCACCCGAAAAGTCTCCAATCTCAGTTTTCCGCAGTTATCACATTACCGCACAGCCGACTAGTAGATAATTTGCTTATAGTTATGTTCTCGATAAATGGTAAAGGGTTGAAAGATGTATTGCAATTACCTGGTGGTCGATAATTCCAACTGGCTTGGGGCTAGGCTCTAGGCTATAGCTATAGGTCAATCCGTCATACTTCTAGGTTCGTATTCGTCTACTGGGTGTGCCCTGTAGTGGGATGGCTGGCTGGAGCTGAATTGTGTAGAATTCTGAACACTCCAAAGAAGGTCGAAGAGGAGAAACCAGCCAAGAAGGAGAAAAAGGACTACGGATTCAAGAATAAGAAAGCTAAGAAGAATGATTAGATTAGACGATTAAAGCGGAACACCGGCCGGTTTTTGAAACTCATCGTGGACAACTGAATCCTTGCGTATATTTGCTCGAATTTAGCTCGAGTTTTTAGTATAATTTATGTTCATTTGTAGCTCGATTTTTTATTCTAATTTATGTTCATTTGTATATGCGGCATAAGAATGCTGTGTCCACGATGCGTTCCAAAAACCGGTCAGTGTTTAAGTTCCTGCCAAATGAAAGTATGTTATTTCAGTCATTAATTTGTTAGTCTGTTCTTCTATGTGTAAATCTTTATTAGAAACAATCAATTACGCCAACGAACGATACGTAAAAAGAGGTAGAGAAGGAATATCACATACAGGTTAGTAAGTACTAAGAGAACAGCTAAATGATTATGATTGTGACATGCCTTGCAAAGCAGTATTTTTAATATTTATTCCATATAGACCTTAATTTAATATATACAGTGCGTCGCATAAGTATGTAGGCACCCCCAAATTTAACGATAAATATGTTGGACCAAAATTTTTTGAACAAATTTTAACACCACTAAATCGACCATGGCGAAAAACCCGAGGACAATGAAAATTAGAAAAAAATTCGACATTTTCAGTATTTTACGACATTCAAACCGAAAAACAGCTGTTTCAAAAGTTTGTAGGCACTTCAGTAAAAAACTTTTTATTAAAAAAAAAACAGAATAATGAATGACAATATTCATTTAATAATCGGTGTGACCACCGTTATTCTTGGTGATGGCAAAAATCCGGTTCGGCAGGGAGTTGCCAGGTTCTTGAGCAACTGAGCGTCCAGGCCGTTCCACGCTTGGAGAATTGCGGCTTTAAGGGTGGCAACTGTGTCGTAGGTACGATTATTAACGTAAATTTTCCGTACCAACAATCCCCAAAGATTCTCTATGGGATTGGCATCTGGAGAGCAAGCAGGCCAGTCCATAACGTTAATCTGGTGCTGTTGAAAGAATGCCACGGTGGATCTGCGCATTATCTTGCTGGAGCTGCATTCCTTGCCCTGCTGGACTCTGCAGAAACGGTAGCAAATTCTTCTGGAGCACTGCCTGATAATCCAAGGAGTTCATCCGAGTGGTAATAAACTCCAATGCCAGAACGCCATCATGATGAAACGCGGCCCAAACCATTACTGTGCCACCCCCAAAGTTCCTTTCCTGAAAGAAGAGCGGCTCTTGCCTGAGATCTCTCCAGTAGTGGTGATTTCCATCGGGACAATCCAAATTAAACTTCTTTTCATCGCTGAAGATCACCTAATGCAAGGAATAGAGCGGGTTATAAAAAATTAAGGAGAAACAAAAAATAAAATAAACGATAAACAAGAATTACCTTAGACCAATTCGTTGTCATGTTGTTCTGACAGAAACCGAGACGAGCGACTTTGTGAGCAGCCGTGATGCGAGGAGCTGGTTTCATTTTTGAACTCACTAGGTGAGGACGGCGTCTAATGGCCCGCCAAACAGTTCTCTTAGATGCAGTAGTTCCCAGATCCGATCGAAGTTCGTTGACTGACTTCGACGCATTAGAGGCAAGACGTCCTAACAGGCGATCTTCCTGAGCAGTGAACAAACGAGGACTACCAGTCCTCTTCTTAGAGCCATAGGAATTGGGGTCTTTCAGGAATTTGTCGACCACACCAGGAGACCGATGAATTTGAGCCGCAATGGCCTGATTGCTAAGATCAGCTTGATGCAGGGCCTCAATCTGGACGCATTCGTTGTTTGAGAGATGCTTACCACTTGACAATGGCTCACATTATCACTAATACCCATGAAAATTGCAATTTATCCATTTCAGAACAATTATAATAAAATAAATTAATAATACAATTAACTAAAGTGGGTGCCTACAAACTTTTGAAACAGCTGTTTTTCGGTTTGAATGTCGTAAAATACTGAAAATGTCGATTTTTTTTATAATTTTCATTGTCCTCGGGTTTTTCGCCATGGTCGATTTAGTGGTGTTAAAATTTGTTCAAAAAATTTTGGTCCAAAATATTTATCGTTAAATTTGGGGGTGCCTACATACTTATGCGACGCACTGTATGTTAATTGTATCCATACCATATCCCATATCCAAATGTTCACTATATTGCCATAGCACATGTATGTTTGTTAGATTATGATTATGTGCCTTACTGCTACTACTACTTAGAGTACCGAAAACGAAATCATGTCTAAAATCCCGTACAAAATGAATATCCCAGACTAATTTCAACTTTGACGATTTGACAAATGTGAAAGCTACTGTAGGAATATGAATCTTGGCTTAAAATAGAGATTTCGCGAAAAATTCTTACGGTAGCTGTGATTTCCGTCGATGGTCGATGTAAATTTAGTTTCGGGATATACATCATGTACGGGAGTTTAGCTGAGTTCTTTCTCCGTTTTCTGGTTCGATTGGTTCCTGAATTCGATTTCTGAATTCGTTTTCGGATTTTCATTTTCGATTTCTGAATTAGTTTTCGGATTTCATGTTCGATTTCTGAATTCGTTTTCGGATTTCTGAATTCGATTTCTTTTCCGATTTCGATATACTCCCATATAAACCTACCCAGAGATTGCCAGTATCAAACTCTACCGTGCCTTTTTATTTTCACTTGTGTTCACATTTGTTGTTAAGTTCTGTGATAATTATTTAAATGTTATGTTAATTTATAATTGTAAATGCAGCTGGTTTTATTTTAGGGGGGGGGGGTGTTTGATTATAACTCAATTTGTATTTTAAATGTTAATAAATTATTGCCAATTATTGTGTGATTACTGTAGCAGGGGGACATTATATGTATATTATCGGTTAGAAATGAATGGGTTAATTTAGTTAATTCGTTCTGCACATTACAATTCAGATACACTTACAATGTAGATATTAGTTACAATTTTACCAATGCCTTATGAAATCATCTGAAGTTCCGCTGAGAAAGGTTTATGTACTAGGTAGAATCTTCGAGCTTATACGACTCCCGGTAAGATTGACAGATGTTAACCAAATCTTTATGTCTCTCCATCTGTCTTACGGGAGTCGTATAAGCTCGAAGCTTCTACCTATTATATGAAGTCACCTTCTCCCAAATAGAGCAGGCGTAGGCGTACACAAAACTCCGAGAAAGGTTTAGATCCTACTGATCTAATCATTTTGGTAAAGCATTGCTAGAACGTAAACTATGGGGGGTATGGTAAGAAGAGAGAGAGAGAGAAATATGGAGACAGAGGGAAAGTGAGGAATAAAGGATGATGGATAAAGATGAAATTAGGAGAGACGGATAGAGAGGAGAACGAGAGAGTACGGGCAGATGGAAGGAAGTAGAGAAATAGATTAGAGAGAGAAAGGGTGAAAGAGAGAATAGAGAATGAGAGAAATATGGAAAACAATGTATCGTCGCGGTAATTTCCTCCCTCTCAAATTCGGCTGTTAATTGGATTGGCTGGATAAGCTCACGTAGCAGATGGACCTCGTATATTTCTCATGAATGTCATATTTTATATTTTTCGAGGATGAGTATTTTTGGGACACGTTTAATTTTTCTATATTATGTATTTTATTTACATTTCGTTTGCACCGCAAGGCTTAAGATGTATCATTATGACGTGATGAATCGAAGTAACGTATGTACAATCGCTGCCGTTGGTTAGCGCCCCATACAAACGTACAGGAAACTGGTATGAAAAACATAGATACAAAATTGCTGAATTCAAAGGGCCCAAACGCGAAACACTGATGGTGTTTGTTGGCAAAAGCATCATGTGCGCCTATGTCTCGCCGAGTAACTCTCCCATTCTTCGCCAACTCTCGCCAAGCTCTCGCGAACGTACTTATGTACTGAGCGCCCTTCTCCCAATGGCAAAAAAACCTGGCGAAGAAATTGCGAAGTCGTCGCTCACCCACTTTCTGGTTCAGCATCAATTTTCGCATTTTCGTACAGCCGTCGTGCTCACCCTTCGCCGCCCGAAATTTTCGCGCCAGGGTTTCGCCGCGCACCACCCAAGTTTCGTTAGTGTACACAAATGATAGAGAATGACAAGCATATAAAGAATAATAATGATTAATTGAAAAAATGAAAAATCAAATTGCCAAACAATGAGGGCTAGAAAAAATGTAATGCTTTGATCCCTCTTTGTGCATAGCGTATCATTTTACCATGGGAATTTTACTCCAAAAAGGCTTGAATAGAGACAAATTGGTTTTTTCTTCATTTTCCATAATAGGAATAGTCAGGTTTTCCTCGTTTTATTAGTATGTAAATCAAATGTTGAAGCTCTAGTAGTCTGGTATCACCAGCGCGCTCGAATTTTGAATTTCTATATCATCTTTTGGCGAGCCACATTTTTACCGATAGTATTTTTCTAACAATATATACGTGAATACAATCGTGGCTCGTGGCCAGCTATTTGAAAAAAGCATATCCCGCTATTTTTGGTTGGTTTTTGTTAGGTATTACGGTATATACCGAAGAATTATTTATATGTGTAGTTTGTTACTATAATGTGTTTAGTTAATCACTCATATTTGCTCACTGATCTTTTCGTCCTTAGTGATCAGTGGAACACCAACACACTATGTCTTGCGCTTGCCGTTGGCAAATTATCCAGTTGCGACTACCCGCAAGTTATTAGTGTTTATATTATTGGTGTTTGATCAGCACGTGGCCATCCGTAAATAAATGCTACGGCCTTTAACACTCTGCTCATTATATCGACTCTTCTACTTTGTAATAAACCTATTATTCTAGTGGTCGTACTCTTGGCGCTCAGATCTGTTTGTATCACAGAAGTCATGATCTTGATACATAACAGTTTTAAACAAATCTCTCGCTAATTTTACTTCACGCAATGCTGTTTTCATTATTGTAAGTTTACATGCATAGTCTGTGAATCGACGAAAGCGAAATACCGACCGGATCTTGAAACGCATAGGAATACACCAGCATTCTTATGCAGCTTCTGCAAATGAACATAAATTGGAATAAAAAAATCTATCTCAATTGGAGTAAATTAGCATAAATACGTAAGAATTCAGTTGTCCACGATGCGTTTCATAAACTGGCCGGTATTTCGCGCGTGTATTGATTTCCTCGTGAGCTTGATGCCTGAGACTTTAGTTAGACTTAGGCTTTATTTAGTCTGGTGCTAACAAACTTTTGAAAACCTTCATATAGGAAGAAAACCTCCATTTCATTTGGTTCTCGGACTTCATAAGCCACGTCAACTCAGAAGAGCTAGGGGAGGATGACAACTTTTATAGGTGAGTATTGGAATAATATAGTAATATTACTGTAGAGGCATATCCCCCCATGAACAACCTACCTTTAAATTGAATATTTATTATTTATTATACTCATTAAAAGAGCGCAACACCGTGAGAGACGATGAATAAAGAAAAATAAAAGTGGATGCTATAGATATTTATACCTGGAAATAATTTCCACTGCCAGTACCTTCACGTTTTCTCTCCCAATTTATCGCCGTCTTTGCGCGTTCAAGCGGCGCGTGACGCAAGCTAATCCTGCGTTGTCAAATGAATAAATGATGCTTGCACGCCGCTTTCATTCCGCTCGCACGCTAAATTCCCTAATGGTAAGGGGATGGCTGACGGAGGGTCTTTTATCTGGTGCCTCCTTGCAAAGCATCAATCACATACGTGAACTGCAGGCCAGATTCGTATTCTGATTTAATTTAGATTACTGAAGACGGGTTTAAAATTAATTTCTGGATATTCTAACAAAATCTTTTGCAGAATTTTAGATAAATTCGACTACTTCTTAAGTTGCTTTTAGTTGTGTGCTGCGTTTTTTATTGGTACCGTTCCACTACAGCTACCTTACCATATCAATCTTACGCACCTTACGAAAGAATCGTACCACTGCGGTACCACATCGGGCTAGCTAGCGCAAATATACTATTTTAGTTCACTCCGCTACCGGTTGACCATATGTGATGTTCATCTTCGCCCGACCAAAACAACGGTAAGCTTTTTGTAAATAGATATTAAGTTATTTATATTATTTCAAGTGGCAAGGCTCTTGCTCACGCTACCGGTCACTGGCCCCATCCCGGGCCGGAACCCCGGTGCACCATTTCCGCGGATTCGGTTGACATAACCAGGTTCACTTTATCACTTTATCTTTTTATGTAAGCGCTTCTTCATTTTGAAACCATTGTAAACCTTATGGGCAAGATATCTTTATTCGGGACATATGGACTATAAGGTTGATATTTACGCGTAGGTGGGTGGGGCCCGACAATTTACCTAAGTAAGCAAGGGCCCTCCCTCTCTATGTGGGATCTGCTTACCCATCTTTCAATTTATTCCCCGGGGAGGGGATAGAATTGTCACAATTCAATTTACCTGTCTCGCAACATCTCGTTCTTCTATAAACAAGTAGTGAATTGAGTATTTGTGGCTTGTTTTTCTATTTTGGCCCTAAGCCTAAGCCCCTAGCGTCTGAGTGTCTGGGACCCTGAATATATTAGTTACTTAGTTTAGGACCCTCGAAATTCACACACGGTATTTGTCAGTATATGTAAATTTATTCCATGTCTATACGGAACCACGAATGCACCGAATGGCGTGCCGTATGTCGGCAATTTATTGTTGTACCAGTCGGAACGCCGCCTGGGCCTCTTTCCATTATCAAACTAAGATTCTTACCCAATTATGTAATTTACTCGAATTTAGCTAGCTCGATTTTTTATTCTAATTTATATTGATTTTCATGAGCTTTATAAGAAGAATGCTGGTCTACTTGATGAGTTTCAAAAACCGGCCGGTATTTCGCTTTAAAGCATCTTGAGCCTTCAAATTAACTTAGGGTAACAGCTGGGTTCTTCTAATACATTGTTTTCTGGCAAAGCTTTTTAATGTTTCCTTTATTTATTATCATTTTATCTTCTAAGTAAGGATGTGGACCTGACTGGTCTTTGATCGGCTATTTCACTAGAATTACCATTTCTATAAAGCGGAGATTTCTCCAAATTACCCAAAGCTAACAAGAGAATGCTGAAATATTGTCGTATCCTCTGGAGCTGTAACATAGCTCGTTTTGTGGAGAATTTCAAGCTGAACACAGTTTTAATAGAATGTTAAACCCATAGTGTTCTCTAAAGAAAGTTATAAACCGTCAAAGTTTAGAAAATGAGCTTTATTACAGCTCCAGACGATACAGCCATATTTCATCATCCCCTTGTAAGCCTACTCTAAAGGCCATTTTTCGTTTGTTTACCAATAATATAAGATGCGATAAAACGTCAAAAATGCACATCTTTTGTATGTCGTAAAGGACAGCCAAAGTACAAATTTATACGTCACCTTATGTCCTTTTTGTTGATCACATGTTTATACACCTAGCCTTGCAACTTGTCGTGACCAAATTTTCTCTCGAAAACTGTGTGTGTGTGTGTTCGTGCGTGCGTGAGTGTGTGTGTGTGTGTGCGTGAGTGTGTGTGTGTGTGTGTGTGAGGGTGTATGTGTGTGTGCCCGGCCACACCATTTCGTGACCATTTTGTGACCAGTTGACGACCACCGCATCTTGCCGAAAGTTCGCAAGAGGGTGCGCGGAGGACGCTCGCGCACGTTTTGTTGTGCGGTGGCTTGTGAGAAATTCATGGAAAACGTTCTCGGTGCCGCAGCGCATGCACCTAGGTTTCGATAGGTGATAATTCTAAATCTGTCCTGTCTGGTAGTATGGTATGGTACTACTACTACTGCATGCCAACATGTTTTTGCAGGATTTGCTGCAAGTTATTTGTTTTCTATTAAATGTTAGCACCAATAATGAAGTGCTATAAACGCTCCTTGACCAAGAGTCTATCGGAATGTTAGAGAAAGTTTTTAAACCTTTTCTCATCAATCCCCACTGTGTGCAAGAAAAAATGTTGATCAAGGTATTGTTTTCAACTAATTTGTTCGGATTTATCTGCCTATGAGGAAGTCCGAAGGTATTTAGAGAGAGAGAGAGAGAGAGAGAGAGAGAGAGAAAGAGAGAGGGAGAGAGATGGAGAGTGAGAGAGAGACGGGGTAGGGAAAGAAATTGCGCATAGAGATGCAGGTTAGAGGTCAGAGAGAGAGAGAGCGAGAGAGAGAGAGAGAGAGAGAGAGAGAGAGAGAAAGAGAACGAGAAAGAAAATAAGACCCAGGAGTCATAGTTTAGAGAAGGCGAAGCACACCCACAACTTTAAAATAGAAGAAGTAATGAGAACAAGAGGGCAGTGAGAGAGACTGGGAGAGAGTGAGAGAAACCATGATGCACAGAGGAAGAGAGGAAGGGAGAGAGAGAGAGAGAGAAAGAGAGAGAGAGAAGAGAGGTAGGATATACTCAGAATAAGAGAGAAATAGGAAATTATGAGCATAGACGTGTTGCTCAACAATTGCTTTGGGAGCCAAACGGTCTCAAAGTACACGCAAAGAGGAACCCCAACTGACTCTCTCTTTAATACACCTTCTCGAAGTTTCATTTGCGGCAATTACCCTAATTATGACTTTAATTACCGTAATTATCATATGGTGTACTGTATGCAGAGTAATGTAGTCATTTGTTGTACTGTACCTCGTCCGTCGTTTATTTATATAATACTGTTTGTTTAATGCTTACGTTATGATGATAATTGTCTAATTGAAACATATTGATTTCATTCATTGATTGAAAACATAATTGTTAGGCATTTCTTACTCCTCATACTCTTCTAGACTTCACTTCTTTCTTCAAACACTAACGGCTTTAGGATGACCATACGCCGTGAAAACTAGCCAAACGTAAATTTTTGTCCAGTTAAAGCGGAATACCGGCCGGTTTTTGAAACGCATCGTGGACAACTGAATTCTTTCGTATTTACGCTAATTTCCTCGAATTTCCTCGATTTTTCATCATTATTTATGTTCATTTGCATAGGCTGCATAAGCATAAGAATGCTGGTGTACTTGATGTTGATGTGTTTCAAAAACCAATCGGTATTTCGCTTTAAAATTTTTTGTCCAGTTAACATTTGGAGCACTTTTTATATGCCTTATGCGCACTTCGCTACTTCTTCTTTTATTAGTCTGCTCTCGCTGAATGAGTATAGCAATAAGAAGGCAGTTGATGTATTTTTATGAGCGTAATAAATAAGTTGGCCCAGTTGTCTTAGCAATGGAAACGTCATGTTGTCTTATGAGCTTTTGTTTTGTTTCTTTCCAACTCCAGTGTTCCTTTCAAAGATTTACGGAAAACAAATCATTATAAGCTTGAGGAGAGTCATCCTCTGAAAAATTATGTCCCTTAACCATTTTGAATCCACATTTCCATTTGGTGCACTGGCGCACTTGTTGCGCATCTGTGGCGCATCTACCGCGCCTTTCCAAAGAGTGCGCAAGCCGGGAGCGCATTATATTTATAGTATGTTTACGTATATTTAATAATATCGTATTACTAGAACTCTTATATTTCACAAGCACCCTTGAATATAAACCCATATTTAGCAAAAACCTTTCTGGAACTAAAGCTAACGAGTAAACAGCTATTTTCGTCTTCTTTTCGCCTCGAATGTGTGACTTCTTCATTATTATTGGAATAATTAAGCATTGAATCTTATGAAATATAGCAAAACATCCATAGTGTAGGCGTAGAGTAATACAAGTGTGAAAGGTTATTACGCATTTTTTTAGACCATTCCCATTTTTACACCGTACAGTTGTTTTCCACTTTTCGTAGCCATGTTCCATAACTCTTTTTCATGTGCACGATCCTTTGAAAAGAAGGAAGATTCCCCGGTCCGGCAAGCAGGATTTAAAGCGGTATAACAGCCGGTTTTTGTAACATACTTTGGGCGCTGTTTTCCATGTAGTGTAACTGCGCGACTCGGCGCGTTTTTTGTTCTAATTATTTTCATTTGCACGCAACATATGGGAATGCCGCGTCCATCGTACGCTTCAAAAACCGGCCCTTTATATCGCTTTAAAAATGTTTCCATCCGGATAGAATGTCAGTTTAACATTTAGTGGGAATAGTGTCCTAGTTCTTTGTGTATTGCTACTTATTCCAATTAATCCACTTAAAAAAAAGCGGTACGGCACGTGCTGTGTGGTTTGCATAATTGACAACGTCTCCGTGTATTATATGCAATACATAACTTCACAGAATGGCATACAAACAGACAGCACTTTTCCGATATACACTTCACAAACCAAGTGCCATATCCCTTTAAAATTTTGTGTGTACCTTCCTTGTCAATTATCCATACATATACACTTGTTCAAATTCTATATATTCAGATATATTCCCCCTGTTGATATTGATTTTTGCCCATGTGATTTTGTCACGATCATGGACTATGAACGACGGATTTCAATCAATCAATATGATTGGTCGGCGCTCTTGCGCAGGTAAGATTAGAGATATCTAGAGATAATGAAAGTGAGAGAGAAACATAGAAAGAGAGAGAGAGATAGAAAGCTAGAAAGAGAGAGAAAGAGAAAGATAGTGAGAGAGCGTTAGAGAGATAGAATATGCCCGAGAAAATGATCGATTATGGGTCTCGAGGTGATTAATTATGGTTTGTAAGTGCGAAATGTGCGCGAGGGAGGCGCCGCGCTCGGAAGACGCACCCGCGATGATTCATGATTTTCTGTGTCGTGAGACCCATGTCAGCAACACATCAAGTTTATTTCTTTTTAGTTTTTTTGTGGTTCGCGGCACTGCATTACATGGGCGGCGGTGTCCTCGCGCACGTTTCAGTGAGCAGCAAGGGGTATGCCATGTAATCCTCTGTGTGTCAATACAGTATAATTTGTCGAAATCCTAAATCCCCATCGTTTCAATTTTTGATTCGTGGATCACTTTCCTTCGTGATTTGACATGGAAATACATGGGTGTTCCGTGTCTTTGATGGCTCAGAGAGAAAGAGAGGGACAGAGCGAGAGAGAGAGAGAGAGAGAGAGAGAGAAAGGAGAGAGAGGGAGAGAGAGGGAATGTATGAAAGAAAGACAGAGAAAGAAAGAAAGAGAGAGCAAGAGAGAGAGAGAGAGAGAGAGCAAAAATGCCAACATTTGTTCTTCTTTCATATATATTACACTGAAAACGGAAAGGATTGGGGCGGCCAGCGCAAATTGGACCGATGATTACGCTATTGAACATTTTGCGAATTAGAAGAGAAAAATCGGAAACGGGTAGAAATATCCGGAATCTTATAGAAAATCTTATACGTTTACGGTCAAAAACAGATTTTCCAATGTGCGCTAGGAAATGGGTACATAGGAAACGGAAGAACCATTTGTTGACGGTTACCTGGCTTTTTCGTGGGCCAGACCATTTGGTGACCACTTGGTGACGTCATCGTGACCAAGTTTTCTTGAAACCGTCATCAACTCGTCACCACATGGTCACCAAACGGTCAGTCACCGGCCTGTTCAAATAGTTTTTCAGTGAAAACCATTTGGTGACCGACTGCAGACGGTTTTTCTGTGGTCTAGGCAATTATTCCGTTTTCCTGTGACCCATCGGAGCACAGTTTATCAGAAATTTGTCCCTTTCGTTATAATCACTAATCCATATTAGTTTCATATTCAATAACCAATAACGCCACGTTTTTGAAACGTATGATGGTCAACTGCATTCCTACGTATTTATGCTAAGTGAGCTCGCTTTATTATTCTAATTATACTCATTTGCATATGATGCATGGGAGTGCAGTTATCCAAAATCCGCTTCAAAAACCGGATGTTATGTAACCTTGGCACAACAACAATGAGTGGGCTTAGAAAGTCGGGCACACTATGGTAGAAGACATAACACGCATACCATTCTAACAAGTGAATCCGAAGAAATCGATACTTGTTGATTTATTGATTTTTCATTATCGATTTTTGCCTAGTGCCAAAGAGGCGCGACGTCACAGTGCCGCGCCGCACACGCGACATGAGCCAAGTCCTCATGGCAGTACGCAGAGTACCGCAAGCATCTTGAAAAGGCAAGCAAACTATGTGACCGTGTAGTCCGTAGTTTTAGTTCTGCATATTATAGTTTGTAGTCTATAGTATAGACTGAGAAGTAAGTGTTGTGTCGTGTATGGCAATGTGTATATCGTTGTAGCTATGCATGCTTCCTTTAAAGAGGTATGAACCGTGGTTTTTGAAAAAAAAATTCAAGCTCTAAAGTTGCATGATGAAGCTACAAACATGCACCGTTTTTCCTTGGTCTCGGCTCTCCAGAGGCCATTTTCAAAGAAAAAAAAACTATTTTCTGTCCCCAGGGAATATCCCCGAGGGAATCGGAGTGGTGAATATGGACTCAGGGCAGTCTTTCACACGGTCACCAAAAGCTCCATGGCGAATATCGCTGAAGGAGCGCCGCACGCGCGTGGTTTTATGGGGGCGCGAGTTGGTCGCGATTTCTTCGCGAGTTCGTCGCGAGTTCCTCACCCACAGTCCAGAGTCCAGTGTCCCACCTTCGCAAAGACCAAAACTGCATGGTCATCAAGATCAGAACAGTTGTTATCTGCAACGTGAAGCTCTTTTTTTTTCTTTTCTTTTTGCAAATGTTTCACGGATAAAAAAATTGATGAGTTTGCCCGATTTATATCAGAGAATCAGAGGGGAGAGAAAGAATACAACGAACCAAGTTTCAGGGGGTGCAGCTTTATACCCCGTGACCTCAAAGACCTCCCTAGGTGCGTATATTCAGGGGGTAATTATGTGGTTTGCATAGATACGGTATGCTTATTTCCTTGTAAAAGGGTGCGCAATATGTACTCAATATAACCTTGCATCCTTTGTAGCTTACGGTCTCCAATCAAACACTATATGTACTGTGTACGGTATAGTCAATGAGACCAATTAATCTATATCTTACATACCGCAATCGAAAGAATCCTTTGAATTTACAAGTATACTGTAACGTTGTCTACGGTAGTCAATCGAATCAATAAATATATTGTATGTTTTAGTTCACAAGACTATTTAAAACAATCCCCCTACACTTATATCCCAAGAATATCTCTATGTTGCCTGTGCTCCACCAAGGTACACCTTTTTTTGTTCCGTGTAAAATCTGTGCAAAATTTGCTGGAAATTTGAGTAAACCGTGAGGTGCAGACATAAAAAGTAGAGCAAAAAGGGAGGCCAACTTTGAACTTGGGCAAGGGAGAAAAGGTCACGTAAAATCAATATATCATGTCGCTCACATGTTAATCAGGTAATCAAAGCGAAATATCGGCCGGTTTTTGAAAACCATCGCGGCCATCTGAAGCCTTACGTATTAATGCTAATGTGCTCGAATTTAGCTCGATTTTTTATTATAATTTATGCTCGTTTTCATAAGCTGCATAAGAATGCTGGTGTACTCGATGTGTTTCAAAAACCGGATGGTATTTCGCTTTAACGTCGAGCCATATGCTTAGTGACTCATGATGGACAGCAAATTCATTAAATTAGCATATGTTGGTAAATCTTCCCATTCCCAAGGCAAACATTTTTTTTAAATTTGTGATTCCTTAAAGCGAAATGCTAGCCCCTTTGGAAAATTTGCATATGATAAGCAAATCCTATGTATCCTACGCTAATTTTGCGCGATCGTCCACGGCAATCGCGCAAAATTAGCATAGGATACATAGGATTTGCTTATCATATGCAAATTTTCCAAAGGAGCTGGCATTTCGCTTTAAAGTATAATGAAATTATCAGAAATATGATTGATGAGGATGTCGCTCTCTTTCTTTCTCTCCTTCTCTCTCACTATTTCTCTCTCTCACTATCTCTCTCTCTCCCTCTCTCTCTCTGTTTCTCTCACTCTCAATTTCATCCTTTTCCAATGGCTTGAGAGTGACCGGTGTATGTTAAGCCCTTGGGTCTAATCCCTAAGCCCCGCCCCTTAGGCGTACGCACATCATATTTCACTACCAAAATTACACGAAAATACTATTTACGTTTAAATCGGCGAATGTGCAACCCATGAATGCATTGATCAGGTATGTATGCATTATTTCTAAGACACATTTGGGGGCCGCTTGTCAATCGGCCAACGGTGCCCTTTTTTCGCGAAAACCGTCGGCAACTGGTCTCCAAATCGTCACTAAGTGGTATCCAAATGGTCTGTAACCGGTCATCTTTTTCGATGGAAAAACATTTTGGTCTAAACGTATCACGCCGCGAGTCCACAATGTAGTACTATTATATTATAAGTACGGAACTACTTCTCATTTTCATTGTCTATGCTTCTGTCAGGTTTTCAATTTTACAGTAATTCGTTTTTTTTTCTGCATTTCTTTTTTGTATTATAAAAACTCGACGATTGCTTTAGTATAACATTTATCTATTCTGCAGAGTATAGTTTATAATTGTGTCGTATTCGACTAACTAACTCAAGTATTATTTTGCTATACATACTAGCCAGTTACTAAGTCCTTGCTAAATCCTATGTTTAGCCATGCCCTTGGTTTAGTCTTCTAAATAGCACTTGCTATTGTTTCCTTCAGCGACAGCACTAGACATGTTGACGTTGTTAGAAATGATAGATTGATAGATATGTAACCGACAAAAAGTGCAACTGTCTCATATTACTTGTCAGTCAATCTATAACTTATGTTGATGAAGTCAACATAAGTTATAGATTCACTATTTTACAACTTGAGGGTTTCATGAAAAACTCGAAACTTACAGAAAGTTCCCCGGCAACTTGTTTGCTACATTTGCCCGGGAAAACTTTCACCATATTGCAACAGCATCCGGTTTAATTACCCAAGTTTGAGGCAATGTCCTGAAGATGGCCTACGGCCGAAACGTTGACGAATAAACACATATAAGATCTCTTGTGTTGCCAATTTTGATTGGGATTTATGTTCGAAACATCTGAACACGGTAATACAATATTGAGGGCAACCATACAAATTCAAGAATTTCCAAACTGATTCCAATTTTCCTTTTGTTCACGGAAACAAGTACCTGGATAATCTGAAACTCGTTTTGAATGAATTTTTTTCGGATTTCCGATTTCGGAATCTCCAACGCTCCTTTAGTTAGCTAGTGGGCCGATAATAGATCAAGACAAGCATTAGCATGCTGTGCTATTGATTTTGATTTCAATTTGTATTAGTAACTAAAACTTATGTGCCTGGGGCAATTTAAGTATTTAAGTTGTAATTAAATCCCAAAAGTGCGGATCAAACATAGATCATTTCTAGTGGAAAAGCGTAATTATACGTAGCCCTTACGCAGCCGTTCTTTATTTCGCAACTTAATTGAGGAGTAGTGAAGAGAAGGGTTGAAAACTTTAGAAAATCAGAGGAGTGCCTGATCCTATAGGGTTTATAGGGGGGGGGGGGGTGGCTAGACAGCTTTTTAAATTCAAACATACTCGGAAAAGTTTTACAAATGTAGCGAGAGCGAAACGGTCGAAAAGAAACGCGCTGGTTGATTGTGCGATGGCGCCGCAGTGAGAGTATTGCCGCGCGCCAAGGCGTGAGCTAAAACATAGCCGCGCACTTTTTTACCGTGTTGGCCCACTAGACGAGTACTAGAGCGTCGCAGCCCTCACATTTCTGCAGCTATATATCAGTTGAATACTCTTAGTTTTGCTAACAATAACGCCAACGATCAGTTTACTTTTTTCTGTAAAATCCTTAAACATCTAAAACAATGCTTTTCTTTTCAGTCTCCATGGCTTATTCATACAGTTCCGTCTTCTCAGACATATGTTTATGAATATTTTATACTTCTTATTGTTAAGCGCCGTTAAACGATTTTGCGCACCCCATCGCCTTAGCAAAGCCAATTTTGTATAAGTGCAACACTTTTCCGAGTCTTTATACCAACATACATGTCATCAAAACGAAAGAAGCGAAACATTAAAGAGTTTGTTTTTAAGATATTTACTTACAATTAGCTTACATAATCACTAGTCATACTCTCTCTCCCTCTCTCTCTCTCTCTCCCTCCCTTTCTCTCTCTCCCTTCCTTTATCTTGCATACACCTTTAACTTACGAATTTTTAATAAGATAAACCCACTTATGCTATAACGCGATCGAAATTTACTTTAAAATTCAAAATTTTTATTTACAACAACGTATGTAGTCTTTTTGATGAAAAATGGCGTGTAGGTTATTTTTCGTGGAAAAAGATTTCCTGAACGAATTGGATAAATGGATGGATTTCTGTTTTGCTGTTTGTTTTACGTGTTTGTCCCAATGAAAAACAGAAAATTAAATGAATGCGCGCCGGTTTTTAATTAATTCTACCAAATGAAGCTAGCCCCTGTGTTTTCGTGGGCGCCAGTTTGCTATGGCTGGGCGACGGGTTGAGCAAAGGCGAAGGCTAGGGTTAGGCCCGAGGGCTAGCACGTATAACGGGGGGGGGGGATGGTAATTTTGTACACACTAAATTAAAATAAATAAAAATAATCGTATCTTATTGTCATTGATTGCTTTTATGAAAGCATTATTATTCTTGATATGAAAAGAGTACCTTGTACGGCAAAACTTTATTTTGGAAAGTACATAGTTTAATTGTGTTTTCATGTTATATTGGATTAATGGAAATCTTTATTATTTGCTGGGCCACATAATTCCGTATCTTTAAATAAACATAGTAGACAACACATAGATAACGACTTAATTTGGCGTTTTTTTTCTTTCCTTTTAGGACACAGATAAGTGTGGGGTATACTTAAGAAAATACTCTACGTAATAACGTTGGCAGGTTTTCTGAAGACCCATTTACGGTTGACGTAAAATGTTTTAACGAATCCCTCAATGTGTCTCTCTCTCACTGTCTTTCAATATATACTTTAAATAAAGCTTAATACATAGAAGCGCTCTCTCTCTCTATGTCTCTCTCTCTCTCTCTCTTCCTATCTCTCCCAGAAAGTTTAATGAAGTGAGTAATAGCACACACCCTCGCATGCAAAGTCATGCCGAAGATAATTAATTTCACCGTGATGATCAGCTGGGAAGATGGAATTTCTGTCGGTTGTATAGTTCCCATACATATGGGTGAATTTACAAATTAAACAGCTAATTTCCAGGCGGTTATGGGAATATAATAATTTTATCCCTAACGACCGGAGAGTTGAATTTCAAAACCCTAGATTCCGGGACAGTGTAGGTGTGGTCCATGTGCATGGTACCCACATAGAGTTCCATTCTCTGTTCATGATCTAGCTTCGCTAGTTTGCTGGTTTCACCTATTCGAAGGCTGTCTATTTGATTCGGCAAAACGCACATGCAAGTTGTACCTCGCTAGTTGCATGGAATGTTGTGGGGTCATGCCGAAGTCATGACTACTTTCTCAGGCGCGCAGCGCAGTACTGCATAGCCGCGTCCGCATGGCAAACTATGGCAAACACTATGGCGGACGCAGAAAATAGGGCGGGGCTTATCTCTCT
Organism: Pelodera strongyloides; assembly: GCA_036852015.1. Classification (NCBI taxonomy): domain Eukaryota; kingdom Metazoa; phylum Nematoda; class Chromadorea; order Rhabditida; family Rhabditidae; genus Pelodera; species Pelodera strongyloides. The sequence continues at coordinate 10,814 of JAANDG010000167.1, read as the reverse complement.
GTGTGTCGAGATTTTCTATGCAAATTTGCAATCTTTTCCCGCGCATTCTGCAAATCATTTGGCAGCTGCGCGCCCGAAGTTCAGAGGACTTCGGAACCTGGTCATTTGAGGCTGACCCATTTGAAGCGCTAGCATGACCTCATGAGCCTGACACTGTATACTCTAATAGCATAAAGCAGGTGAAAGGCTAAAAATGCTGTTAACCTTTGAAGGGAAAAATTATAACATGATTAATTAATGCATAATCTTTAGGCGACTCGAGCAAGTACTCCACGTTCACCCAGAGAAATATCGGGAAGATGCGCAACGATACAAGATCCCCGGGTAAGTTATATTTTATGTCAGTTTTGGTGTTGCAAACGTGCCGCAAACAAACATAAAACGCAAACGCAGACGTCCCTCTTGTTCTCTGGTTTCCATTTTCTATTGTGCCAAACGCCGCGCTATCGCTGCGTTTGATGCCGCGCAACAGGATAAACATAACGCCCCGGAGTCCGCCAATTCAGAGCGGCTAAACCAATTTCATGCCTGCAATTCGTGGGGGGAGCGTCAGGTGCGCGACTGCTACGCAATTCCATTTGGCACACGTGCTGCGTCCTAAGCGTTTTTTTCCCGGATCCTCTCTTTCTATATACTTAAGATGTAGCTTCGTATATTCGTATTCAGTAAGGTTACAGTATACATTATACGTTATGGTCAGCGTTATTGTTTTTTTGGAAGGTCAAGTCATCATCCTTCGATAAAAGGAACGAAATATAGGGTGTAGTTTTCGTGAGCCTCCTCCTTTAACCTTTTTTTTTATACTTTTATTCAAAAACGGCCATTACGGCAACATGTTTTCAGTAGTAACCGGCACACACGGAATAATACACCAGTGCCCAAAGAGGTACGGAGCAGGTCGACAGATTTTACACTGTAAGTTGGAGCTTTATTTGGGAATTTAATTTTTTTCACATCCTAGGAACCGCAGACTTACTCTAGCTGTAGCCTTTTAGACAAGCGGTTTTTCGTCTCCACATGGTCACGAAATGGTCACTGACCAGTCAGCAAAATCTGACCATGGAGACCTTTTAGACAAACGGTTTCTGCTAACGGTTTAAAAAAATTTTGACATCTCAACTTTGTGGTGGATGTGGGGCATCACCGCATCAACGTACTATTGCTTTCCATATTTTTTTTATAATGAGCATATTACTTTATTTTCTTCACTATTTTCTTTGGTGTACTTCAGCAAAGTTAATTTGATAAGTAAATTCTGGAACTTCATTCAAAGTACCCATTTGGCGGTTTTGATGTCCTAAGAGATGAATTGCGTTATATACCCTATTGTTTGATATCATTCTGCCAATCTCAATTAATCTCCAGGGACACTTGGCCTCGCTTGAATTGTCCTTTAGTAAACCTTTAGATTTAACCGAACGATTTATTATGCAAGATTAATCTATTTTTTTTTCTATTACTAGAAGAGATCCGTGAAAATGTATATATTGAGATAAAACTGGGGATGAGTGGATAATACGTCCAAACTTTTTAAAACGAAGTTTAAAGCGAAATACCGCCCGGTTTTTGAAACACATTGAGTACTGTTCTTATGTAGCTCATGCAAATGAATGTAAATTAGAATAAAAAATCGAGCTAAATTCGAGTAAATTAGCATAAATACGCAAGAACTCAGGTGTCCACGACGCGTTTCAAAACCCGGTCGGTATTTCGCGTTAAACCTTTCAAACGAAGCGTAAGAGAAAAAAGATTGTTCGTACTTGTGTAGAAAGAGTTGGCTTTCAAGTTTCAAGTGTTTCATTGATAAAACCCAGCGCCACCGTCGCGCAAAAAAGAAAGGTCCGCCACAGGGGTGGCGCGGCGCACGCGGTCAGCGGTGCCGTTATGTGTGCCACAGCCACAGTTGCGCCATGGTGCGCCATTTGGAATTTGCACACCCGTGGCGCACTCGCCGCGCACCCATGTACACGCTCCGCGGCGATGGCGCGCAGTTTCACGATATACCAAAAGACGCGTATTTTGGCAGGCTGAGAGACTATGGTAGATCAATTTCAAACTTTTCACCACACATGTATATTCGTATCTATGCGTCTTTTATTCTTTTCCCGTGGGCTCGGCCATCTGAAAACTTTGCAATTTATATTGAGTGTATACGGGGTGACCAGTAAAGGAAAATTATTACCGAATTTTTTACCTTAGCCCCTAAACTATTTTTTTTGCTCGTTACCTTTCCTTTTGCACGAAAATTCTTCACATTCCAATGCATAAAATAACAATGTGTCTTCCGCATACTTCTTTTGGTCATATATATCATCGTTCAGAATATGGACAACACGGCCGAAGAATTTGAAAATTTTATGTCAACCTTTCTTTCTTTATCCCCTCCCTCACCTACCCTCTCTCTCTCCTCTCTCTCTCCCTCTCTCTCACACTCTCACTCTCTCAAGAGTCAGAGGATCATTTTTTGAACGACTTAGGCTTCATTGGGTTAGAGAGGAAAACAATTCTTTTTTTTATTGGGTAAGAGGACCTTTCATGGGCAATAAACTAAAAAAAGCACATTTATGACAATATTTTTTGTTATTTTTTCTTTTCTCTCTATCTCTCTTCCCTCCACTCTCACTCTCTCTCTCTCTCTCTCTCTCTCTCTTCCTCTGTTTTCTCTGTTTCTCTCTCTTTGTCTACGCCCTCTCGATCCCAAGGTCTTCTGCTTCTGAAGCACTCTATACTCTCTATAACCTCATTGTCTCTCGCCGACCCCGTCTCTTTCTTTTAGCTTTTCCATTTCGGGATGACTTCCCTCTTATTCTAATCTGTCATTCCCCCCCCCCCCCCCTCTCTCTCTCCCTCTCTCTCCCTCTCATTCTCTCTCTCTCGCTCCCTTACTTCTCTTTCTCTCTTTCTCATCTCCGTTACTTGCCCCTAACCCCCACCTTCAAGCATTATTTCGTCTTTGTAGACACCAATACATAATACTACGCAGTGCCCAACCTCTCACAAATACTACTCGATTTGCATGAGGAATGAGAGATTTAACCTACGAAATATTCTCAAAACCAGGTTTGTTTTTGCATAAAAATTAGGGAATATAACGGCGCATTCAAGTGGAATGACACGTGGTTCGTGAAGCGTAAAGGATCTGCAGTTTGCACACCGTTCCTGGATACGTCCTGCTCATGCGACGCGCTTTAGATATAGTACATGAGAATGCATTTTCATAACCACGTGCCCTACCGCTTTAAAACGCGTAAAGCATGCTTTAAAAAGAAATATCGGCCGTTTTCTGAAACGCGTCGTGGACAACTGATTCTTACGTATCGTATTTATGCTAATTTGCTCGAATTTAGCTCGATTTTTTATTCTAATTTATGTTCATTTGCATAAGCTGCATAAGAATGCTGGTGTATTCGATGCTTCACAAACCGGCCGGTAGTTATCTTTATTCTTAGTCTTATTGTTTTGAGGTCGATGTTACTTAGCTATTGAAATGAGATATTATATGTTCTTATTTGTTGTGTATCGTATTTCATATTATTTTGTTCATTACATTGTAATGATCATGTCTGTCTTTTTTTCTCTCTGTGGTCTTTTCTCTCTACTTATTTCTCTCTCCCTCTCTCCCTCTCCCTCTCCCTCTCTCCCTCTCTCTCTCTTTGCCTGTTTACCGTTAAAAAAAGTTTTTTTTAATAGCATAACCAATTTGGGGAATTTTTCAAACCATTTCCTTAGGCCTTTCCTCAACAGAATTTCAATTAGTGCTTCGTTTAGCGGCAGATGTTTTCTCTAAATTCCGCAGGAAAACTAAAAAAAGAAGGAAGAATACTCTTTAAAGGGAGAGGCCCACGAGAAAATTTTTTTCCTCACTTTGCTTGTACAATATGTCCAGAATTTTAGAAATATTACTGCGAAAACCGCATTGCTTGAAGCCTAGAGCTCGCAGAGTAATTCACCGGCAAACGGTTCGGCCAGGTACCGTAGTCCGCAAGTCAAAATTAGTTTTTACTGTTTATATCCGTTCATTTGCATTCTTTCTCCATATATAAATGGTCAAACGAATAAAGATCATTCCTACGATTATAAAGAGGTGTTTTCAATACAGTAATGCCCTAAAAGCGCAAAAATTGGTTCTGACTACGGTACCTGGCCGAACAGTTTGCCGGGGAATAACTCTCTGAGTTCTAGGTGTAAAAAAATGCTGTTTTCACAGAAGTATTTCTAAAATTCCGGACATACTGTTTAAATAAATTAAGGACAACTTTTTTCTCATGGGCCTCTCCCTTTAAAAAAAAAGAAACTAAAAAAAGAACTAACAACAATGGACTCCTGGAAACTATCTGAGTAAAACCTGATCTCTGACTCAGAATCAGCTGGTACACGGCGAAAAAATCAGGTGCGCCTGCATTTCGCCGCGCTTCGCCAACTCTCCCCAGATTCTCGCTTGCGTACTAAGCATCCTTTGGCGAAACCCTGGCGAAGGCAAGGCGAAGTCGCCGCGCACCCTTGAGATACAAAAATGAGCTACAAGAACCCATGATGGCTCGCTGAAAACACATTTATTCGTAATTTTTCACAGAGCTTTTGTATACACGCTACTAATCTATCATCGATGGTTTTTTTCTTTTTATCCACGGTTTGGCATATTGAACCTTTCAATTCCAAACAATACAAACGATTTATAATTCTTTGGTAAAGATTTATAATTGATGTTGTGAGAAGCCAAAAATTCTATACACGCTTTTTTTCCATGAAGGCAAGCAAGCGATGGAAATTTTCATACTCTTACAGTCGTTTGCTCATCCCTAACACTCCTACAACGCAGCTAAATCTAAGTTTGTGTGTGCCGTGCAACTCTGGCAAGTGCAAGTCTCTATCTTACAAAGAGACGCTAAAAATTTCGCGTAGGAGTGTTGAGTCGTTTTCTCTACTAGATTTGCCATATGGACCTTGTAAACGGAAATTTTTGGGAGAACCTTTAGGTCGTTAGGTCGTTAGCGGCTTTTTAGTATTGTTTTTCTTTTCTTTTCCGTAATAACATTTTGTTTAGTGTTGTCTCACAGATGTAAACAAAGAATAAAAGCTGTGCTAGAACATTCGTGCAGGACATTTCCATTATGTTTCTAGAAATCGTGGAAAACTTTTTGAGATGTCAAGCTTTGTGTGAGGACAATGTAATAACACCGAAATATACAACTCATAAAGTTTGCATTAAAGCTGTATAACAGCCGTTTTTTGATCCTTACGTTGTACAACTGCATCCCAATGTGCTTATGCTAATCGGGGTCGATTTTGTTATGCTAATCACTCCAATTTGCATATAATGCATTGTAATGCAGCTTCCCTTCCCCATATGTTTCAAAAACCGGCTGTTATGCCGCTTTAAACTCCATGTGGTGGAACTCATATTGTCATCATGTCATGTCTTTTCCGGACCAATGATTCGCCTTTTCGCTATGATTCGTTCGACTTGCATCTGTTATTTTTGCCCCATCATCCTCGATTATCTTTTGTTATTATCTTTTCTAATCATTCTTCCTTCCCTCTTTTTTTATCTTTTATCTTTTTATCTGGCCTCTCACACTCCAACTTCAGCAATGCGAAGCTTGATCTCTCCACATATTTTACTGTCTGTTTTCTCCACATTAGCATAGTGATCATCCTCTCTCTCACTGTCTTTGAATGTCTGCGACCTCACACCAACATCATTTTCAAGCTCATTCTCTCATCCTCTCTCAATGTCTCGTTCCTCCTCTCCGAGACCGAGCGCATCCTTGATCTCTCTTCCTCTCCCAGTGTCTGGTTTCTCCTCACCAAGCTCATGCTCAAGCTCAATCTCTCCACATCTCTCAGTGTCTGGTCCCTCCATGCCAACTGACACTCTCTCATCCATATCACACAAATTCTCACAATTCAACACATCAACGTGTGTGATGTAATCACCAGCTTGAACCACCTACCTAACCCTTTTCATTCTTTTTATTTAAAGCGGTATAACATCCGGTTTTTGAAACTTACGTTGCACAAGTGCATTACGTTGTGTTTATGCCAATAAGTGCGCCGATTTTTATCATAATCGTAATCATTAGCGTACAATGTAAGGAAATGCAGTTAGTCAACATGCATGTCTCAAAAACCGGACGCTATACCACTTTAATGTTATCTTTACCATATGCAAAAAAAACATCCTCCCTTACACCGGCGTTATCGAGAGTTTTACCATCTTCGTTTACAGTCCTGAAATGTTACTGTCTTTGTTATAAAGGAGGAGGCTCACGAGAATGAAGTGCTCAAATGGTTTCCTTTTATCGAAATATGAATCGAAATTTGAGCACTTCATTCTCGTGAGCCTCCTCTTTAAGTTCTTAAGCTCAAGTAATAAAAGCAACGCCGAATTTTCTATGAGAAAACTAAACGATTAGACAATAATTTTAGTGAAAACCGCATTTTATAACACACGAACTGTGGGAAGGTATGGCAATAATCGAAATTTACATATATATATAGCCCACAAATTAGACAATTACCATAATCGCACGTCGTTCCTATTAGACAATTAAGGCAATTACGTTTACGGTAATTGGATACCGTACCTATTAGGTAATTATGATAATTGCAGGCCGGTGCCCCGTATGGATGGTGCGAATGGGAGTCTCCTAGCGGGCCGCGGTGGAGTAGCATCTTCATCATCTAGTCCACATCAGTAAGTTGGATATTATGCTAACGCGGTAAATTTGGTGCGCGGCGAAAACATGGCGCACCTTTGGCGCACATTTTGCAACTGTTTCGAAAGTAGGTGATGTCCCAGGAAAGACGTTTACATCTTTCGTGCACCGCTCACCATTGGCATCAAATTGTGCGAAAGATAGAGGACAATCGATGCGCGGCGCACCCTGTGCTAGCTGGCTCGCTGAGCATTTTTGTTTAATTATTAATAAATTAAAGCGAAGTTCCGGCCGGTTTTTGAAACGCATCCTGGGCAACTGTATTCCCGCGTATGTATGCTAATTTGCTCGAAATTTTCTAATTTATGCTCATTTGCATAAGCCGCATAAGAATGCTGGTGTACTGATCGGTTTCAAAAACCGGCCGGTATTTCGCTTTAATTTCAGTTCGGATGAAAGTCTTCACGAATTAATCGAAGAAAATGAAAATTCACTTTTCGATGAGATTCTCACGATAAATGTGAGCGGACTTCACTTTCAGACGTACGAACGGACGCTGGCACGGTGAACTTTGACATTGTTACTTATAGTATAATTTAATACATGATGCTTTTTACACTTCTTATTATTATCTTCCTATACTTATTTAAAGCGAAATGCTAGCCCCTTTGGAACATTTGCATATGATAAGCAAATCCTATGCATCCTATGCTAATTTTGTACGATCGTCCACGGCAATCGTACAAAATTAGCATAGGATACATAGGATTTGCTTATCATATGCAAATTTTCCAAAGGGGCTAGCATTTCGCTTTAAATACTTGTTTTGAACTCTGTAAAAACACAATGGGTAAAGCCTCAATTTTTTGTTACAAGTTTGATTCGGTTGCACTCATAGCTTCCGACGCCAGGCGGGCGCACTAAAAATCACAGGTTGTATAAACTGGTAGCTGAGTAACTTGGCAGGGACTTCCCGGGGAGGCTTGAAGCTTGAATGATATTTAGGCTGAATGCACTAATACTGGGTGTATTCTCCCAATCTCCCAGCGGTAGTTTGTGGGTGAGGAAGCGGGAGAATCGGTGACGCGCAGGCACCAGTTTTCCCAACCGGGAAGGCTCCCACTTTTCTTGCATACGGCCATTGACTGCGCCAGATGGCATGCGTCGTTCCAATTTGTAAGGAAAACACCTTTATATTTTGCAACCCTTATATTTTATATCTTTTATATCTTTTCAGATACGGTAACACGTTGCTTGGAAACAAGGAAAAGCGGTCGTTGTTTTACAATCCAAATACAAATGAATACTTTTTCGATCGGTCGAGATCTGCGTAAGTTTTACTTATTTATTTTTTTCATACAGTCTTTGGATAACTAGCTCTCCTCTCTCTTTCTGTATCTTTTCTCACAGTCTCTCCCTACCGCACGTTCTACCTATGCCTAACCTTTTTTAACTTAAAAATTAAATAAATAAAGTATTTGCAGATTTGAGGCCATATTATATATCTACCAATCACGCGGTCGAGTTAAACGGCCGGAAAGCGTTCCAATTGATGTCTTTATTAGGGAACTGCGATTTTTTCAGGTAAGAACTTTTATATCGCCTACACTGATCTACTGGTTTCGATCGCTGCTGTATATTTTGCGTGATCGTGTTAGTTAGGGGGCAGGTGGAGCAGTGGTAAGGAACGGTCTCGAGAGGCGCTCGAACGGCGGCTTGGCGGTTCGGTCCTATCCAGTGCCGACCAAGCCTCTTATGGTTAGAGTTCATTGGCAGTAATTTCTGCTGAGGAAAAGGTGCTCAATCGTTATGCCTTGCAACGAACTAAACTTAAAGCGAAATACTAGCCCCTTTGGAAAATTTGCATATGATAAGCAAATCCTATGTATCCTATGCTAATTTTGCGCGATAGCCATGGGCCATTGCGTAAAATTAGCATAGGATACATAGGATTTGCTTATCATATGCAAATTTTCCAAAGGGGCTAGTATTTCGCTTTAATGCATGTGGCTAAATCGGAACTCGGCTATCAAATTTGCACGATATTTTTAGATGGGTGAACATTTCATGGAAGAATTCTGGAAAAGCGAAGGGTACGAGAAACCGAAGGAGCATTTGATGCCAAAACATAACCTTCAGGTAAGAGTATACCAAACTTATGGCACATTTCTCGCTCTGTTCTGGCGCGCATGTTCTTCGTTGTCAACCGAAGCTGTGTCTTCTGAGCGGCTACTATCTTCTGTCGGCGGCTTTTGATTGAATAACTTCACCACTAGTTGGCGCACCAGCGGCGCTTACCCTCTTTTCTCTTTTACCCGCGCTTTATGCGCCATATGCATGCGGCCAACGCTAGCTTTCCTTATTGTGAGTTATGAGTCCACTATTTCATTGTTTTCATTTCAGAAAAAAGTTTGGGAACTGATGGAGTATCCCGATTCCTCACTTGGAGCCCGAATCGTGGCCTTCATCAGTATCGCGGTCATTGTTGTGTGAGTTTTTTTAGTTATAATAGTCAACACATTTTAGACCTCGAACCTTTACTCAAGGGAGCTTCAATGCAGTGTTCAACCAAAGAGCGGGCTCTGTATGTGCGGCATTAGCCGTGGAGTCCTGAAGCAGCCATCGTTCAGTATTCTCAAAATAGTAGCCCGACCAGAGCTTTCCAACTTCTAAAGTTAATGGTGTTCTAGGTTTTCTAACTAGCTCCTTTTATATAAATATCACATCCTTTTGTTGGAAAACGGTTCCGTCGGTATCTACTGATTTGACTGATTATAAACGATCAAGTAACGATAAGCAAAAATCAAAGTAGAAATAGACTTTATATATCGGTTCCCTAGAGCAGGTAGTAGTAGAAAGGGGTCAAGTCCTTCAGCTTCCCCTACATCCCCTAAATATTATTATTATAATTATTATTCCAGAAGTATCGTATCCTTTTGCTGGGAAACGGTTCCCTCTGCGGAGGAACGCGAGAATCAGACCCTGGCCGACCTTCTAACCCGGCCAACAATTATCAAGGAAGAAGAAGTGGGACAACGATATTCAAATCCATTCTTTTGGCTCGAATTTATCTGTATCATTTGGTTTACGATAGGTGCGTTTTTTTTGTTTAGGCTTAGGCTTAGGCTTAGGCTTAGGCTTAGACTTAGGCTTAGGCTTAGGCTTAGGCTTATCTTTGTTTTGTTTACTTTTTTGCCTTGTGAAGTAGTAAAGCAGTATGCAGAAGAGCATGCATGGGGAAATATTCCCTAACACCTAAATGTTCCCCTAGGGGCCCCCGCCTCACCCGCAAGTTCCAACCGCGGCGCTAACCCGGCGAACCTGTCCCACTGCGGCGCTAACCTGGCGAACCTGTTGCGCACTTTTTGGAAGTTTGTCTGGCCGGGCGGAAAGCTAAAGGAAATTACAGATCCTCAGAAACTTCCTATTTCAGAATTGTTCCTTCGGTTTATCTCTTGTCCGTGCAAGTACACATTCTTGACGTCTTTCCTGAATATTATCGATTTTATTGCAATTGCTCCATTTTTCGCCAACATGATATGGTAAGTGAAGAAATTGGGTTCGGGTGGCTCAACCGGTAGAGAGCGCTCGTTTCAGACAAGTGAGGCGAGATCGGTTCCGCTTCGTGTCATATGTGCCCAAACTAAGGCCCTAGGAGCCCGGAAGGCTAACTTATATGAGGTATAAACGACTGTAAACCGAGCGTTCTTTTACTTCTGCTCCGTTTAAAGCAGTATTGTACATGGTTTGTGAAATGTGTCGTTCGCCTGCGTCTCAACATATCTTACACCAGACGGCTACGCCGCCTGAAGGCGTCTTTCCATACTTACGAAACTTCTGAAACGTAGATGAAACTCGTGTGAAAAAAGTCAATCACAACGTTGTTCTTTTGCATCATGAGCTTCGAGTGCCTCTCCACCATTTTTATACTGCGGAACATTTTATTCTAATTTCGTAACGCACATCCGTATGCAAATTAGGCTACAGTTACTCTTTTATATAATATCAGCCTGCTCACGCCGCCTGAGGCGACTTACATGGAAATATGATTGGTTTAGCATGGGCATACTTATATACAAAGTTTCAAACGTATCATAAGAAATTCACATAATAGGAAACAATTGCATATGCATAGATATTGAGCTGCGAAACACT